>CM049798.1:1120725-1250725 GCA_027422405.1 Ptychobarbus kaznakovi
TTTGGAGGCTTGAAATTCGGCACCGTAACCTTTACTCACCCTCATGTGATGTAAAGCCTGTTTTTTCTTTTCTCTTCCATAGAGCACAAAGGGAAACTGCGAGCCCCAAAAAGACAATAAAACTTCATAAAATCCCCTTAAAAGTAGCTGTTTGCTTCTAAAGTCATATGGTGTTTTTTGTGAGTGTTAGATGAATATTTAGATTATTATTCACTAAACATGTACTATGACACTAAGGTCTGTTCATCATGCAAAGCTATCGTATGGCTTCATTAAACTTGGAGCATGAATCTTAACTTTTATGGTGCTTGTTTTCTTTTTTTCTGTCTTTTTTGAGCTTGATGTGGTGGTCACTATAAACTATTACTAATCAAAAATATTAGGTTTAATAAGGAAATAGGGAAGAATATAATTGCAATTTTCTGATGATTTTCCTCATCTGCTATTTTAAAAAGTAATTAAAGTTCTGTGTTAGCTGTGCTTGTTTGTAGAGATAAACAACTTTGGCCAAAAATTATTATAAATATGACTTGCAATACTACCTAAAATATATAGCAAAACATGGTGCTATATAGAACCATAAGAGGTGCCATATTGCATTGTATTTCTTCAACAAAAATGGTGCTAAACAGTACCAAGAGTGGTTCTTTGGCTTGTAAAGAACCTTTAAAGGGGCTTAACAGGTTCTTTGTATGGCAGTGATGCTATATAGCACCTTAATCACCACAAAGAACCGCTGAAGAACCAGAGAGGAGCTTAACAGGTTCTGTATATGGTAGCGGGGCTATATAGCCCCTCAGTCATGCCAAAGAACCGCTGAAGAACCAGAGAGGAGCTTAACAGGTTTGTATATGTGCGGGGCTATATAGCCCTTCAGTCATGCCAAAGAACCGCTGAAGAACCAGAGAGGAGCTTAACAGGTTCTGTATATGGTAGCGGGGCTATATAGCCCTTCAGTCATGCCAAAGAACCGCTGAAGAACCAGAGAGGAGCTTAACAGGTTCTGTATATGGTAGCGGGGCTATATAGCCCCTCAGTCATGCCAAAGAACCGCTGAAGAACCAGAGAGGAGCTTAACAGGTTCTGTATATGGTAGCGGGCTATATAGCCCTTCAGTCATGCCAAAGAACGCTGAAGAACCAGAGAGGAGCTTAACAGGTTCTGTATATGGTAGCGGGGCTATATAGCCCCTCAGTCATGCCAAAGAACCGGCGAAGAACCAGAGAGGAGCTTAACAGGTTCTGTATATGGTAGCGGGGCTATATAGCCCCTCAGTCATGCCAAAGAACCGGCGAAGAACCACTGAAACACCAATATTTGGTGCTATATAGCATCAAAAGTGGTTCCCCTATGATTACGAGCCCAAAAACATATTTAGTGCTATATAGCACCATTTTTTGTGTACTACTGAGTAATTATCATTGTTACTACTAAATAAAAACATTCAAATAAATCATTGTAATATTTAGCTGTACATTTTTTTGGCATTTAAGATAAATATTATACTAAAAAAGTTTTACACTACAACTGTAAAACACAGTGTGTATGGCTGTCCTAACGTTTTGCGTGTAAAAGAACACAGTGCTGTGCTTCACTCTGAAACATGCACTGCATATGTCTTTTATTTGATAACCACATCAACCTGTATTATTATTTCGATTGTATTTTGAATAATCATGCAGTTCCTCTCTGAACTCATAGCTGCATGATACATTTTTCTAAATTCTTTTGTTCCACACATGGAGACAAACACGGTGTTTGAAGCACCTCGAGGGTGAGTAAATCACAAACTTTTCTTGTTTGGATGAACTGTACTTTTAAAGGAATAGTGCTTTTGGGAGTTAAAAGAGGATGGTGTTTCATAATTAATTTGGACACATCTGTTATTTGATTGTTATCAGAGTGCAGTACAGATGTTCGCGATTTGGTGGGTGTTCGCAAAGCCTGTTGTGAATGGACGTCAGGCTGAATGAAAGTTTAATGACTCGCCTGTCTCTGTAGATTTGCCGGCTGCAGTGTGGCATGGTTTGAATATTAAAATGCGGCGAGGGTTAACTCCTACAGTCTAGGTCTCTTAGAGACTGATGAGTGGTAAAGAGGAACAGAGAGACTGAGTCTCATCTCATATCGGCGCTTGCGATATTGCTTCCCTTCCCTGCTCCATGGGTCATGTAACGTTGGCTTAGCTGTCTTCAAATGAACTCTTGGACTTCAATGAAACATGGGAGTCATTTTAACCAGCCTTCCAGTCACTAGTGTATTGATTTTTTTAATGCATGTTGTTTTTGAGTATTTGAAACCATTTCAATGTGTGTTTTCCACAGTATCAATACACCAACTGGACTAACTGTGCTTTCTCGTCTTTTCTTCTCTCTGACATCAAGCGCTGGGCTATTATATACTTCACATTTTGTGACGATGCAAGCAATCAAGCAGTTGAGATATGCTATATAGGATATTTCTGCCTTTGTGAGTGTACTGTTTGTATGCAGATAAAGCTGGACATACTTTTATATCCAATTTTTTATAAAAGTCTCTTGTCACAGACACTTAAGTCTCCTTGCAACTTTCTGCCAAAATAAAGGCTTGGTTTAAAGGGATAGTTCACCCAAAAAATGAAAATTCTGTCATCATTTACTCACCATCAAGTTGTTCCAAACCTGTATGAATGCCTTTTTTCTGCTAAACACAAAGGATGATATCTGAATAATGTGGGAAAAGAGAAGTTCTGGGGCACCATTGACTTCCATAGTATTTATTTTCCTACTATGGAAGTCAACGGTGCCCCAAAACAGCCTGGTTACAAACTTTTTTCAAAATATCTTCCTTTGTGTTTGGCAGAACAAAGAAATTCATACAGGTTTGGAACTACTTGAGGGGGAGTAAATTATGACAGAATTTCATTTTTGGGTGAACTATCCCTTTAACTATTGTCATTTAACTACTGTAAAATAAATAATATATACTTCATGAAATTTATTTTATAGTGCAGCTGTATTGCAGTAGTCATGTATTTATTATATTATTATTATTATTATCATTAACTTTATTTGTATAGGGCTTTTTTTTCTTATTATTGGGATTAGGAATCTTAGGATATGTTTACATTACATCATTATACTAAAATGTCCTTGTTTTTTTTTAAAGTTTCACATAGTTTCACAAATTGCATTTTTGTAGGTTACATGAAGACTATAACATATTTTCAAAATCATGCACTTCGAAACACAAATTGAGAAGTTTTTCAGGCCGCCTAAATGCTGTTGTTGTGCAAATGAATGGTAAAAGCACACAAAAGATTTAGTTTTTTAGTTGAAATGCGGTCATGTAAATTAACTTGTATACTGTGAACATTTTTATTCCTTAAGTTGTAGCATTTTTTCCTCATGGTATCGATGGTACTGAACATTGATATTTTATTAAGTATT
Source organism: Ptychobarbus kaznakovi (assembly GCA_027422405.1). NCBI lineage: Eukaryota > Metazoa > Chordata > Actinopteri > Cypriniformes > Cyprinidae > Ptychobarbus > Ptychobarbus kaznakovi. The sequence continues at coordinate 1,124,154 of CM049798.1, forward strand.
TCATCAGTTAGATATACCAGCATCAAAACAACACTTAGGGTTGAGCAATGTCTACCAAATTGGCATCGGACGATGTCTACAGTGAAACGTCGTGATGGACGATGATATTGGGGGGGGCGGGGTTAGGGGCGTGTCCAAAGCGTGAATGCGTATGCAGAAAGGCACGGAAAACAAACCACGCGTTCCACGGAGCCACTAAATCAGTGATTCTCAATTCCAGTCTTCGTGCACCCACGCTCTGCATTTTTGCATGTCTCTTTTTAACACACCAGCTCGTTAGAAGTGAGCTCCTTGCATTAGCTGTGTTCCGATTGATATGCTCCCTACACAGTGTCCATTGCTCCCTACTCCCTGAGCAGGGAAAATACGTTAAAGTTTACTTCACTTCGGAACATTCATTCATGGATGTGCGCTGCGCCCCTGCCTGCAGCGTCTTCACACACAGACGAAACTTAAATAAGCGTGAAGTGTGACATAATATACCTCTGAAAATAAATACAATCTAAATTCATGTCTCGCACACTTCAATGCCCTTTGAATGGAACATATAAGTTTGCTTTGAACTGGAATCATGTGATGTCCACTTCGTAGGGCACACAGCGATAAGAGAACTGTACAAAATGTGCAGAGCGGGGGTACACGAGGATTGGACAACCGCTGCACTAAAGGGACATGGTTAGCTGCTTGCTAGCAGCCTATTACAGTACATGAAAGTTCACTTACCACATACACAGAGTGAGGAGAGGTGACTGATAGGACAATGGTGAATGATTTGCAGATACTGAGCATCCCTTATGGGGGGAGGATCACGATGCCGGCTCAACATCGTGATGTCTGTCAGCCATCGGTGATGGACGATGGCATCGTCAATCGGCCCAACCCTACTACCAGTCAGTGTGAAGTCTTTAGACACGAGTGAAATGTCAGGTGCAAATCCAGGAATAGAGGGAAAATCCAAAATCATTCAGGTTGAGGAAAAAAAGAAAAATACATTTGGATTAAGTGTGGTGAGGTGGTATTTTTTAATAAGAAAAAGATGAGTCCGGTAAAGGTGAAGTCAGCTAGTGCCGCAAATCAATTCTGCTCCCTTTCAGACTTCACAGACACAGAATGCAGTTTTGTGGATTATAGTCGAAGTTTGTTAGCATTGTGGATGTCTGTCTATATGCTAGCATAACAGATGTCGTTTTAAAATTGACCGTTTTCCAGACTACTCTAGTTCACAGTGATGGTTTCACATTTTTGTTCAATAAAATGTTCTAATGAATGGAAATGTTCCACCCGCCTCTGACAAGCAATAGCAAGCAGTAAATCATAGCTCACAGCAGTGATATAACTCAAGGTTATTGGCATAAAAAAGCTAAAATCCCATCCAAACTTTGTATCAGTTGGAAATATCAAGTTAGCCTTGTCATATTAACCCCAGTTTTGCCTGTATTACGCCATTTGGGGTAAAAAAAATTATACGCATGCTTAGAATGTCTATGAATAAACATGGCAGATTTCAAATGGTTTACTGTGTTTAATAAAGAATATGAATGCTTTTGAATACATCTAAGATTTCGCCACTGCTGTGATTTTCTGTATTTTTGCAGATTTTAACACTGAATTCAATCAGTTCTTGAAGGGATAGTTTACCCAAAAATGAAAATTGTCATATACTCTCAAGTTATTTCAAACCTGTATGAGTTTCTTTTTTCTGTTGAAGAACGATATTTGAAAGAATGTTGATAACTAAACCGTTGACGGCCATTGACAAACTGTATCTATTGACTTGCATGGTATGGGGGAAAAAAACACTATGAAAGTCTATAGCCGGGTTTCCATCCAAAGTTGCAAATTTAACTTGAGCGCAAAATTGTAATATCGCATAAAACATTTGCGAACAAGCACCGTTTTCCATCCAGTGAGTCAGATAGAACAAAATCATAAATTCCTGATAAACTGGCACTATACATGAATATAATAACTTTCCTTATATAATAAATGACTTGCACCTCAGAAGGAGCAGACGAAACGCAATGAATGCAGTTATTGCTTTCGGAGGTGGATTCCTGCTGTTTGGGAAAGCAGTCGTGTAACAGTTCTGGGAGGCAATTATACAGAAATACTTTAAAGACAGACTTTGCTCGGGCATTTCTGAATGACCATAATGACATTTCAGATGCTGTGGAACAAGATCCATCCGCTGGTTAGTCAGCATTTGCCATCTCATCGCGCAGTCACATGACTTTGACGCACTTGAGGAATTTATTCTCAATGCATTTCCATCTGCCATTATTCACATTAACCCTTTTTCGCACAAGTCAAAAACCACCTCAAGCGAGCATGTAAACTTTTTTTTGCGAATTAAGGCATTTTTATTCGAAAGTCAGCATTTCCATCACTCGTTTCTGATGGGATACTTCAAAATGTGCAAGAAACCAGGGTGATGGAAACATAGCTAATGGCTACCGTTAACTGTTTGGGGAAAAATTTTATTTATGTGTGAACTATCCCTTTAAACCGAAACCTGTGCATGCATAGAAGTGACCCTTTAAATGAAAAAGAAAAGAAAAGTCCCATTTCATGCATTTTATTTTTAGAAAATGATATAACATCAAGTGTCCTGTATGGAAAAACGTCTCTGTGCTGTGTTATAGACCTTCTTAGTCAAGGGATCCTTGTACTTTGTGATCAAATCTCATGAAATACACTATTCGCTCGTAAGTTTCGGGACTTTCTTTTAGAATTAAAGAGGGGAACTCTTATTAAAAAGACTGTTTTTCAGTCTTTAGCCAGGCTTTCCCTATCAACCTAAAGCATTCCCCTGTGTGTTGCCTGATAAAAATACAGTATTTACACTTTGTCGGTGTTGGTTGAAATTCATGCTGCATGTTTATTTGGTTGGTGTTTGGATAACTGCATCATTCTTCATAGGCGGTGTAATTATTCCATCAGCTCGTGTCACGCATTAATCTCTTCACTTACTCAAATTTGATTGCCTGTGCACCAATGAGGAAAATAAGCAACAATTAGGCATGTTGAGCGACAAATTAATTAGCATGCCTGTTTGACTCTCCTCTGGACCGTCCTGTGAGGATCACGCGCGAGTTACCAGACCTGCACTAGCCGGGTGGAGCGATTAACCTATGAAACGGTTTACTGCAATTATATGACTATTGAGAACACAGTGCAGTGTAAACAGCTTGAGTTTACAGAGATGTATGGAGTGTTAACACATTAACAGTCTTGCCAGACAGATGTCATTTTAATAGTCATTTTATTCGTTTTTTTAAGCTATGTTTGCATGAATAACAAATGGCATGTAGTCATTTCAGTTCTTATTTATTTAAAATTATTCACACTACCATTCAGAAATTATGGGGTCGGTCGTGTTTTTGAAAGAAGACTCATTACATTCACCTTTTATTTAATCAAAAAATACAGTGAAAACTGAAATATTGTGAAATATTAAATTTAAATCATTTCTGTGATCAAATCTGTATTTTCAGCATCATTACTCCAGTCTTCAGTGTCACATGATCTTCAGAAATCATTCTAATATGCTGATTTGCTGCAAAAAACATTATTGTCAAAATTGAAAACAGTTGTCGCATAATATTTTTGGGAAACCTTCAACCATTAAGATTTTTTTTTAATGAAAATGTATTTATTTATATTGAATCATTAACTTTCACTAATATTAGTGAGAAAATCTAATTATTTTGGATGCACAGCATTGTAATCATGACATCTACATGTTTCCATGCTGGTTTATTATTGTTGTGCTATTTATTTCAAATTTCTCCTTAAATGGCTTTATTTTTTTACTGTTGTTGATTATTTAAAGGTTGCCTTGTATGCCAGACAGTGTTTTCCCGATTTATTTTGTCGCTGATTGACCAGAGAACCTGTAAAGTGGATTACGATGTGCTGCTGCTGCAAAAGAATCTAATCAGATCCACAACTTGCAAGATACTTGACAGAACAACATCTGTATTATTTGTCTAATACACCTTCTATGTTTCTTCATGTGTTTCAGCATCGACAAGGTGTCAAAGGTGGCGTCTCCAGTGCTGGTCATCCACGGCACAGAAGACGAAGTGATCGATTTCTCCCACGGTTTGGCCATCTACGAGCGGTGTCCGCGTGCCGTGGAGCCCCTGTGGGTGGAGGGCGCCGGGCACAACGACATCGAGCTTTACGCTCAGTACCTCGAGAGACTCAAACAGTTCATCACGTTTGAGCTGGCTACCTCCTGAAGACGCGGCGCGGAGCGGCAGGCCGAGGCGCGCACACACTCACGCGTGTCGTGTAGGGTTCCTCTTTACCCAGGGCTGAGGACGCACGCCATCAGTACTTGCACTTGCTGACGAAAAAAGCTGAAGTCTCTCTCTTGATATTTAGGAGCGGGGCGTTTTCATCCCTACGGGGGAAATGCGTTTTAATGATTTCGAACCACTTTCTATTCTTTTATACTTGATGAATAAATATTGACATTTTGCACCGCATTCAATATGTTGCATTTGACAGTTTGATTTTTTTTCTCGTTTTTCTGCTAATGTTTTTTTATGCTCCTCAAGGGTTAATTAAACTGCACTTTTGGTGTGCAGGTGTTTTCAGGTTATTATACTTTAGTTTTTGATTATCTTTTTTTGGCGGGAATTGTCATAGCATTCCGTTGTATTATGTTGATTAGTACAAGATCAACCAGTGACTGACTTTTTACATGGCCAGTTGTGTGTGTGTGTGTGTTTTGGCGCGTTCATACGCACATGCGTTTGTGTGGTAAAGGCCGCTAACTTTCCAGTTAAAATAATTGTAACTTGGGCTAATTAAAACTGGAAGGCCTGTGGAAGTGACTTGCCCCGTAAATAATGAAGACGCACTGTCTGTGATTTCGAAAACAATGGGAAAGTGTCGTCATATTGTCTTTTCAGCGGTGAAACATGGTGCTTTGTCGCCACACAGCATTCAGGGCATTGTTTCGGCGTAAACACTACATCGTTCTAATCGTGGGTTGTATTCAAAATGTGAAACTTCAAGCTTTCTCTGTTGCTTTTAGCATTGACCTTCCAATAAGCCTTATGTTTGCAGACATTCCTGTCAATGATTTCTCAGAAAGGGGATTTAAGATTTTCCCGCTCGCTGCTACTCTAATGGGAAAATCACTGTGAAAACCGAACCTTCGCTAGATATAAAGTACCGCTCCTCCTTTACCGCTTTGACGTTCATCCTCTTTTCCAGACAACGGACAAATCACAAAACCCAGGAAAATGAATTCTGTAATGTTTCCCCCCTTCGGCGAATGAAGGACTGTGTTTGTAGACAGTTCACCATAGCACTACACAACAGGATGATCGGAAGTGTTTTCCACTCTAATGAAGGCCGTCGATTGCTACCGAAGCGGTGCGATCGTCTGATTGTATGTTTTTAACACATAGCAGAAGTTGTTGTCGGTTAACTTGACTTGTTGTATTGCTGTAAGGTTATGCAGTGGCGGTTCTTGTATCATGTTGTTCGGAGATGAAGCTCTTTGACCTCAGTGGACTTGAGACTCTTTTTAAGGAATGGCAGAAACTGACCACATCTGAGCCCGTCATTGCTTTTGATACTGACATTTTTACAATGTTTTTTCAGTAATTATTAATATTTACATCTCTTTTAATGCTGGTTTGTAAGATAACCGTACTGTATACCCTCTCTCTCTCTCTCTCTCTCTCTCTCTCTCTCTCTCTATATATATATATGTATATGTAAGTAAAATATGAAGTAAATGGTATTTAGCTTTGATTTTTATTGACACTGGAATCACAGTATGCAAATATAATGCAGAGAAAACCCTAGTTGGTACAGAAACTTGTGTGTAGATTTATTTTTGTTGTTTTAAAAAAAAAAAATCTTGAAAGCCTTAAATGTGCCGCGAGACAGATTATTGTTCTTTATGTTGGTTGTTGCTTCATTGCAACACAGTGGTTATTGTACTGCATATAAAGGAATAAAGGATGCATGGAAACCCAAACTAGTTTTCTTTTCATGATGCTCAATATACCTTACGATTACTCTTGTTGTTGCTTATTCTTTTAGATTGAACATGTGAACATCTGACAGTAAAGATAATTACAATATCACAAAAAGTCTCCATTTCAAATATATGCGTTCCATTGATTTTTTTTTTTTTCTAGGAAAGAAAATGTTAAGTTTCCAGTAAAATATTTCAAAAGCACAGCACTCTATACACAGTATTTCAACACTGATAATATAAGGGAAGCAAATCAGCATATTATTATGATTTCTGAAGATCATGTGACACTGAAGACGAGTAATGATGCTGAAAATACAGCTGCGCATCACTGGAATAAATTACATTTTACAATCTATTTAAAAAGAAAATTGTTCATTTGAATGTGCAGTAATATTTTACAATATTGTTTTTGTGTTTTTGATCAAATGCAGCATTTCCAACCCCAAACTTAACAGCAGCATAATAATACATACAAATAAATCCAGATATTGTCATATCATAAAGTGATTTGGTAGGATTTCTTGAGGGCACAGAACAGAGTATATTATACACTAGCGGAGGATTTGGGGATTCGGGAGAGGGGTGGGATATCGTTTGATGCTAGATATGATCAATAAAATTGCTATTCAGTTTTCTTTGATGAAAATCCATATTTTATTGTAAGAGAACAAGCTGGCTATGCTTAAAATTAATAGTAAAAATGTGTGATATTTGTAAATAAATTTTGTATCAGACTTTGAGAAAATCAAATGTCTAAAGTAGTTCAGCAGTGCATTAATAATCGAAATGGGCCAACTGCAGGAGTCCATCAAATGAAAGAGCGACGTGTTATTGATTATAATGGGACTGGTCTAGTTTTGATGGCCATGTCCTTTATGGACAGTTTGTTACTTTGGATTCCAGCAAATTGGTTGCAGACTCATGTACAGAATTATTTATTATTTAGAACTTTTTATCCAATTAAAGTCTTATGTAGTCCAAGAAGCCATGAATGCAAGTTGATTTTTCCCGTGTGTGTGTTACCTTTTTCATTACTAGTCAACACTGTGAGACTTACCTGTCTGAACTCGTCCTCAACGCAGTTATAATGGGAGTTACATAAAACATCTCACCTCGTTTGATCCTTCAGACGTCAAACATCATCTTACATGTAACAGTAAAGTGAATCAGTGGCGTGTCAAGACTGAAAGAGCTGCTGATAACTCGTTTGGATTAGAATACAGTTATTATTGCAGTTGTATGCAAAGTCCGCACAGTATGCACATTTTCTGTAAATTGTTGATTGTATATGTAATTTCAAAGAAATTGAATTTAATGGCTTTCTTAGCCCATTATTTGATTGGCCAGCCAATTTTTTTTTTTTTTTTTTTACAAAATTGCATTAAAAAATGCTAAATAACAATTGTCATGTGACAAATGACCTTCATGCCCAGCTAACAGGGAATGTTCTGGTAAGGTTCTCTCAAGGTAATGAACAAATGTTCCTCTTATAGCATTAATAGTATGTTTATTCAAAGTATTCTGTTCTTTAATCATGTTTTATACATTGTTGATGGAATGTTTTTCTGAAACTTTTTTGTTGGACTTTCATCTAACATTGAAACAATACTCGTTTCAGAATGTTCAAGACTCAAGCAACATTCACAGGTGTGCAAAAGAATCGAATAAATCATTTTCTTCACGATTTTTCTAATGTTGGCATTACAGGGGGAAAGCATGGAAGACCGTTTCCACCACTGAATAAAAAAAGGTATTTGTGAGTTTACATTTACAACTTTTTTTCTCTTCAGAATGGCATAAAAAACTGAGATATAAACTCAGAATTTCGAGTTATAAAGTCGGAAATGCCTTTTTATTTTTTTTATTCAGTGGTGGAAACTGGCTTTCAGTTTCAATGTAAATTTCGCTGAATTTAGCAAACCTTTTTTTTTATTCAGTCAAAATTTCAAGTTTTTTCCCCCTCACAATTGTGAGTTTATATCATGCAATTCTGAGGGAACTTGCTATTGTGAGGGGAAATAAAGTCACAATTGTGAGATAAAAAAGTTGCAAAAACTTTTGTTTTCAGTGGAGGAAACGGGGTTCCATATTTTTTCAATTAATAGTTTCAAAAACATTCATTTTAGTTGGATGCTGTCTTATGAAGTTAACATTATCCAACAGTAGCCAACTACTTTCTCATTAAGACCATGAAAACATTCAAAAGTAGGCTAACGTTTAGATAATGTTTGCAAAATGATAAAATGCTATGTTAATGAAACATATTTTTGTTAGCTGTCCAATGTCTTGTTTCACTTATTGTTTTCAAAAACTGTCAATATACAGTGCTGCACATTATACAGTAAGCCAGTGTTCCATTCAGAACATAGCCTTGTCTTTGTAGGTTTATATATAAGTGATAATCTTCCTGCTTACTCTTGCTCCATAGTTTCCTCGCTTCCCCTCACTTTGTAAAAGCTGTTTTCATATAAAGAAAGGCTGTAACGTTGAGTTTTGAATGCGTCTGCCGCTGAACACGCTTTTCAAGTGCAGAAAGCGACAGGCAGGTGGAACTGGAGCGACCATTACGCCTCATCTGTTGGAGCCAGTGACGGTTTACTCTGGCCGGGGACCAGAAGTCCTGCGAGGGCGAGGGATTGGCAGAGCTTCAGGTTGAACATGTCTGCTGATCCAAACAGTTGAGGAGGGCGAATGTGGAAGTCCAAGAAGCCACTGGGTCATATTTTCACTGGGTCACGGGTGTGTATCCACTTTATTTGTAACGTGAGACTGGGTGCGGAGTTGGTAACTTGAATGTGCGAGACTTCCGGTGACATTGGCTTCCATTTATTTTACCTGTAAAAAACAGTCCTTTATGCTGCTTCATTCTGCAACATGATATTTGTTATTTTACAGTTTTAGCTTATTATTATAATCATAAACACGCTTGTGGTTTGTAGCACAAATGGTTTTACCGTTCATGCACATTTTGTTATTTACCTACAGCGGTAAATGGAGCGGAATCTCGCGAGTTAAAAAAAATGGCTTACTTTCGCGTTACAAGATAAAGTGGATACATATGCTATGAGTTCAGTTAGCTCTAGGTGTGTAGGTGTTTTAAAGTAAACATGAAATGCTAATACGATGTATATAAAATAGGGTATTTAGTGAGGGGAAAAGTAGGGTGTAAGTCCAAAAACATGTATAGAGAAGGCAAACATGGGTTTCATTAGATTTACTACTTTTTATTAAGTTCTTCCTGAAGATGGATGGTTTTAACAGTCTTGCCCATGACATAAGGGCTACAAAAATGAAGCAGAACATTTTAAGATTAGGAATGGGTGTTGTGGACCAATGTCCAATCCCTTGTTATCCAATGTCCCACATTCCCAAGAGGACTGCAGGAGTTCCCACACTTCACTGGGCAGAAATCCACCCCAGATACAGGAGCATACACAGGCCGTTCTTCAGACTTGGATAAGTGACAGATTAATTGGGAATGGGAACCAGGCTCACACTGCCTGCTCTGCATTTGCCAATGTCTTTATTAGAGAATTGAAGCATGTTTAACCAGGACCGAGTGCAGACTTTCCAAATGAAACCCTCAATCATCAAGACAGAGATTGATTCTGTTTTATGTGTCACACCATTTTGATTTAAAGGCCTTGTATCATACTTTTTTTTCTCTTTTCTGCGGTCACACAAAATGTATGTGTGTGAGATTTATATTTTTTCTCATATTTTTAATGATATCCTATTCCCTCATCAGCATCGCTGACATGTAGATAGACAGTCATATATTAATGCTTCGAGTTTCATATGTCAGAAGTCTAGATGGGAACTGGAAAATATTTTTTAAATAGTAGGCCTACAATGAATTATTTTATTGCAAAAGATCAAGCAATATTTGATTCCTTATTAAATGACCCCTTTAAGTTATGTTTTATTATATATTTTTTTGCCTGTCTGCACTTAGAGACAGAACATTGCACGCAGAGCTCCAGAGACGGCAGTCACACTGACTTGCGTTCAACCTCAGGGCCATTAAACTTCACCTTTTTCAGTAGCAGGGAGATTTGACTAAGTGAACTCAGATGTCCTTACGCTTGAATGCAGAGGAGGACAAGGTATTTACCTATCTCAGCAAGCCAATGCCAGGCAGCGTCAGCATCTCTGCTGGGATAATCTCCTTCCAGGAAAAACAATGTGCATTCCAATTTTCATCACTCCATTTAATGAGCCCCAGGGTTGCATTTTTTTCTGTTGTTTTGAGTCCTTAGAGAGTCTTTGCTAATTCAAATAGGAATGCTGCTATAGTGTTCTCATATGTTTGCAGAATACCAAATAAATATCCTCAGCCTACATGCATGTGTGCGTGGCTGTGTGTGTCCTACAGGCAATAAGAGTGGGATTTGGAAATGTATGATGCATGGGTGAAATTTAAATCCAGAGAGATTTATTTTAGATGTCTGCAAATATTAATGCATCATTCATGGAGATGATACCATCAAGCCTCTGTGAAATGAAATGTGGCAGCATCACAAGCCTCCTGAATTTACAAAGGCAACTCCAGGACCACTGGAAATGTTGTGCAGTCTTGGTTGTAAAATAATTATTGCTTTCTGTTGTGTGCTTATATGTATGTATGTATATAGAGTAGGTTATGTATATAAAATATTAGATTTTTATTTATTTGTTTACTGATTGTAAAATAATCTCTATTGTATATTTTTTTTCACACACACGCACGTATGCATGTACAGGTGCATCTCAATAAATTAGAATGTCGTGGAAAAGTTCATTTATTTCAGTAATTCAACTCAAATGTGAAACTCGTGTATTAAATAAATTCAATGCACACAGACTGAAGTAGTTTAAGTCTTTGGTTCTTTAATTGTGATGATTTTGATTCACATTTAACAAAAACCCACAAATTCATCTCAACAAATAGAATACTTCATAAGACCAATAAAATAGTGAATCCTTCTGGAAAGTATGTATACTGTATATGTACTCAATACTTGGTAGGGTTCTTTTGCTTTAATTACTGCCTCAATTCGGCGTGGCATGGAGGTGATCAGTTTGTGGCACTGCTGAGGTGGTATGAAGCCCAGGTTTCTTTGACAGTGGCTTCAGCTCATCTGAATTTTTGGTCTCTTGTTTCTCATTTTCCTCTTGACAATACTCATAGATTCTCTATGTTCAGGTCTGGTGAGTTTGCTGGCCAGTCAAGCACACCAACACCATGGTCATTTAACCAACTTTTGTGCTTTTGGCAGTGTTAAATCCTGCTGGAAAATGAAATCAGCATCTTTAAAAAGCTGGTCAGCAGAAGGAAGATGAAGTGCTCCAAAATTCTTGGTAAACGGGTGCAGTGACGTTGGTTTTCAAAAAACACAATGGACCAACACCAGCAGATGACATTGCACCCCAAATCATCACAGACTGTGGAAACTTAACACTGGAAAGCAACTTGGGCTATGAGCTTCTCCACCCTTCCTCCAGACTCTAGGACCTTGGTTTCCAAATGAAATACAAAACTTGCTCTCATCTGAAAAGAGGACTTTGGACCACTGGGCAACAGTCCAGTTCTTCTCTCCTTAGCCCAGGTAAGACGCCTCTGACGACAACTGTAGCCAAATTCCTCGACACGTCTGTGTGTGGTGCTCTTGATGCCTTGACCCCAGCCTCAGTCCATTCCTTGTGAAGTTCACCCAAATTCTTGAATCGATTTTGCTTGACAATCCTCATATATATACTCAACTTTCTGTTAACATGCTTGGATAAGCACTCTGTGAACAGCTTCTTTGGCAATGAATGTTTGTGGCAAGGGTGTCATGATTGTTTCTCAACTGTCAGATCAGCAGTCTTCCCCATGATTGTGTAGCCTAGTGAACCAAACTGAGAGACCATTTTGAAGGCTCAAACCTTTGCAGGTGTTTTGAGTCGATTAGCTGATTGGCATGTCACCATATTCTAATTTGTTGAGAGTGAATTGGTGGGTTTTTGTTAAATGTGAGCCAAAATCATCTTAAAATGTCTGTAAATTGTTTCACACACTGACATGACCATGTATATATAACATTTTCTATAATATTTGTATTTTTATAATTTTTGTTTTAAAATAGTCATACTGCTCTATATGAAAAACAAATAAATATTAAAGAATAAAATAAAATATATAAAATTTAAATTAGTAAAAAAAAAAATATATATTTTGTTTTATTCTTTTATATTTACTTTTCTCATGCACAGTATATCCTCCTTCCTCATGATCATTATCGACATTTAAAGTGGTAGTCATGTTAATGTTTAATTCTTTTGGTGAGTAGGAGTTTATAAAAGCATGCTGTTCATTGTATTTTATATCCTCCTATTCCCTGTATAGTAACCAGATCTTGACTACCATTGATCGGAGATATAAAACAGCCTCCAGTAACAAGGCAAACAGTGAAGTCCATCTGTTGTTTAAACGGATCAAAACACCTCAGAAAAGTATGCCCATTACAGTGTTTTCAGAAAGTGATTAGCATTTGGTTCAGCATGCTTCTCAAAGCAGTTTGTGTTTTATAGTGTAGAGAAATAAGCTAAATGCAACTGCATGAGTCATTCAGGAACAGCTGTTTATTTAGAAAGTCCGTTTGAATCCTCAAGTCAATATGAATCTCAACAGGATGTCACTTTATTAAGTTTTATGTCTCTTGGAGCAATGATAATAGCGACCTCTATGGATTAAAACTGATAACTGTTATAATCATGCAGTATGAGTCAACGCGCGCGCGCTCTCTCTCTCTGTGTCTGGTCATAATTCATAATCAGTATGATTCTAGAACAGTGCTGCTTTCCACAAATACAGACAGACTACCAGCACATCTTTCCATCAGTGAACAGAACGGCTTCTATTGCGTTGTTGTTGTTGATTTGAATAAAATAAAAGCATCCGCTGAAATGTGAGCAGAATTGAAGTCTCATCATGACCTGTTAACTTCGGACGCAATCATAAGTGCGGGTTTCAGTGTATTACTTATTTAGACATTACCTTTTACATATTCCCTAATGAATAATCATCTCATTTACAGTAAGAAGGTTATCGAACGCACCTGAAGCGTTCTGTTGGAACGCCATATACTGTACATTGAATTCTTGAACCGCACAGGGTTTCGTCGAGCCAATCAGATGCAAGTAGGCGTGCCTTCGAACACATCCAGCCAATCGTGGCGCAGTGGGCGCGGCTTCGCACCGGCGTTGTAAACAGTGTAAAGCAGGAGTCTGAAGGTGTGTATAAATATCAGTGTGTCTCCAGTGCTGTCTTAGGAACTCATGCCGCGCATCAGCTGCTTGTAGTCCGCACAGTTTCCGTGGAGCTGACGGCAATCTGCTCACGCTACAGGTTGGTCTGCACTTCTGGACCTTTATCTTTGTGGATTTTGAAACTCATGAATTATGTCACTGTATACTTTCAAGGGTACAAACCGACATGTGTACTTGAGTGAGACAAGTGCACTTTGTCTTTGATTTCTGCGGTGCGTAAAGGTGCGTCCTTTCTCATTTCGTGCCATCCATTGCGCGCTCGTGTTTTATCCAGTGCCGTTTTTGCAAGCGAGACAGCTCAGACATTGCATAGAGAAACCTATTTCAGTTCTGTGAGTTTGCGAGTGTTTGTGGCAACATGTTTCATCGGTGCAAGTTCAGACATAAAGAGCATTAACAGCTCGCGAGTGTGGCATGCGCATCGAGATAAGACACCGACACTGACAGACTGCTGTCTTACATTCTCGTGTAATAACGGTTAGATAGCCCATATAATGTGATGTGAGAATGTGGTACAGTAGGCTCATTCATTTTGCAATAGCGTATCGTAGGGGCAGATATTAAATCTTATAGTGTGATATTGTATAATGGGGTAACGTATAGGATTGTTTAGTGAAGTATAGTGTACAGTGTGATGTGTGGAGTCAGTATAGTACTATGAGGGATAGCATTTTGTGCCAATGTGCAAGGGTTGTATAGTATAATACAGAATAATGAGGGATCATAGTATTTTCTCTTGAGTTATATACCTCAAATATAAGCATGCACCTTTACCTTTCCCATGACTCCTGGAAAGTAGGACCCTGTGAAGGACGACAGTTGCCACCCATTTCATCATCATCTTGGAAATCAAGGTATGCAATGCTTTATTACTCTCTATTGTGCATGTGACAGTATTAAAATGCATACTTCCACTGGAAATGGTGTAATTGTGCTTGTGTAAACCAGTTAGCCGGGAATGAATTAGATCCACATTCCACTCAAAAAGCCATTAGATTGTGATGTGATGCTTCACGGTATCAAAGACAAAGATGGTTTCCACACTGCACATATGAAAAAGGTCCTTGTTATGGCATCTCCGCCTCTGTGGTCACCAGACGAATGGCATGGTACCAAGCCAGAAGTTCATGTGTGGAATTCATCGCATGCAGCAAGTGCACGCAGACACTTCTGTGTCCAAACAGTGCAAGTTGTTTTCGTGCATCTGTGAAGTTACAGCCTCTCATGTGGTGCCCAGCAAGTGGGCAGTTGTTTTTCTCAAGCCCCATTCTTCAGACACTAAATGGTGTGTGAAATTGTAGAGGGCAGATATTTATCTCTAGCTATGCTGTGCAAGAGGGTTGGAGTTTATTTATTACCTTTAGACTACTTGTTAGTGCAAACAAATAGTATGAAACCTTTTTAAAAGTGTTATTTCTTGGTGCATAGGATAGAGTTTGTACTCATTTTAGTAATTCCCCAGCTATCAAGAAATGTTCTCAGAACGTTCTGGCAAGGTTCTCTCAAAGTTACTAACTAACATTTTCCAGTTAATATATGATCTTATTTGGTTTTACTAATGTTCTCAAAACGTTTTATTTCTGAAACATTTTAGTTAGATGTTCATTTAAAGTTTTTCGAAGTTGTTTCAAAACATCCAGAGAACATTTAAAATGTAGATTTCTCATAATGTTTGCATGTTCCCTTAATGTTCGTATAACCAAGAATTTTTTTTTTAAACATTTTAAAATGGGATATTTTGAACGTCCAAAGAATATTCAGGAAATATTGTTTTCATAACTTAATGAAACGTAAGCAAAACGTTCTTAGAACACATTTTTGCTTAAACTTTTTATTTCAGTTCTTATTTTTATTTGAGTTTTTCATATAATATTTATATTTTACTTTATTTCAGCCTCTGAAAAAAAGTTAAAACGTGAATATAAAATAAAACATTAAATACATTTAAAATATAAAATAAAAATGACACAACATTTTTTATTTAATATTTATGTTAAATATATTTTTTTAAATCCCAGCAATAGAAACCAGGATATGATAAAGACTTCGGGTTTTGCACAGGCGAGAACATTTTCTTCGTGAACAATGTTTAAATCACGTAACATTGCAGGGTCCAGAGTCTCATGCCGATCTGTTTGATGGCAGCCATGCTTGAACTTGAAACAGTGGCATGCACATTTGAACGCAGTCCAGCATTTCAGCTCTGCAGAGTTGGATGTTTTATTGAGAGCTTTCATCGAGTAGTAACTTGTGTGAGTGCCAGTTATTTTAAGCTGTTCATTAAACACCTATGAGATGCAATGGCTGGCTTCAGGCTGACCTAGTTGAAGACAGGTGGAGGTGGACAGATGTCCTGTTGCAGTGTGTGTGCAGTGTGCAGTGTGTGTGCAGTGTGTGTGCAGTGTGTGTGCAGTGTGTGTGCAGTGTGTGTGCAGTGTGTGTGCAGTGTGTGTGCACATGTGTCATGTATTTCATAGTGTTCGAATTTGGCCGATACCTTCCTATTGCAACAGCCTTCGAGTCAGGTGTGTGCCTGTCATGTCTTGAAATGAGCTTACTAGGTTGTAGAGCGTTCCAATCCGATCAGTTTTGAGGTTCTATTTCAGTTAATATGCTGCTTTAGATAGTAGACAGCAAGGCAGATGACTAGGTTTTGGAACAGAGCCCTCTGTATTCCCAATGCCTGTGTCTCTTTCTTCTTCTCTCTCTTTCATCCTTTCTCTTGCCTCTGGGCTAAATCTAGGTCTGAGTTATAAAACAGCTTGTAACTACAGTCCACGCCTGACCACAACAGATACAAATCCTTGAAATATCACTAAAGACTTATGAAAGAGTACATGTTGTAGCACCTTATCACCAATGACTCACGTTTCAAGCTGCAGTTGGAAAAATGTCATGAATGGCGTATCAAAAGCATTGTGAACCTTTACTTCACGACTTATATATGAAGTCATTATTTGCTCCATTCCTTGACAACAGCATATCAAACACACCTTTAATTATGAAAGGAATAGTTCACAGACAAAAACGAATGTTCCCAGTCTGTATGCTGGTACTTTTTTCAGTGGAACAAAAAAATCTGAATATTTGAAGAATATTGACGCAGTTGTTTTCCACACAATGACAGTTCATAGTGATGATGACTGTCAGGCTGTTATTTTGGTATTTTTCTATACTGTATATTATTGTAGTGTTTTGAATTAAGTTTGAAAGATTTTGTTTTGCGCTTTAATCATTTTTTTAATCTTTTAAAAACTTTTTTATCTTTAATTTATAATAATTTCAGTTTTAGTAATTTTAGTAATTCAATTTATTTTTTAGTTATTTGCTTTTCGTTTAAGTTTTTCATGTTATATTTTTTTTTAGTTTAGCTTTATTTCAATTGACATAAACACTATTCAGTAGTTTAAGTTAACAATAAGACTGCTGTCAAGCTCCAAAAAGAATAAAAAACACCCTAAGGAGCCATTCAATATGTTTTAAGGATGTATTCTTGTGTTAGAAAACAGACGCAGCCGAGCAGAAGGGAATAGAATGCAGGGCTCTAACTATTTTTAACGTGGCGTCTTAAAAATGTGGCGCACATGGGGTCAGATGCTGAAAATCATCAAGATCCTTCGATTGTTGAAAGATGTTTATCTTATTATGTAGTATATGACACTGCAAAATGCAAGAATGTATCTTGATTGAATAATTTCTATAAGGACCATAAAAGAAATGAATCATTTAGTATACTGAAGTCATATAATAGCTTTGTGTGAAGAACACATTCGGCCGAAAACAATCAGATTTTTGATTCACTGATTTTGATTCAGCAGATGGGTAGATTATTCTAGGGGTGTAACGGTTCATCGATATGGATCGATATATTGATACGATGTATGACGATACGATGCATCGATGGCGATGCCACGTGTTAAAATATCAATATCTGTAAAAGGCACCTTTATTTTGGCACTGTCCACATTTTCATATAATGTCCGTCTATGCATTACAGCCAATGCGTGCATTCTCGTTCAATCTCACGTATCAGGACTCGATATAAGCACTGCCCGAAGGCACAAGGCGAGCATATAAGACGCTCGGGATTGTCAGTCGCGCGCTGTGTGAGAAGTTTCCCGCGCACACACCTGAAGCGCACGCACACACACATCTGAAGCGCACGCACACACATCTGAAGTGCACGCACACAGACAGCCGCGTCAACTCTGCGCGAATACTGAATTGACCTCTCCTCAGCTTTTTTTTGTGCATGGATGAATAAATACAGACAAAACTACATCGAAATGCATATATTGGCTAATATCCTTGTAAACAGTCTGGTTAAGCATAGCATGTGTCTTAACGTAAAGACGAGTAGAGAAAGAAAAGGCATGTGTATCAGTATATTAAATCTGTGCTTTCATTCTTAAAGTGAAAGAAAACTAATAATAAATATAATGCTGTCAAAGAAAAATACAAGTGCTCACTGCTCCTGACTAAATAACCTTTGTAACATCAAAAAGTATTCATTTACAGGCTATTTAATTTATACAGAGAAGACTATGCAGTTATTTTATATTTGATTATTACATTTCTGTAGCGTACCTGAACATGTATTTTAGACTGAGCTGAAAAACCTGAAAAGCACTGTTTATTGAACTTGTGTCTTTCTTCTATTGTATTTATTTTCTGCTATTGCTTGTAATTTGGTTATCTGTAGAAAATATGTTTAGCACTGAGCCCATAGCAGCATTTTTAGATTTATGTTCATGTTATATATTTTTGGTTGCATTTGTGAGTTGAATCGTAATTGTATCATAGAATTTTTTGAGGTATCGGCAAATATCGTATCACTGGGTATGAGAAATGATATCGTATCGAATCATGACGAACCATCCGATTTACACCCCTATGAATAACCACTTATATTTCACTCTGTTCCTCACATAAACTTATTGTAATACTTCAGATGTTTTGCAGTGTAGTATGGAAGCCCATTTCTTCTACAGAATTTAAAACAATAAAAGGTATCGCAATTTATAATCTCACAATTCTGAGTTTATATCAGAATATACAAGAATTTAAATTTCACCTGAGAATTTCAAGATATAAATTCAGAATTTCAAGATATAAAATCAGAATTTCAAGATATATACCCAGAGATATAAACTCAGATTTTCTCTCTCTTTTTATATTAACTCAGATTTTCTATATAAACTCTATAAAGATATAAACTTGCTATTCTGATGTTTTTCTCATGATTACAAGAAACAAAGATCAAATTGTGAGAAAAAGTCAGAGTAATTATGTGACAGAAATGGGCTTCCATAATATAATATCGAGTCGTATGAACCTATTTATATAAAACTATGTTATATAAAATCAGAATTTTATTTATTATAAACACAGTTGAAATTGTTGGTGTTTTTTTTGTCAAAGAAACATTGTTTTTTTTTATTTAAACATCCATTAGTCCCAAGGTTTTTTCTCTAAAAAATTAATTATGAAAAGAAATGATTCTTATGGATTTATTTGTTGTGTATTTTTTTGTGTTAATTTTACAAAAAAAAAATGTCTCCTTTTGTGTTGCGTGGAAAACAATTACAGCGTGCAGGTTTGAGATGACATGACATTTTCAACTATTTGTTTATTTCTAGCTAGCACATTTTGGTCAAACTGTATTCATAAATAGAGCTGGCCCACAGTGCACCTGTCGTGTTTTGTATGTCTAGTGCGTCTGTGAATGTGTGTGATATTTCCAGTGCAGTCTGAGCTTTGGCTTTGGCCTGCTGCAGTCGGGGGGGATTGCGGCGTTCATTCACATAATGTCATGACACTTACCTCAGCTCATTTCCATGTAAATGAATAACTACACGGGATGTGGAATATTGACATGAATATTGAAAACAGCGAGAAGATGACAAGTGAATGTACTGATTTATATCTACAACAGGCCCATCTCCATTTATCACAGAGTTGGAGTCAATTGAAACGTGTAAACGAATTTCGATTTTCTTTTCATGTGCCTGAAATTTGATAGATGGGTTCATTTGCGTTTGAGGTGTAAATGGAGGGTCTATTAAGATTTGCTAATTGGTTAATTCTAGGTTCTGGTTAAAAGCCGCACCTGTGTGCTGTCAAGGGTTTCGCTGTCAGATTGTAGAGCGTAAGAGTGCTGATTGAGCTATAAGTCCCGAGAGGCTGGGAATTGTGTAGCTGTTTTAAAAATGGACGACTTGTGGATGTTGCGTTATAGAATGGGGGCAATACTGAAACCATATGTTGAGGAGTCACCTAACAGCAAGTCGAATTGTAATACTGTACGATTTTTTTTGGTTTAGTAGTTTAGTAGTATCCTTTTAGGACTGGAAATCATTAAGTAAAGCTTGGCAATACAAAATTCTCGTCGATTTTAACACTTTTTATTTTGCCATTTAAAAAATGTATCAATTAAATTATATTAAAATGCCATGCACGTATTTTTATTTATTTATTTATCTATCTTTACTACTGTAGTATTTTTAGCAAATTAATTTTAGTTTCAATAAATAAACTTGATACATCTAATTCAACATTAGGCTAATATTGCTGTTTATGTTTTGATGTATTGGCACATGAAAAGGAAAAAAAAGATATCATAAGGTTAAAATATCTGTTTATTATGTTTTTATATATGGGTACCTGTCAATAAAAAATATGATATATATAGCGATGGCCCGCCTGACCAAGAGAGTGTGGAACAACAGCATGCTCACCACCAACACTTAGATGAAAGTGTACCAGGCCAGTGTCCTCAACATTCTTCTTAACGGCAGTGAGACGTGGACTATGTACATCTGGCAAGAACGCAGACTTAACTCTTTCCATTTGCGCTGCCTGAGGAGGATCCTGGGCATCACCTGGCAGGACCGTGTCCCAAACACTGAAGTGCTGGACCAGGCAAAAACATTCAGTATGCACGCACTCCTTTCACAAAGACGCCTACGCTGGCTCGGCCATGTCTGCCGAATGCAGGATGGCCGGATTCCTAAGGACGTCATGTATGGTGAGCTCGCCTCTGGCACCAGACCAACAGGCAGACCAGCGCTCCGGTACAAAGACGTCTGCAAGCGTGACCTGAAAGCCGGAAGCCTGAATCCCGCAGACTTGGAAGCTGCCACCGCAGACCATGTCAGCTGGCGGCTCGCCGTAAGGACCAGCGTAAAACTGAGCGAGGGAAAGAGAAAGGACCAGTGGGAGGAGAAGAGGCAGCGCAGGCGGCAGAGAGCAGAGTCAGTGCCCACAGAAGCAGACACAGGCTTCACCTGTAGCAACTGCAACAGACTCTGCCGCTCTCGTATTGGACTGTTTAGCCACAGCAAGCACCTCAATTCCACAAAAGACTGACTCGGGCGCAGATACTACATTGTCTCCCGAGACAGAAGGATGCCAGATATATATATATATATATTTGACAGAATTTATTTTTGTTAATTTAGTGAAAAACAGTATGCAATATCTTATATACTTTAAAAAAAAACTGTTTCATTTTGAGTCTTCTTGGCAATGGAAAAAAATCATCTTTTTATACCAGTTTAGGACAAATGCATGAATACTGCATGAGTCACTGAAAATTGTATTTTGTTAAATCACCCAGACCCATTTTTATAACACTGCAGAAATTCCTCCGTAACAAGGCAAATCAGTGATTTAAATGACCGGGCATATCTAGATTACTCCTGAAGACGAATGGCTTCTTTGGTTGCCATGTATAAACTATTTGATTTCGGCCATATGCGCGTTACAAAGCGCACCGGTGCGTACAAGCATCTGCACATTTACAAGATCGATGAAAATCACCCTGATGAAATTTTTCACCTTGATCATAAACGGACCCAGCAGCATGAAGAAGCCGCACCTGTGCATTCATTACTTAGGACCAAAGATCGCTCGAATCCATCCCGAAGAGCCTCAAGGTTATGAATTTGCAGGTGTATCCTGACAGCTCCATATCTCTCGGACGGAATATAATCTCTCGGTTCACGAAATGAACAGCAGGCTTGTCAGGCCTGACGCCTGTCAGAAGGTGGAGTAATTCATTGGCTGTCAGAAGGCAAGCAACATCCTCGTTTTCAACGCAGACTGTCAGATGTTACCGACAAACAAGGTAAATTGAAGAAGCTTGAGGAATGCCAACAGCTCTCTTGGCTGGAGTTGAAATAAAATAAGATTCCACTGGCTTCCATTTGGGAAATGTATTTTTGGCACTGAAGACTTTTGATGAGTCTGGTGGTGTTATTTCACAACAAGTCGTAAAACTAACCACCAATTTGTAGTAAAGCCAGTAAAAAGTAATACATTGTAGACTAGACTCACTAGACTACATTGTAGCTGTCCAGCTGACTGTGCATTTTTAGTTTAGTAGTAGGAATTTTAGAGCTGGTATATATATATATATAATTTGTCATGTTGTGTGTATATTATATATGGTGATTATTTGTGCTAGCAATATACAATTATTTAACCATGAATTAAAAAAAAATATATATATTTATTTTGCCATGCATTAAGATGCATTATTTTAATGCCATTTATGAATACAATTTTGGAGGGTTAGATTTGATAAGTTTTAATAATTTTCAAGTAAATTAATTCAAAACATCTATATATATGAAAATCCCTTTGCTTCCATTCTGAAAATGCATTTGTGGCACTGAGATGAATCTTGCAGCTATGTGGTGTCATTTCGCAACAGGTTAAACAACTAACCACCAATTTGTGGTAAAGGAATGCAATGCAGACTTGACTGCTGTCTGGGACATGACTGGTGACTATGAACCAGCGTATACCTGGCAGGAGCAAACACCTGCTCCAAGCCGCTAATGTATGGGTTTCTAGGAAAGACAGCGAGATTGCTGCATGAACCTGTAATAATACAGACCCTCAGTATCCCCTCAGGATGCATGGTAACAGAAGTGTTGCATGCACAAGGGCCGCTCGCTTTCTCCAAGACTGGCTCATAGCCCCTCGAGCGATCTTTGTTCCCCAAGATGGAGAAGGGTGTCGGGCCTCTTATCGCCATCTTCATCTGTGGTTGGGGTTGGAGCTCCGCCATCTGCTGACAGACAGAAACGGAGCCATATGTCTGAGGACATGCTGACCCTCCTCAACATGCGTGTGAGCGATACGGCTGTCTGTTATCCTGGCGGCATGTGCAGAGTTTTTTTTGTTGCAGATCCTCGCTTGAGCACAGTCTCAGCGTTAAATTATAAATAACGATGACAGATAGACAAGAACATGATTTATGACATGAGAGATGCTGCTCAAGTGTTTTCTCGTGTGAGTTGCTTGTGTTTGTCGGGATGCTGATTATTGATTCTGAAGGGGGTTTAGTTTTGGGGAACGTGGATGATCCGTAATCCAGCTGTATCCTGATAAACAATAGCAGCAGGGGGGTTTGCTGATTAGGAACTGTAGTTGAGATAGATCTGGCAAAATGGAAATCAGAATTGATTGTTGAATTTTAAACTCAACTGAAATGATTCCAGTGATCCCTGCACAGCAATCCAAGACTTGTCTATGTGGAGTTCAAATGGTCCGTTTTTGAATTCATGTCTTCACGCATGAGTTAAGAAACTATGGGTGCTTTTAAATGAGTTTTCGTCCATCAGTTAGGTGGTCTGGACTGAGGTGTGCACTGGGCTTGCCGTGGTACACTCTTAAATATAAGCTTCTTTATCGGCATTAATGGTGAACCTTTAACATCAATGGAACCTTTCCATTCCACAAAAGGTTCTTTTTTTAGATTATTAATATGTTCTCCATGCTACGAACAAAATGGTTATTTTAAGAACTGCTCACTGAAAGGTTCTTTGGGGGACCAGAAATGGTTCTTCTGTGACATCAGTGTTGCCAAGTCCACCGTTACGCTGTTGCCCTGGGTTGTTTTTTAGTCTGTGGGTTAAAGCAATCTCCCCCCTTCTCACAGAAGCAATATTGATGGAGGGGAAAACCATTGCTTAATTAGGCAATAAATAGGGTGAATTTCCATTGCATGTCAACTTAAAGAATATGATTATTGCAGTGCACCAAACAACATGGATGGAGGTATCGATCTACGCATTTAAAAATCAAGACTATTACTAAAGTTGACATGTTGGTTGAGGCTTGGTGAACAATGTACAATTACAATAGCACAACTAATTGCGCTTTACTTTTTCGTTTTTGTTTACCAAAAATAAAATTATAAATAAGTGTCTGAACTCAAACTGCTCTGCAGCATTGCTGTTGCACAATAAACATTACACCATATTACCACCTAGGTTCTAACCAGCAATATTAAGGCCCATTCACATCAAGAACAATAACTATATTAGCGTCCACACCAATCAATGCACAATAATATTCTGTTTATTAGAAGTGCACTGCCTGTATGTTGTCTGCTGCTTTAAATGCTTAAGCTCTTTAAAATGAGGTGGATTCTGACTGTCAATGTTTTATCAATCATCAGTTGGAAAAAACATTCTGAAAGTGAATTCAGTGACATTGTTCCTTCTTTACAGTTGTGGTGTGGATTTCCCTATTCTCGTTGAATTAAAACTTTATCATTAGAGTTTTCATACTTGGTGTGAATGGGCCTTTAACAGTATAGTCGGTTTGAGCACTGGTGATAAAATTATGACATGTCTTCACATGCATTTGGTTTACATTGGACCTTTTGGTCCATTAAGGCGTGTCAGCCAGAGCATTAGAATAATCGGACACTTCAACATGTGGAGAGACCATTAGTCAAACATAAGGTGTCGTTGCAGTAATTGTCCAAGAGACCAATTCGACAGAAAAGGTGGTCTGGGGTAAATTTCATGTGAAAATCTAGAACTACATCATTATTGATGACATCAAATTAACATTTCTGCATGCTCGCGGTCACATTTATTATAACACAATGCATTTCTCATTGCTGCTTGTCTCTGAATCAATTGTCTTGAATAGCAGCTCGCGTTCTTTGCATCTGTTGCTTGCACCTGTGTCAGTGCCGTTCTGTGTGTGTAAAGTTTTGTCTGAAAATCCAAAGGGACAAATATTTCACTAACACCCTGAAACTAGCATCTTCACCTTCTCCAGTTTGTTATCTAGCTACAGTAAACAGTTGCCGCTGTTGATGATGCTAACATACCTTACGGACCCCAAAACTCCAGATACATTGCCCTATCAGACTCCACTAACCGCAACCAGATTGTTTGTCTTATGTTTTCTCAGAATTCCTAAAAAAGCACCTGCTGTGGAAGATGCATTGCTTAAATAAGCACTCACTCTAAAACTCAAAGCTAACGCCGTTTCCCCAGGGCAAATCCAGCATCTGCTTGTTCCACTTAGCTGGATGCTAAAATGCACTTCATATTTTAGTTTGTGACCCCTAACCCTTCAGGCCATGTTTAAGGTCTTGTAATATATTGCAGCTTGCCTGAGACAGAGAGCTAAATATAGTCATTCAGCCTTGTTATTGTGTTAGCATGGTGGTTAGCAGCTTATGCAACAACAGTATTTAGACTTTATTCCAATACAGATGTCCTACATAAAATGCATGTTTAAAATGACACCCTGCTGTTGATGTGAACTTGGCAGTCATTTGAGTGCTGTAACAACCATTAAAGTTTTGATAAGTTTAGTGGGCTACTAATCTAATGTGCATAAAAGCATCTGTGCTAAAAGGCGGTGTGCATTCTTTGCATTCAATGCATGTAATGCAAATGCAGCACATTTTATTACACCCACTCCACATTTACCTACCTGTCAAGCGTACCACTCACTCTGCTGAAAAAAACAATAGAACCCTGCCCAAAGCACAATAGAAAATGTAATGGTTGTAATGGGAATTGTATTGTTTTAATGGAAACTATAATGGTGTCTACTGGTATGTGATGGATTCTATTGGTGGGATGTTAAATCCTATTGGAAAAATGCTCAAAACACACTACAAAAAGGAATTTTGTAATGGTTTTACTGGAAAAAGCTAATGGTTTATAATGGTATTTTAATGGAAACCATTGGAATTTCTGTGATGGTTTCTATTGGGCTTCTATTGTTTTTTTAGCAGGAAGTGGCTGCTACAGGAACGTGTTTAATTGTAAAAGCTTATGATAGAATTTCTGTTAATCTGCTAATCCTAACAGTTTATTGTTTCCTTAGTTAAGCATGCTTGCAATGCAACCTCTGGACTACATGCAGCACTGAGAGTTAATTACCTCTCTGTGGTGACAACTGGTTTATTTTCCATTAGCGCGGGATCGAATCATGGGACACATTTGGCATGTTTGTTTTCCCTCCAGCATGTTGAAGACCCCTCGATGGGCGCTAAAAGTGTGTTGTGGTGACATGAATGGCAAATAAGCTCTGTGTTCTTTCGGTGTATGTCAACCGCTTGTTTGCCCACCGCAGTGACACACCCATTTATCAAGTCCTTCAAATGCAATCTAGCTTGTATTGTGTGCAACTGAGTACATTCCTTACTAGAGGCCACCGACTGCTGGTTTTCCTCAGGGAAATGATCCCAGACGAGGTCAAAAGAGATCTGTGTCTTGCTTCAGATCATGATCTACTTACTGTCTGGCTAATATTGTTCTTGAACACGGAACACTGGGCAAAGAAAAAGGTGACGGTATCATAAAAGGCGACGTGTACATGTTTGTCTCAAACAACCAATTGTCACTCAAAAAGTATTTGCTATAAGGTTGGGGACTGAGAACCGATTTTGAATTAGAATAATTTTTTTTAAGAAATTAATATAAATGAATGGTTTTCATGATATTTGGTTCCGTTAGTATGTGCATTGTTTCAAATAATTTGGTCAGAACACTGTATTACAATCCTTTCTGATTCTACGGCATGCAACATTGGTCAATTATTATTATTTGGCATGTCCTTTTATATGCATAAATCTACCAACTTTAGCAAGTTTTATGCTTATTTGTCAATGGGGTTAAAAGTGAATTGTGCATTTTTTATTTTTTCTTGCATACACTTATTAGCTTACATATATTTACTTTTCAAGTAAATGTGTCTTGGTTTAAAGAGCTTTAAATATTTTTCACTGGAAAACAAGACAAAAATACTGAGAAAATAGTTAGAAAAAAGCTTGCACTGCATTTTCGTTTTGTTGCATGCACAATAAGATTTCGATGAAAAGAAAGATTATGCATTTTTTAAATCTTGAATTAAACTACATTTTGCGCATCATTTAACTCAAATTGCAATCACACTACTCCAGTGAAGCATACTGTAAATTTATTTTGCCAATGCAATGTAGATTATTCACCAATTCGTCACAAATTCTTTAGCACTTAAGTGTTCAATAATTGTTTTGAAAACATAAATGTAATTTAGTTTTAGTGCTTTCTATGAAAATACAAC
Organism: Ptychobarbus kaznakovi; assembly: GCA_027422405.1. Classification (NCBI taxonomy): domain Eukaryota; kingdom Metazoa; phylum Chordata; class Actinopteri; order Cypriniformes; family Cyprinidae; genus Ptychobarbus; species Ptychobarbus kaznakovi. Next base: position 1,150,822 of record CM049798.1, read on the forward strand.
GGGTTCTGTGCTTAAGTTCCAGTTAGTTTGCACTAAGTTACAACTAATTCCATGATTATATATCACCTTTAACAGCTATGTGAGTAAAAAAAAAGTATAAATTAAGTACAAAAGTAAAATATATTGTTAATCAAAAGCACTTCTGTTTACAGATTTAAGGTCAACTCATGTAAAATTAAAGACTAAGCTAGTTACTGACTGAAGTGTGAATTTTACTTCCCAATTTATGATGCAACCCGACCCACTTCTTTATTCCCAACTCTGAAGATATTGAGAATAATAGTTCTCAGTATCTCGATTTCCATTTATAACAAACCCATCAATCAAAAAGTGTGTTGGCAAGTCCTTGAGAGGAATCTTGTATTTATTTTTTAGAGAGTATAAAATCAAGCGATTGGCGGAGGTAGAGCGTGGCAAGGCTCGGGCAAACGGAGCGATGAGTTGATCTACGGCCTTAATTTCCACCATATGGCCTTGAGTGTAAAAGTTATTGCTTGATTTCAAACACATGCTTTCTCAGGCCAGTGGGATGTCAGTCAAGTCTGCTCCCAATGAACTGGAATCAGCTATTAGCCAGCTTACTGTTGTGTAACTCTGACTTTCGGCTGGATTTTCGCCCGAGCGTTGAAGCCAAGACTGAAGCCCTGGAGCTCCACCACGAGATTCTGCTTTAGATGAACACTTGTCTGATATGCACAGCTTTATCATTGACTCCATTGTCATCATATCAGGCATTTCACTAACTCAAGCTTTGTTAAAAACCAACGCCAGACCTGTTTTCCTGCGACCACCTCAGGCGACATAAGCGGATTTGCAATTAGAGTAATGCACAATCATCCATGAAATCTCATAAAACAACATTGAATTAAAGAGAGCTACAAGAGACTGAGCAATTTAAGAAGGAAAGGTTGGAAGAATGAGTACAAATAACGTCTTAAACCAGACATATAACCTGATTTAGAGGGTCACACGCGGTCTGCGGGGACAAGAGAAAGATTTGCTAATCATTAGTGGCTCTTAATTGAATATTTTGCTCCTTTTGTTCGACGCCGTTTCATTTACAAGCTGCAATCGTTCCACCTTTCATGCCTCCAGTGTTTTAGCGCTGCAGTTTAAGGTGAAGTCTCTGCAGATAAACATTTCGGTCGCTGGAGAGTTTGAAAGTATGACATGCTATTGTGTTTTGAAGTCAAACGGTGATAATGGCGTAAACGTCAAACGTTATAATGAGGTATTGACACTCTTGAATAGTGAGGCTGAATGAAATCTGAAGGTCTGCTGCGGTGCAAAAATTTTGTCTGTCTAGGCTGCTAATTTTTTGAGATCCTTGGGTAAAGGACAACTTTTGTCTGCACTTATGAACACCGGCTTTTCTTAAAAGATATTGATAGTTTTCATTTGTTTGTGTTTTGTTTCGGAAGCAGCTTCTTTCCCCCCGTGACCTTCAGCCTCATGCACTGAACACATTTAGCAGTTTATTTGTACAGTGAGTCACACTACTGCTGACGTGTTGGCTTTGTGCGTGTGAGTTTCTGTTTGAGCTAACCTGGCAACTATCACTCTCTCAGTTTGGATTTATCTGTTTTCTCCGTCTCTCTGGCTCTCTCTCCCATTATTCTTTGTTTCTTTCATCTCAAAAGGCAACTCAAAGCCAACATTCTTCCCTTTATTGCTTCGCCTCCTCCTAAACAGTTTTGGAGACTTAAAAAAATGTCTGAATGTCATTGCATTAGAAATCTACATATCAAACCAAGTAGCATTTGCGCTCAAATGCTGCTGTTTTTTTTTTTTAAATGTTGCTTTTCTTCAACCTTTTATGCTTAATCAACTGGTATTTGGGATGATTTTTGGTGGATGAATGAAGTCATTTCTCCTCAAATTCAACCTTAACCTCTCTAACATACAAAATAGGCAACAGTATTTAATGTCATGCCCGGGGACTTCTGTTTTTAGTCGGTTGTAAATTACAAAGAGTGTTAAAGAAACTGTAAAAAGACATTTCAAAGTCAACTTTTTCCGCTTTATTTCTTTATCTCCTCAGTATTTGGGCTCTTAAAAAAGTCTGAATGTCATTGCATTAGATAACTAAATATCAAACCAAGTAGCATTTGAGCTCGAATGCTGCAGAACTGTACTTTTCTTCATCATCTTTGCTTAATGGCTTTTAATCAACTGGGGGTTTGTTGGTTTGTCGTGAATACATGAAGTCAGTTCTCAGGGTATATTTAATGTCAAGCCTGAAGACTTCAGTTTTTAGTAACTTGTTTATTACAAAGTTATAATTTCAAAGCATTAGATAAACTGAAAACTATATAGTGGCCCTAACTAGTACTTGGTCACTTAAAAATGTCTAAATGTCATTGCATTAGAAAACTAAATATCAAACCAAGTAGCATTTGAGCTCAACTGCTTCAGTAGTTTTTTTAATATTGCTTTTCTTCATCATTTTCACTTAATCCGCTGGTGTTTTGGTGATTTTTAGTGGATATATAAAGTCAGTTCTCCTCAAGTTCAACCAAATTATTTCAGATCCTGCAGTAAATATACACAATATCATTTAATGTCATGCCTGAGGATGTCTGTTTTTAGAAAATTGAAAACTGTAATTAGTTATAATTTAAAAACACTTTGCCACCAGAATTATACTACCACTCCTTCAATGACACGCCCCTCTCTGTAAAACATCAGCTAACCTGCATGTAGGCAGAAAGTGATTCTGATTGGCTAAAAAGTGTAGGCCCCTCCCCTGACTAGTTTAAAAAGTCTGCTTGTGCTGTTTTTCTTTCAGTAATGCCATTTGGTTTGACATTTTGTTACCTAACGCAGTGACATTTAGACAGTTGTAAGTGTAACTTGTCCAAATAATTCTGTAGATTAACTCCACCCACAACATCCAAAGAAAAGTCCCAGCACCGGAGTTTTGCCGCTCATGCAGTCAGCTGGCTGCTCGGACTGACCTGTGGGTCAAGTCAATAGTCTCTCTGAAATCCTCACATAGCTTACAGCAGCAGGTGCCGCTGGCAATTCAAAGACCCAGTCACGTCGCAGCTGCAGTGCATCAGCAGAAAACACCTCACCACACACATCTGCTGGTGTAAATCTCAGCCGAAGTCTGCCAAGATACACAGCACCTATCTTTCAGAAAGCTGGATCAGGCAGAATACTTGTCCTTGAGGGTGAGTGATCTGTTTCAGATTGTTACATGCTCTAATGGCGACTTAACACCTGAGGAGAAGATTTCAAATCCTAATGATTACCTGCAATGATATCATTTCAATTAATAGCATTGATAAAGTCTGTTTGCGATCCATTTTGTTAATGCAAAATGTTTTTGAGTAAAAGGGGTATTCATTCAAAATTGGAAATTAAATCGATTGGACCATTTAAAAACATTGTCATTGAGGTTAATTTATTATATTTCTGATAAAAGATGCACTGATTAATCATGCACTCAATCATGCGCAATAATACTAGCAACATGCATGAGGAAATAATAATTAAGGTCAGTTTTGATTTCTTGTTGAATCAGTAGTGCATGTTCAAATAGTTGTCATAAAAATGTCATAAAATGCAATAAAAAATATAGAGAGATGTGGGAAAGGTATACAACAATTTAGAGATTTGAACTTGCGGCCCAATTGACTGACACAGTTCATTGACTTTTTATTCATAGACTTTAAAATGTGAACCACGGATCTGTTAAGCTTTGAAACTGACTGGTTAATCAAAGTGTCACCATCTAATTGAATGCATAATTGAAACAGAAAAAGTGCAATGAGTTTTTATTCACTGATTATGCAGTTTGGGGTTGGTACATGAAGTCTCTTATGCTCACCAAGGATGCATTTATTTGATCACAAATACAGTATAAACAGGAAAATTGCAAAATATTAATGTAATTTATAATAGCTATTTTCATATATATTCAAATATAATTTATTCCTGTGATGCAAAACTGAATTTTCTGCATCATTACCAGTGTGCAGTGTCACATGATCCTTCAGAAATCATTTGCTGATACATTTGAATGGCAGTGTATGTAAGATAGCTGAGTGTAAAGATGTACGTGCATGTCAGAATCGTGTTTCCTTGCGGTGGAGGCTTGACAGGCTCCTGTCGGAGGAGGTTGAATCCTCCAGCAGTGCATTCAGAAAGCACCTCGGGGAGCTCGGGTTAGTTACGCATGTATGTTACATCATATGAGCTTCATGTATGGAGAAACAGCCCGATGCAGATATAACTCAATTAAGTCTGTTTTCTAACTCCCTCTCTCTTTTTTCTCATTATATAACATATCTGATGAATTTGACAAGATTTTTCCTCCAGTGCTTTCTGACTGAGTGCACAGTTTTGCTCCCAGGGCGATGCATGGAAGAATGTTAAAATTGCAGGGTAAAGGGCATTTATGGAGATGAGGAGACCAGTGTCTGTGTTACACTGGGAATCCACCTTTCACCAAGCCAGTTTAAAGCCAACCCCATTGAGCAGAGGAACTCAGACTGTCTGAGCTGCTGTTGAGTTACTCAATCTCAGAGTACAGCTCAGTGTTGCAGGGCACTCGAGACGTTTGATCAGAATGCATGTACCTCTGGAATCAACCCATGACTAATGACCAGAGACGCGTTTCACAATGTTTGATGACGTATGTCTATCTTCATTTAGGAGAGTATACTGACAACACTGCTGCAGTGGAGTTTATAGCATCATTACACAACTCCTCACATGGTTTTAGTGACATACTCTAAATTATTCATAGCAATATTAATTTTAATCCAAGTCTTTTATTTTTTTATTCATTTTAATTAAATGCATATTTGATTTCTTATGGGTCTTTTATAATTATTTTAATTGTTTTATGTAAAACACTTTGAATTACGTTTATTTATGAAGTGTGCTATATAAATAAAGACTTGCATTGCTCAAGTGTTGGATACATACACTATATTGCCAAAAGTATTGGGTCACCCCCTTCTTGAAAGGTTTGAATACTTTAGTACTTACATGATTTCAAATCTTAATATTTAAGCATATAATGATATTTAGGGAATGTGTGCTTCTAATTTTATAGCAACAGTTTGGACGAACCCTTTTCTTTTCTAAATGACAGTGTATCTGTGTATAAGACAAGAATCACGAGAAATGTGATTCAGTCAGTGTGGAAGAACTTGACTGGTCTAATCCAGCTGAACACCTCTGTGTGACTTTAATACAGACTTGAGCCAAAATCATCACCAAACACAATGACTTGTCTAATTATATGAACAAAGTATCTGGGACCCCCTTCTTTAGAAGAGAAAAAGACACTTCCAAACTGTGACAACAATGAATTTCATGTCTTTGTATTTCCACCTCTTTAGAAACAGTTTTCACTTTTTTACAGTGAAATACTGTACCATATGTACCTATATTACCTAGTATTTTGTCCATATAATGAATGTACAATCACTGTTTGGTGATGATTTGTGGCTCATTTAAAGTCACACCAGAGTGTTCAGCTGGGATTAGACCAGTCATTCTTCACACTGACTGAATCATCATTTCTCTTTTATTCTTGTCTATATACACAGACACTGTCGTGCTAGAATAGAAAAGGAGTTTTTTCCAAACTGTTGCTATACAATTAGAGCACACGATTTCCCTACAATATCATTATATGCTTAAACATTAAGATTTGTACTCATGGAAATTACTAAAGTAGTCAAACCTTTCATTAGAAGGGGTGACCCAATACTTTTGCCAATATAATGTACATGAATGAAAGTAAATGTAAATGTGGCACCTTCCTCTCTTCTGACTGCTGAGTGCCGACTGTTACCCATCTTTCTCCTCTTTCTCTTTTTTCTACATGGAAATGTTGCAGAAACTTTGCAATGGCTTTTTTCTTTAGCTATTGTAGCAAAAGGCAATGCTGCAATTATGTTTGCTATGAAAAGAATACACAGACTGTTATTGGTAGCTGAAAGCACTCAAAGCACTATATAATTAGCTAAATTTAAAGATGATGTACATATAAAATATTCACTCTGGTAAGATTTTTAAAATAAATTAATACTTTAATTCAGCGAGGATGCACAAAATTGACCAAAAGCGGCAATAATGACTTTTATATTGTTACGAAATATGTATATTAAAACAAATGGTGCTCTTTTGAACTTTCTGTTCATTAAAGAATCCTGAATAGAAAATGTATCCACCAAAATATTCAGTTTTCAACATTGATAATAATCAAAAATGTTTCTTGATCAGCAAATCAGCATATTATTATGATTTCTGAAGGATCATGTGACACTGAAGACTGGAGTAATGATGCTGAAAATTACAGCTGCGCATCACAGGAATAAATCACATTTTAACATACATTCAAATAGAAAATAGTTATTTTAAATTGGAATAATATTTCACAATATTACTGTATTAACTGTATTTATTTTAAACACTTTTTATCAAATAAATGCACTTGTATCATAAGCATTAGAAAAATCTCACTGCTTGCAAATCCAAGTTGTTCTACAGTATCTCGCTACCATCCGAACCCTTCCTCACGGTTGCAGGTTCATCTTGTTCCCGAGGAACTGTCTGCGGGCTTGTTTGGTTAGTTTGTCCATCATCCCATCCTGAAACCACACCGAATGTCACATTGACTCAAGCCCATGTCTTGTTTTTCACTTGATGCTTTCCCTCTAGTCGTTTCCAAAAGGGTAATTTAATCTGCTGTTCATCACTCGTTCAACTTCTCTTGAACTCTCAGAAATGATTCTGTCCTAGGCAGTGGGATAATTAGCAGCTATGGAGATTTGCGCACCGTCATCCGGTGCAATCCCGCCGTCTGACGGTGGTTCTGGATCTCGGGCGGTCGCGGTAATTACCGGAAATGATTTGACTTGATCGTGGCATCTTTTCTGTACGCTGCCGCTCTGCCTCGTGTTTTTTTGTTCGTCTCTCAGCGGTGGAGGTGGCTGTAGCTCCGCATAATTAGGAGTCTACAGGTGCCACAATAGCCCCAGTGGAGGGCCGGAAGAATGATTGACGCTAATGAATTGGGTACAATGGTGTAATCAGTGCTGAACATGGCCATGTGGGTGTCTGTGTGTGTGTGTGTGTGGCTTTCTGAGCTCTTTTGTTCTGTGTGAATTCTGTCCAGGTCTGCAGGGAGACTCTCTGTGCCGCGGCCTGTCCAACATCTCTGCCTTACCTTCACACCGATGCCTTTCTTTCTCTTTCGTCCTTGCCATCTCCTTTACATGGGGTTTTCACATTCAGATTCCTCTGCTTCACAGTCCTTATCTACTGTCTGGATGCAGTATTGTGTAAAGTGCTGAAATATGTTTCTGTTAAGGGCATTTTGTGCATGCGATGGGTCTGTGTCTCTGTGGTAAAACGATAACGATCTCCTCCACAGAAATGTCTTGCTTGCTAGAGCAGTAGATCATCCAAAATTGAATTTTCTTATTCCCATGTATTTTCCTTTATATGTGAAACACAAAAGGAGATGTTTGGTGGAAAGACATGGCTGCTCTTTTTCATACACTGTACCAGGATGGTGATATTCACTGGCAGTCTTTTAAAGAACCAATAAGCACAATAAAAGCTATAGTAGTCTATGTGACTATATATTGCTGAAACTAAATTTCCACATTTTAATATTATTCAGGCCAAATCATTTCACATCCGCTTAGAAAACCATTTGATCTTGACTCTATATTTACTTAGCATGACGTTCAGTAGTAAAAACACGTTGGGATTCAAACTGCTCCCGTAGCACTTTTCTCCACTCCTCGTCATGTAGCCAGACACTGAGCCACACATCTAACCGTTTTCTGCAGGGCTGGTTAGTTTGCCTGGCTGTTAGAAAGCACCAACCCTGCACTTTGTGGCTGCTTTAGGATCTAATTTTGACTCCACTGCTATAATTCAAACCCTCAATAACCGAATACTTCAGAGACCAGACCACACACATTTCATATATAAACATACCCTCCGATATTAAAAATATACTTGCACCATTCACACATATGAGTATGACTGTGGAAATAGCTCACACCTGTGTTTGTGGCGCCAAGCTTGCATTATTTCGAGTCCCTTTATGTCTGAATCTTTGGAGCTCTTTAATCACAGATGCTGTGCTCCTCTCCCACAATCACGAGGAGATGGTCCCTGTAATCAAGGTCAGTCCACATGACAATCATAAGATACACTGTGGCTCTGAGTAAAGAACATAACGCCTCTCTTTGTCTTGTTTATGACTGAGCATCTTTCACAGATATTCAAGCCTACATGAAATACAATCTGAGCCCATTTACCTGTATTTCTTATATAATTATTATATTCTGCTTTGCACCATCCACTGTATATATATATATATATATCCATATCTGTCTATGCATAGGTGTATTTATAAGCATTTGTGGTGCGTGCGTGCGTGCGTGCGTGCGTGCGTGTGTGTGTGCGTGGTGTGGTGTGCGTGTGTGCGTGCGTGCGTGTGTGCGTGTGTGCGTTGTGTGCGTGGTGCGTGCGTGGTGTGTGTGTGTGTGTGTGTGTGTGTGTGTATATATATATATGCATGGTATGCTATGCAGTGTTGGGCAAAGTTACTTTTAAAAGTAATACATTACAATATGCGTTACTCTCTAAAAAAGTAACTCATTACGTTACTTAGTACTTTTTATGGACATAGTATGTGTTACATTACTTTTGCATTACTTTTTAAATATGAGCTGGGCGATTGTTTGTTTTTATATAATAAGTTCTATTTATAGCAAATATAAAAGCCTTTCACACCAAAAGTGTAATGAATAAACCTCCAGACTGAAGGGACGAGTAAATCACGGCTGTACAGAAGAACGCAGGAGAAGATTTAACACTCTTCAGCAATAAAAAAGCAATCAAGCACAATTGTTAGTTTTCTAAAGTAATTTTTGCTTATTATATGGTTGAACTGGATCATCAAAGGTGCGTTTTTACTAGTTACTTAAAAAATAATATTATTACGTAACTCGCGTTACTTGTAATGCTTGTTACCCACAACTGATGCTATGCATATTTTTATGTATATATGTTTGTAGATTTCTGCATATGTATATGTGCACATACATATACTATAGTTTGTGTTGTTTAAAATATAAATATATATTTGTTCATGTTTTTATAAAAGATTTAGAACAAAAATGTTAAATATATTAAATAAAAGGATTCATCAGACTAATTCAACTCCGTCTTTTTAAATGAATCATTGAAAGATCCAGTTCATAAGAGTCATTTGCTTATGAATCAGACTCCACTGCTCACGCCGTATGTTTGTTTTGTGTGTTTGCAGTTTGCTCCGCTTAATAGAAAGATATGTTTCCTTGTCCTCCTTGAGTTCATCTATGCATGTTATTCAAAGAAAAAAAAATTGTTTTTGTAATTTTATATAAAAAAAATAGTTTATTCCTCCTCTGAAATGACTTTCACAAACCCCTCTTATTTTAGATGGAAAATGGTTTGAGACCAGCATATCATGTTGAATTTAAAGATAACACATTTAACACAATGCGTTTGTGGTTGTAATAGAATCTCCAGCAGTAAATAGTATAGAATAGTGATTTGGTTTTATTATTTCAGAGGCAAATTTGTTATTTATTTTTTTATATATGCGCATACACTGATCACTCATGCGCAATCAGACCAGGAGCATTTGTTCAGCATGCATACAGATTCAGTTTTATTTGCATTGTCTTTTAGGGTACATTTGCATTTCCACATCCTCTCATGCATCCAGACGGTCCCACACATTCTCTGTTCTGGCTTGATTTCCTCTTTAAATGCTTGTATGGGTAGATCTGGGAAGAGGCAGTGCCGGCAGCAGGGGTTTGGTTTTGTTTCGTGGTCTTGTGGGACTGGTGTATTGTTTTGCGGAGCCTCTGCTCTGAGCTTTAGGGTGCGCGGTGGGACGAGCAGAGCTTGGAAGGAGTGCGTGTGGCATTTTCTCCAAGGAACGAGGAAGGCAGTGCCTTCCCACCAAATTTGGATGAGAAAATAATCAACAGTACGAAAATAAAACAAAACAAATATTATGTAATATGAGATCAAATAGTGTGGACTCCAAGCACTCAGTTCTCTAAAGTTTCACATGAGCAGATGAAGTTTCAGAGGGAAGCAGCATCTGCTTTGAGCTCATCCGCTCCCAAAAGACACATTACACGCAGACTAATAATCCGATCATAATCCTACTGGAAGCTTACTTGGAACAAAAGCACCTCAGATGGAAAAAAATATATCCAATTGAGCTCGATTCAAATGAGGTTTATTTCTGAATGAAATGGCTTACATCGTAAACAATCTGTCAAACAGAACAATAATTAAATTGTAAACATCAAAATTTTACAATCTAATAAAAAAATCTCTTGCAAACATTTTATTTGAATTGATTGAAATCTGTGCATATTAATGATTATAGAGGTTTCAACGTGTGCCGCATGAGGGGGTATCGATGAAATACAGACAAAAAGTCGGCACTGTGCACAATCTGTATGATAACTGGTGTAAATGGATCCAAATAAACTACTGGTGTGTGTGTGTGTGTGTGTGTGTGTGTGTGTGTGTGTGTGAGTGTGTGTGTGTGGCGTGTGTGTTTATGTGGTTTATGAGGACACAAAATTTGTATAATGACATGGGTATGACATGGTATTACAAGGAGAAGGTGATTTATGAGACATTTTCGTGTCCATATTTAAAAACGCTTATAAATCATACAGAGTGAGTTTTTTGAGGAAAATAGAAATGCACCGTCTCTGTGAGGGCTAAGTTAGTGTAGGGTAGGTGTAGGGCAATAGCACATACACTTGTACAGTATAAAAACCATTATCCTATGGAAAGTCCCCGTAAACCATAAAAACCAACATGTGTGTGTGTGTGTGTGTGTGCGGTGTGAGAAAGAGAAATCCATGTTTCAGCATGGCATCTGACTGGTGTCAAGAAGGAGAGGGGGCGGCACTGGCAGAGATAAAGAATGACTGACACATACTGAGAAACCAGAGATAGAGGGAAGAGTGTGAGATGAAGAGAAGACACTCGACAAAGTCAAGAAAGAGATCGGTGCCACCGATCCGTAGACAGGACGGATGGATAGGAACACGGTGTGTGTCTTGACAGGCCGGTCATACTGTATCCTTAAGTTACTTCCTTATGTAGAGCGGACAGAAATCTGAAACAGATCACGGACAGATTCCCGATCACGATGTGAAGCTGTCTAATACTCATAACCGGTAAATAATGCGTTGCTGAAACATTATACGCCGAGCCCAGTAAGGGATGGGAACAAACCAATCAGTCTTCATGAAAGTCTAATGCTGTGGCCATGATACTCTCATAATCGATATTTCCGCCTGCTGGAGCTAAGTTTAGCGTACGGATGGGATGGACAAGCGATAATAACCAAGACAGGGAGGTATCTTTTAGAGAAAGAGTCGAAGAGGCATTATAATGCCCGATCAATCACCCTTTCTCCATTAAAAAGCACAACTATTGATTGCTTCAGCATGTTTTTTCGTATTTATTGCATCTCAGTGATTGTTTACACGTTGCATGGCAGTCATAACTCTGACCTTCACATTGTTGTAGAGCCATTATTGCTGTTCGGCACCGCTTGAACCTAATTTACCGGTTTTGGCTCTAGTGTGTCTTTGAATGGCTGCCAGTGTGGTATTGACTCGGGTTGTGTTGTCAAGCAAGGCCGTAACCACCAAAGACATAAAGCCATGATGACCTTCTCAATATTCAGATTAGTGCTCGATCGATATGAGTGTTTTTTTCTTCAGTGGCAGCTTGTTAAACTTTTACATTTGCTCTGTCATACTTGGTGGTACTCTTTTTGCAAAGCTTGCTTTTGTCAGTCAGATGTCGTTAATGGTTTGTCTGCTACCTCTTGTGAATAATGCGTTGTTCTTTGTGAAAAAAGGGTCCACTACTTACAAATCATGCATTTTGTGGCATTAAATTACAGCTGTTGGTCACTTGTTCTTTGCTCTGAGAGGCACAATATATCTATTTCATACCAATTAACAGATATTTAATTAAATTGTGCATGCACATTTTGCATTTTTTTATTGAATTTAGATTTACATTTGCCTCTGTCTAATGCTCGCTTCAAATTCAGGTAAAACACCGGTGAAAAATCCATACGGAAAATTCCTTCATTTGAATAGAGTACATTGTGCCCTATTTGTACAGATTCTTTACTGTGTTATGTTTATTTGACTCTGGTGTGTATTTTGAGTAGCTGACAGTGTGGTATTGACTTGGATTGTATTTGTTTTATTCTGTCAGGTCTCAATTACAGTCTGCTACTAAAATGGATTGTATTTAGTTTAGTCTTGCACTATAAAAGTCAAATCCTTCTATCAATACCAGAGTTCAAAGAATTATCCAGTGGTAACAAAACATGCATCTTGTGGCACTAAAATCCTATCATTGATCACTAGAATGTTTCTTTGCGTTTATTGCATTGCTTTATATGTGATTGCATTTATCGACTGTTTACGCCAGTATATCTGTACCATATCCAGGATGAATATTCATTATGCTTGCTAATTTCTCCCATTTTTGCATTTATATTGGCTTTTATCTTTAAAACTAATTTAATGACACTGATAAATGAAATCTTTAGCTATTCTTAAAATCAATATTTATTTTTATACTAATTTTGTGATGCCTAAATTTAAAAATGACTTCTTTTAGGATTTTACTTTTAATTAATTTAGATAAAATACTATATAATTTTAATATTGTCCATTTATTACTGGCCATACTGTGAAAAATAAATATCAGCTTATTGTATTTTGGAAAAATGTAATATTGTTTATCTCTAGTTTGTCTATTGCATGGAAATCATAACTTGCACATTCACAATGTGCTGTATCATTGGTGCTTGGATGTGGGGACTTGCTATATTTGACTCTAGCGTGTATTTTGAGTGGCTGTCAATGTGGTCTTGACTGTAATTGTCAAGTTTTGTATCCTGTCAGATCTCAGTTACAGTCTAATACTTCATGCTAACAATGCATTGTACTTATTTAGAGCAAAGCAGAAAAGATTCAGTGGAACATGCATGTGTAAGATGCTACTGTTGTTTACTTGAGCATGTTTCTTTGCATTTATTGCATTGCATGGAAATCATAAGTTTGATCTTGAAAGTAAAAGCCTTTATTGTGAGCTTGGCAGGCCTAACTTGGCTGTAGAGTTAAGTTGTTTGGTTGCATGGACTCTCTTTATTTGCTCACATCTGTTTGTTTGTCTGCTGCTTCACGTGAAGAATGCATGTCATTTGTTTTGTCTGCTGCCAGACAAGTTCCTATTTAAAACTCAGAAAGTTTCAGTGGAATGTCCACGCGCGTGTTTTGACATTTGCAGCTGTCAGTTGAAAATGCAATTAGTTTGTTTTTCTAGACACGTTCAGCGGGTCAAACATATCAGGTCAGGTCTTGCTGCTCTCTTCACTGGTGATTAAGACTTATGTAATGTTTTGTGTGTAGATGTGGAGTGGACTGAGAGCGTCTGTATACATGCAGCGACTGCGTGTGGGAACTTGCCAGAGAAACACGGAGTAAAAATGACAGCAATGCAAAGCGACGTCCAAAAACCCTAGCCTGCAGTTTCTCATGGCTTGTGTTATGACTGCTTTCCGACGCTCTGGAATCCCTAATAAGGGACACGGGGTGCTTTGTGGAGCTTGCTTTTTTAAAGAATCGTTATGCATGAACATCAAAGACGCGTTTTTTTCTCCCTCCCCTCGAAACACAACAAATACACATTTGCACACACATGCATGCTCTCAAACTTCACAGCTTTGAGTTTCACCCCAACTACCTCATTACCTAGATTTTATAATTAGTGTCAGCTCTTAATTGGCCTCGCAGCGGTGGGTTGCATGCTAAGATCTGTAACAAAATATTCCACCTGCCCCGGCATGACCTAATTATCCCGAGCTCTTACAAACACATCTCGAAATTCAGAAAAAGAGTAACGTGCGGCGCTGCACTTCACTTAGAAAAATGTTGCTCATTATGAATTTACAGCAGTCTAATTTGGAAAACCATTGGCGGCGAGACAGAGACAAACTGTGGATTGATGAGTTTGTTTTCATGCGTGTGTGCAAAGGTGTTGGCAGTGTTTATGTGCATCGCGCCCGTTTGTTTTGACCCCGGGCCCCACTGACCAGATTATTACTGGTGCATGTAGCGGTTTGCATGCCGTGCAGCGGGACAGCACGTATAAATCAAAGTGAGCAATTGAACCTTTAAACGGCAGATGGGGAAAGAGGGATGCTGGACTTTTCCTCGATTTATTTGGGTCAGATCACTGGCCGTCTTCGTTCCCGTCTCTGTAGACCGCTGGAAGGTCATTAAACGCTCTTCAAATACTTTTGAGCGCCTCGCCTTTGGCTTGCATTGCATGTGTGGAAAACAATTAACATCCAATCAGTGTCCTGTCACTAGTGTTTATGCTACTAAAATACTAATAACCATAACAGGTCTTATTATTGCATTATGTTGACATGTTAATAATTCTCTTGGCGGCCTGGACGCTGAAGATCTTTCCATTCCTGAAGAAACCGTTCTGCAGGTCGTTCAAAAAATTGCACGTTTGTCCTGATTTATACCGTGTGACAGAAAGGAAACGAACTTTGACATGACTTTTCTCTCTGAAGATCTTCTAAACATTTAATCCCACCACTAAAAGAGGGAGAAAGAAGAAGGACACGAAAACTGCACAACTTTGTCCAATTTTTCGGCCTTTCTTCTTCTGTCGCCCTCCAATGTAAAGTTCTTCCCCGTAGCCGGTGCAGTTAATAACAAGGCATCAAGCTGCACAAATAAGTAATTACATGTATGAGCCGCAATGTGAAAGGGACACAAATAGCCCTGTCGAAAATGTCTGCATCACAGAATGAATATGCTATGCAAATAGCCTCTGTCAGTAGTGGCAACAGCACGCAGACTCATTTATCGCCAGCGCATGTGGCAGGGCTTTTTTTCCAAAGTCTAATAAAAAGATCAACAATAACCAGAGCAAGCATAACAAGCTTAACTCCTTTGTAATTGGGATGACTTACAAAACTCTGATTTAATGAGGTTTTTAAATAAACATTTTATATTCATTTCAGTTTGACAATGTATGGCTGATGAATATTTGCAAAAAAATCATAAGTTAGTAGTGAATAATAATGGTAATAAGTTTGTTGAAGTTATGAAGCAAAAAAGGGATGGTAACAGAGTAGTTGTTTTTACTGGGAATTTAATGAAGAAATGGTTCATATGTGATTCATATACCAACAACCTATAGCCATGTGATAATATAGAGAGAGAGAGAGAGAGAGAGAGAGAGAGAGAGAGAGAGAGAGAGAGAGAGAGAGAGAGAGAGAGAGAGAGAGAGAGAGAGAGAGAGAGAGAGAGAGAGAGAGAGAGATCAAAAGTTTACATCCCCCTTTCAGAATCTGCAAAATGTTAATTATTTTACCAAAATAATAGGTGTCATACGAAATGCATGTTATTGTTTATTTAGTACTGACCTGAATAAGATATTTTACACAAAATATGTTTATAGTCCACAAGAGAAAATAGTTGAATTTATAAAAATGATCACGTTCAAAAGTTTACACCCCCTTGATTTTTAATACTGTGTTGTTTTTTTAGTCATAACTGTTCATGAGTCCCCTGTTTGTCTCAAACACTTAAACTGCCCGCTGCTCTTCAGAAAAATCCTTCATGTCCCACCAATTCTTTGGCTTTCCAGCCTTTTTGTGTATTTTGAGCCCTTTCCAACAATGACTGTATTACTTTTTGAATGTGAAAATCAGAGTAAATGTAACTTATTTTGTCTTCTGGGAAACATGTAACCGTCTTCTGTAGCTTCTGAAGGGCAGTACTAAATGAAAAAAAAAGATATTTAGGAAAATTAAGAAAAATGTACACATCTTCATTCTGTTCAAAAGTTTTCAACCCCCGGTCTACATTATTTCTATATATGTTTTTGTTTATTTATATGTGTATAGATGAATAGATAAATTACTCCAAGTTTTTCCATTGCTCTCACACAAATAACCAGTCCTGCCTATTGATAGCGGAGCACATATACTGTATATAATGTGGTGTAAACGGTACAGCAAAATGTCTTGCAGACACATATCTATAGTAGGCCTATGCTGTCAAACGACCCAGCCCTAACTGTGAAGATATCAACATTGATTTCGGCCCATTGTTTGCTTATTCTGACTTTGTTTGTGGTCCTAGATTATAGTAGAAACGAGTTTGCACATCCATGGGAATTTAGTTTGTGATTTAGGTAATGCAGTGTTTTCCTCCATCGCCTCGGGCCCTGTGGGTTTCAGGGAGTCTGGGGCCACGTCTAATAAATATCTGATACAAGTCTCTCCCTGGCGGCCACCATGACTGCAAGAACAAATCTCAGAAAAAGAATGAGAGAAACTGAGGGAACACTAGAGAGAGACTCTCAGGAAAAGTGATGCATTGTGTGTGTTTGTCTTCTGTCTTGGTTACTTAAAGGAATTGACCGTCTCTTCCAGGCAATTAGAGCGGTGTGGTAAAGCTCTTGAGAGCAGTCAATAACAGATAGCGTGAATAACTGTGGGTCTTACGGCCACCGCGCAGCACTCCTTAATCAATTAGACTCCACAAAAGCCCTTTGAATCAACGACACAGTCATGATACTTGGCTTTTCCCCTTTGCTAACAAAGAACAATGTGGCTGAATAGAAAATCATTAAAGGGCAGAGATGTCTGATCGCTGTGGGTTCACTTACATACTGCTGCTTTGTGGGATTGCTTGCTTTTTGCCCTATTTTTCTTAATTTAAACCAATATATAATTAAAATAGATATGTTTTGTATGAATCGTTTGAATGAATGACACAGTCAGTCACTCATTTCGTTCCCAAAGGAATCTGTGATTTTGTACTAATCGATTGAACAATTGATTCGATGACACTGTAACGTCAATACATTTTTTATTTCCTAAATGAATCCAAGGTTCACTATTGTATCGTTTAATTGATTCAATGACACTCTTGGAAAGCCAGTGATTGTTCTGTTTCTGAATTAATCTGTAGTTTTGAATGAATCATTTGAATAATTGATTCAGTGACACTCCTACAGTATAAAGTAAGTCACTTGATTCATTCCTGGATGACTCTGTGTAGTTTTAAATGAATCATTTGAATAATTGATTCAGTGACACTCCTACAGTATAAAGTAAGTCACTTGATTCATTCCTGGATGACTCTGTGGTTTTAAATGAATCATTTGAATAATTGATTCAGTGACACTCCTACAGTATAAAGTAAGTCACTTGATTCATTCCTGGATGACTCTGTGGTTTTAAATGAATCGTTTGAATAATTGATTCAGTGACACTCCTACAGTATAAAGTAAGTCACTTGATTCATTCCTGGATGACTCTGTAGTTTTAAATGAATCGTTTGAATAATTGATTCAGTGACACTCCTACAGTATAAAGTAAGTCACTTGATTCATTCCTGGATGACTCTGTAGTTTTAAATGAATCATTTGAATAATTGATTCAGTGACACTCCTACAGTATAAAGTAAGTCACTTGATTCATTCCTGGATGACTCTGTGGTTTTAAATGAATCGTTTGAATAATTGATTCAGTGACGTATAAAGTAAGTCACTTGATTCATTCCTGGATGACTCTGTGAAATGAATCTTTGAATAATTGAAGTGACACTTACAGTATAAAGTAAGTCACTTGATTCATTCCTGATGACTCTGTGGTTTTCATGAATCAAATAATTGATTCAGTGACACTCCTACAGTATAAAGTAAGTCACATTCATTCCTGGATGACTCTGTGGTTTTAAATTAATCATTTGAATAATTGATTCATGACACTCCTACAGTATAAAGTAAGTCACTGATTCTTCCTGGATGACTCTGTAGTTTTAAATGAATCATTTGAATAATTGATTCAGTGACACTCCTACAGTATAAAGTAAGTCACTTGATTCATTCCTGGATGACTCTGTGGTTTTAAATGAATCGTTTGAATAATTGATTCAGTGACACTCCTACAGTATAAAGTAAGTCACTTGTTCATGATGACTCTGTAGTTTTAAATGAATCATTTGAATAATTGATTCAGTGACACTCCTACAGTATAAAGTAAGTCTCTTGATTCATTCCTGGATGACTCTGTGGTTTTAAATGAATCATTTGAATAATTGATTCAGTGACTCTTGTAAAGTCATTCCTGAAGGAATCTGTGGTTTTGAACAAATTGATTGAACAATTGATTAATTGACACTTTTTATAAAGCCAGTCGCTTGTTTCAATCCTGAATGAATTCATAGTTTTGAATGAATCATTTGAATGAATGATTCAGTGAATGACTCATTCTTAAGATCAGTTAACTTGTTTCCTACCTGAATGAATCAGTGTTTGTGAACAAATCCTTTGAATGAACGATTCACTCATAAATACAGTAATGCAGTGCACTGAAAAGCAATGTTAAATAATGTATGTTATGTAATTAACGTATGTGTACATAATTAACAATGTAATTAGACTGATTCAAGTGTCAGTCAAATTACTAGTTGATTATTCACACGAGTACATAGTACAAGATACGTTTCAGTGTCTTAATGTGAAAGAAAAAATAGTATGTTGGAAAAAATTATGTTTTTCTTGAGTTGTCATGCTGTTTAGTAAGTGGGTTCATTGTCTAAACAAAATCCTGCTTGAAACCCTGATGTGGTCTATTGGAGAAATGGCACATTCTTGGCTCAATAAAAACTGAGAAAATGTATTACATTTCATAATCAAATTCCATGAGCTGCTCTCTTGGTCCAGCTCTCATGCCCTCTTTTCATAAAGTGACCTTTCGGGTCACGGTGGAAAAAATTCTTCTAGGCCAGCATGAAAGATTTAGACCTCTATAACAATTCACCACAGTGAATTTTCTTGTTCATCTTATACTCTTTCGTGAGGAAAGAGTGTTGAAAAATCCTCAT
Organism: Ptychobarbus kaznakovi; assembly: GCA_027422405.1. Taxonomy (NCBI): domain Eukaryota; kingdom Metazoa; phylum Chordata; class Actinopteri; order Cypriniformes; family Cyprinidae; genus Ptychobarbus; species Ptychobarbus kaznakovi. Next base: position 1,169,841 of record CM049798.1, read on the forward strand.
TCTTGATTCCTTTTTGAATATGATGTTATCAGGTCAGGCAATGGAGGTTTATTACAATTAAATCGGCAGCGCTTGCAGCTGGCATGAATGGATGTTCCAGTGTGCTCACTGAGCACCTCAACGGTCCATTTATTTGCTTTTGTGTGAACATGATGGACAATTAAAGAGCCTTAATACTGAACTGATTAGGCCCTGAAAAGCCCTGATTGGTGGTGAAAAGTGGTACCTGATGATTTGTGCTGAAGGGGTTTATTCCTGCACAGCTGCAGCAGTCTGGCCTCGGTTACAGCGGTTAGACACATTCTCCTGACTGTGGACTTGGTGGCTTTTTCTCTTACTTACTGTTGACCAAGAACATCTAGAATCTCACATTCCTGCAGAACCCTTCAAATGTGCGCTGCTTGAAGAGATCGGAGCGATTTAAGTGTTGCACACTTAAGTCATTATTTTCTGAGAATTATAATTGAAATAAACTATAAAATCCTCAAACTTATTTTACAATTTTTCTGCTAGTTTGTTTCATTATAACCTAATGAATATACAGTTTAATTTAATTTTTAAAAAATTGCTAGTCGTCAAAGCTAAATTTTACATTTAGTTTAATTTAACTTGATGTACTACATCAAATAAAATGTAAATTTAAATAAAATTAATACAAATATATAGACATGTTAAGAAAAAAAACCTCGACAAAAACACACAGGAAGATTACTAAAACTTTAACTTTCTAAAATTAAAAAGAAAACCGAAAATAAAAACTAATTCAAAATATGAATATAATCTGTAATAGTATCTCAGTGATACTTAATTATATTAATATATATCATTAAAACTTATTATAGCAGTATTTTATAATGCAGTAATATTTAAAATAACTCTTTAAAGGGTTACTCGACCCAAAATGAAAATGTTGTCATTAATTACAAACCCGTAAAAGCGTCGTTCATCTTCGGAACACAAATTAAGATATTATTGATGCTTTCTGACCCTCCATAGATAGCAATGTGATTAACACGATCAACGTCCAGAAACATAGCAAGAAGATGAAGAAGGTCAAATAATCCCTGTGACATCAGGGGTTCAACAGGAATTTTACGAAGCTACGAGAAGACGTTTTGTACACAAAGAAAACAAAATAACGACTTTATACAACAATTTGCCTCCTCTGCGTTACATATTTAAAACATGCATCAATTATTTATTGCGAATTATATAGTATATGATATGGTATTATTTATTTTTTCACATTTTGGACATTCTATTACTATTTTGCTGTTTTCTCCAGCAATATTCCAAAATATCATATATAATGATGAATACAGAGTACAGAGTATAATGATGAGTACAGAGAGCTGCATTATTGCAGGGTGACATGGTGTGAGCACTAAAGAACTGTAACTAAAGGGTTTTACTGTCAGGAGCAGATATTAATTTAGCATGAATCGCTATTAGCGTCTCTTCTCGCAGCTGACGTCGTGAACCGCGTGTGCACTTAGTGGCCCCAAGAGAAGCAATAACAGTCTGTCAGACACAATCATCTCTGTCGAGCTATTAAGTTGTACACATCTGCGCACTGCAAATGGAAAAAAAGCATATGAATCGCTTCCGGTCATGATGATTTTACCTGGAAACTACTAAGTGTGGAAAGTTGAGCATTGTTTAAAACATTAAACTTCAAACTTGTCAATCTTTGTAAGTGACTCAGTTCCCGTCTGCACCCCCACCACGAGCGCATGAATGCATCTGCAGATGGAAAGGGCCAGAAAAACAGAAAAGCCCTGCAGTGTTGTGGAAATCATGCAAGGCTGTTGCATTTGTCCAGAAAAAAACACATTTTGGACCAGGCCCGGTTCTTGCCAGCTATAAATAGGTGGGCGGACAGATATCCTGGGTGGGCAATTGTTGTTGGGGGGGGGGGGGGTTGTGGTGGTAGTAGATAGATAGATATTTTTTTATAATATTTATATCATACAGTATTTTTACACTTTGGTATCTACTCTGGATAGATAGATAGATAGATAGATAGATAGATAGATAGATAGATAGATAGATGATAGATATTTTTATAACATTTATATTATACAGATTTTGGGGGACTGAGGTGGAAGGAGTCGGACGTGTTTCTGAAGCGGGAGCTGGGGAAGTTGGAGTTTGTGAAGCAACAGCAGCCACACCATGGTCACTGCTGCTGGAGCCACTAGGCTTCTTTATAGGCACCAAAAATCTATGCATTGCATTTACACGCAAATACTATGACTTTTTAACGCTCTTTATCGCTTGCGAGACTGTCAGCGTCTGCTTCTCCGTGACTGTCACTGAAGCCGCCCGCTTCGTGAGTGTAAACCGCGCCGTTGCTTTCAGCCAATCAAAATACTGCAATTTTACTGGTGTTATTTTGTGATTGGTCGGGGCATTCTACAGCCCTTACTCGAACTTCTCAACACAGAGCCCGCCTCAGATTGCTTTTAATCAATACACAAATCGTAAAAATGAGTCACGCTGTCTTTACCTACATTCTGATTGGGTGGGCAAGACAGACGTTTGGGTGGGCTTAGCCCACCCCTGCCCATGCCTAGAGCCGGCCCTGTTTTGGACCCTTTTTGTCCTACCTGGATTTATAATACTGTAAGGATAAAGCCTGTCGCAGTTGCTATCTGAAAAGCCACTTTGTGTGGACACTGACATCTTCATTAATGCTTTCATCTTCATTCAAAAGTTTGCCATTTCATCAAACAGCTTATTCATTCATTCTTGGTGTCATGTTCACTATGCTTCTAGTTTTTAATTCTTGATCTTGATCTACGTACGGCCTGAAAGAAATGTAATCACAGCACTTTCAGCATCTGTTTTCTCGGCAGCGGTGGGCGATAACGGCTGTCACTCTTGTTAGGACCTTAAAGACTGCTGAAGGATCTGCTTCAAAAGGAGATGCTTAAGAATAAACCATAAGACATTTTGGTTTTTGCTTTTTCTTTCTCCTCAAATCGTCCTCCCACTCCTGTAAAATTCATCTCTAATCAGTCACCAAGTCAGAAAAAAGCGGCGTTATACGAGAATGAAACACTCTTGATTTAATGGAGCAGCGGGTCTTTGTTGGGTTATTGGCCTTAGATAAAATCCTGCATTTAATTCTGTCCTTGCTATCATTTGTTCACTGTATATAATCATGCATCTTCAGTCAATATAATCTTTTATATATAATTAGATTAAATACACATGTAGTCAGTTTATTTATCATTTTTATATATTAATATAGTTATAAATATATATAAAGTATTATAATTATGTTAGATACTATATAATTGCATAAAATATTATCATGCATCTGCACTCAATATACTATATTATATATTTGATAATTGGATTAAAATAATATAACTACATATGAATATATGTATAATAATATTGTTATATTAAAGATTATATAATTGCATAAAATATTTAAATATATAATATAATGATAAATGTTAAATATTAAAATATATATATATATTTTGTTTGCACTGTTTACTTTTTATATATTAAATATGCATAAATATGTACAACATACGTGTAGATTATAGTTATAGTAAATGTGAAATAATTATATAAAACATTATTTAAATATATAATAGTAAATCTTTAATTACTGTACTACTTTTACCATTCATATTATAATGATATCTGTGTAATTTCTGGCATTTTTCTAAATCTTTCAACTTTCTTGTGAGTTCCAGGTTTAAATTAGATTTTCAATCTCAAGTTTTCAATGTCGTGTCAGATTTGGAGCCCACCGTATATACATATGAAACAGCTGATGCCTTTTCAATAGAAAGAATATTTTAGATTCAAGTGCGACAGCTGAAATGACAGCGGTGGAAAGAGTCCAGACAAGAACAGATGAAAAACGAGGATAAAGTATGAAAGAGCAAGATATCTCTCATCTGGATTCTCCCCAGGGAAGCACACAAGCACTAGTTTACGGCCAGTGGACAAAACACAGAATGATAATGGCTTCAATCAGAATGCAGATTTGGGTTTCCTCGGCTCGGCTGCCCCCCGTCGTTAGCGTAGCCTGTCGGCGCTGTCGCGTGTCTTCACGTCTGATGGGCAGTGTTTACCTGTCCAAAACATTCGCTCTCTGTAAGGTGCATCGGCACTGACAGCGGCACAACAGCCGACTATAGCTGCTACTCAGTCATTGGATGAGATTTTAGGAGGAAGAGGAAGAGAATGGTGTTTGTCACCACAGGGTCCGGGCTGGAGGAGATGGTTTCTACAAACTTCATACACCATGATGAGGGAAACTGAGATTAATGGGATCGTTCGCCTAAAAATGCAAATTTTCTTACTGTTTACTCACCCATATGAGTTTCTTTCTTGTTTGTTTTAATACAACAACCGTTCATAGTGGTCATGAGTTAGAAACTCCAAAAAAGACAAAAAAATATTGTTTTCATGTTATGGCTGATAATGCTAAATGAGTTATATTAGTTTGATAAAGAAAATTGAAACACTAAAATTAATATTTAATTTAAAGAACCATTCAAAGTTTGTAGTTAGTATGATTTTGAAAGAAGTTAATACTTTTATTCGGCAAGGATGAATTGAATTGATCAAAAGTGACTGTTAAGACATTTAAATGTTACAAAAAATTTCATTTCAACTAAACCATGTTCTTTTGAACTTTCTATTCTTCAAAGAATCCTAAAATACATGTAGTTTTTCAATATTGATAATCAGAAATGTTTCTTGAGCAGCAAATCAGCATATTAGACTGATTTCTGAAGATCATGTGACACTGAAGACTGGAGTAATGATGCTGAAAATACAGCTTTGATCACAGAAAATTAAATTGTATTTTAAAATATATTCAAAAACTGTATTTTAATTGTAAAAATATTTCACAATATTACTGTATTTTTGATCAAATTAATGCAGCCTTGATGATCATAAGGGACTTCTTTCAAAAACATTTAAAAACTCATTGATCTCAAACTTTTGAGATCCTCACATTATTCAAATGTACAGTATAAAATATGAAAAAAATATTTATTTTAAAATCTGCCATAAAAGACAAATATCTATAATATTTTTTAATTAAGAAATTAATTAAAATGAAATATATCAGCTGATAACTGATTTGGGGAGAATCTACAAAACATATATATATATATATATACAGTATCTTTCTCTGATATCCTTTCCACTGAAGCTCTGAAATATCAAAAATGACTGTGATTCATCAGTGCAACTCAAGCCAAGTTCTCACCGCATCACTTCCTCCTGGCACCTGTGCCTGATGGGTAATGTATTCCGTACGTCTAGCCTTCAAGCCCTGCTGCATTACAAACATAAAGATGATGGGAGTGGAGATTAATGGGAAACACAGTGAGTTTCCATCATCCACGGCGTGTCAGGACAGCGTGCTAACCAACTGTTTAATACGATGCATCGGGCTTGGAAATGCTCTTGGCTTGGAAACGCCTGCGCCTCGCCATGCGTCTGGCACATGGAAATGAGGTGAGCTTGTTAAGAGAGCAAAGCTCGGATGAAAAGTTATCAGCGGCACACATCACTTCTGCGTCGGGCAATTCATCAAATGTTTAGCTAGGTTATTTGCCAGCTTGTCATGGCAACTTTGATGCAAGGCAGTTTTGCAACCTTGTGAATGAAGGGGCCTTCAAAACAAATCATTTGTACTCTCTTTGAATACTCTATGAATTTAAGCACTTGCTCAGCTAGGCCAACATACGCATGTGAGGATTTAAAGCAATAGTTTGCCCAAAAATGGAAAAGTAAACAAAAAGTACTCACCCTCAGGCCATCCAAGATATAGATGAGTTTGTTTATTCATCAGAACAGATTTGGATAAATGTAGCATTACATCACCTGCTCACCAATGGATGCTCTGCAGTGAATGGGTGCCGTCAGAGTCCAAACAGCTGATAAAAAACACTACAATAATTCATAAGTAATCCACACCACTCCAGTCCATCAGTTAACGTCTTGTGAAAAGCTGTCTTTTTGTAAGAAACAAATCCATCAAGATGTTTTTAACTTCACCTGTTGAGTCCTCTATACATAATACTGATTTCTCCAGAGAAAAAGTCATCTTGTCTGAATCAGGAGAGAAATATGCACCGTTTACAAGCAAAACAGCCAAGATGGATCCAAACAGTATTTTTGTGGATTTTGATGTGAGAGGACAACAGAGGATGGACTTTTCCACTAGAGGAAGTTAATTATTGTGATGTTTTTCAGAAGCTTTTTGGACTTTCATTCTGACGGCACCCATTCACTGTGATGTAAAGCTAAATTTCGAACCTGTCCCAATGAAGATATAAACTCTGAGGGTTAGAGCATTTTCAGCAAATTTTCATTTCTGGATGAACTATTTCTTTAAGGATGAACGGCAATATCTCCTTACATGAATAGAAGGCACAATCTGTATGATTGCACTTTACTCTGACTTTGACCGTCATCCTCAAGTTAATTTGATTGGAGTCGCTTGTGGCAGAGGTAGTGGAGCTCTGATTTGGAAAGATGTGATTCTTTTGTGTGCATGTGTGTGTGCTTAAGAAAGTGTGACAGCTTTCTCTTGTCTTCAGTGCATGCAATCCATTCTTTGAATTCCTAAATGCAAGTGGCAGAGAAAGGAAAATAGTGTGAACGTGCGTCCTGAATGCAAATAAAGACCTCTCAAGGCTTTTCTCTGACGAGGACGGACTTGTTCTTATCTCTTATCATGCTAACTAGTGACTGCCTACATCAACACAGTAGCTCAGAGTAACAATCTATCAGCACGTGTTGAGCAAACTCTCAAAGGCGTCTCAACTCTATCCCAGAATTTGTGCTCACCTGAATCTCAAATGTCATCTCTTATGAACTTGATGTGCACATTGATGAAGCAGATATGGTGAATAAGAGAGTGCTGAAGGAATGACGTATCTTTGTAGGCTAAAATTCAGAAAGAACTTCCCATTTTAACACTTCCAGTTACATCGTCCTGAAGTCAATTGGTTTTTAATGTGGTTTTTACTTCAAAACCTTAGATTGAACATTCACTAAATGTGAATCTGGCAATGTTTTATTCCGGTGGTTGGAGTAGCGTGTCAGTTTGGAAATGAAATGTCCGGTGAGTGGTGATAAATGTTTAAATCTCTATTACATTAGGAAACCACACACATTAAACCCTACCCTAAACGTAACTACTTGTTAACACAAAGCAAACATGAGATAAAACTGTATTTTCTGAAGCAAGTTTTAGCTTGTTACTCTCGTTTCACAGCACTCGTACCCGATCGTTTTTATATTATTGTAAATAAGTGAAGTGCTGTACCGGTGAGCGTCCAAGCAAGTTTACAGAAAAGCCATACATATGGAGCAGTTTATGTGACGCCAACGCAAAATGTATTAGTTTACAAATCATGCATTACGATAAAATAGTTTTAAGGTCATAAAGCATTGTGCAAGAAACAGCGTGCAAATAAGTATTTATTAATAAATAATCTGCCTTGTAACCATAATTTGTGTGAAAAAGAATACAAGTTGTTGGTGTTTCAACTGAAAACTGCAGTGAATTGTATCTATAGGTGCGAAAAATGTAGGTATGCATGTTAAACCAATTAGCTAATGTTGTCTTTTCCATATACTGTAGCAACATTTCATAGTGACAACATTTTGTGTGTCTTTTTTTGCTCCACAGAAGAAGAAAAAACAGCATATGGGTTTGAAATGACATGAGGGTGAATAAATGATGATACGATTATCTTGTTTTTTTCTGTGCCTTTAAACACAAGCTTTAAAGCTGGATTATGTTGTTGTATCTGAGTGCAGTAAAGCTGTTGTGATTTGTTGGGCTTGTCATTGGTATACAAGGCAGGGTTTTCACTTATCTGAAGCCAATGCTCCAGTCTCTCACTCTCTTTCTCTCTGTCTTTTTTAATTAAGCTCGGGCGATGCTTGTGGCATTCTGGCAGATCTCTGATGTGCTTTGTGGGTTTGTGTTCCTGTGATGTGTGCGTCAAAGGTGTTTATTGTGCACATTATATTTATCATGCATTCAGCGTCTTTGGTATTTTTTGCTTAATCTTAACGATGATTTAAACCTTTCTAACGTGAGAATAATTATCCTGAGTGTCTTCCTCCCAGGAAGAGTTGTCGCTGTGTGTGGCTGGGAGACAAACCACCCGTGCAACTTCCCTGCAATTATTAAACCATTAACTCAAGTGTTTTTACTGAACCTGAACCTCAAACATACTGACCCCTCATGGAATTTAAGCAGTGCTTAATTAGTCAATTATAAGCTTCCAGAATAAGCATCCAGTGACAGATCCGGCAGGATGAGACAGAGAAGTCTGTCTGTCTGTGTGTATCCAATCCATTATCGTATTAATCTGTCTATCCATCTGTCGTTCCGTCTGTCCATCCATCCGTCTATCCGTCTGTCCACCCATCCGTCTGTCATGTCTATCCGTCATCCATATCCAATCCATCTGTCCGTCTCCGTCTATTCATCTGTCCTTCTATCTGTTTGTCCGTCCGTCTGTCCATCCAATCATGTCCATCCATCATCTGTCCGTCTGTTCTGTCTATTCATCCATATCCGTCTATCGTTGTCCGTCTGTCCGTCTGTCCGTCTATCCGTCTGTCCGTCATCCGTCTGTCCCTGTCCATCTGTCTTCGTCATCCGTCCAATCCATCTATCCGTTCCGTCAATCCGTCCATCCTTCTATCCGTCTGTCCGTCTCCACCGTCTGTCCGTCCATGTCATTATTCATCCATATCCAATCCATCTATCGTTCCATCAATCCATCCATCCTTCTATCCGTTTGTTCATCCATCCACCTGTCCATCCTGTCCGTCCATTCCGTCATCCATATCCAATCCATCTATCGTTCCATCAATCAATCCATCCATCCTTCTATCCGTTTGTCCACCCATCCATCCATTCATTCTGTTCATCCGTCTGTCCGTCTATCCGTCTCCGTCTCATCCATCCATCCGTCTCTATCCGTTTGTCCACCCATCCATCCATACATCATTCTATTCATCCATGTCCAATCCATCTATCGTTCCATCAATTCATCCATCCTTCTATCTGTTTGTCCGTCCATCCATCCATCCATCCTTCTATTCATCCATATCCAATCATCTATCGTTCCATCCATCCATTCATACATCATTATATCCATCCATATCCAATCCATCTATCGTTCCATCCATCCATCCATCATCCATCCCATTTATCCATCTATCCATCCATCCATCCATCCATCCATCCATCATCCATACCATCATCCATTTATCCCATCTATCCATCCATCATCCATCCATCCATCCATCCATCCATCCATCCATCATATCCATCCATCCATCCATCCATCCATCCATCCATCCATCCATCCATCCATCCATCATCATCATCCATCCATCCATCCATCCATCCATCCAATCCATCTATAATTCTATCTATTCATCCATCCATCCATCCATCCTATTCATCAATATTCAATCCATATATAATTCTATCTATTCATCCATCCATCCAAATTACAGTTACATGTATTTCTTTGAATTTCAGTTCATTTTAATTGTACTTGCATTCAAATTCAAATTGGAATTCTACATCCTGTTCTTCAATTCAAATTCAGGAATTTAATTGGAATGTAAAAGGCATCCTCAATTCAGTTATGAATGGTGCATGTTTCTGCTATGTAGTTATGAAACACAGCCTGTGTGTCCCAATACCTCTGAAATTATACTAAGTGACTGTAACTACTGCACCACAGCCGAAGTACTGCAAATTCATTACCACCCATTCCAATGATATCCTGGTTACTTGTTATGAATTATGGTTCACTTCCCTGTGCTTATAAGTGAATGTCTGAGCCGCCTGTTGGATCAGCAGACAACAATCTGATCCAGCTGACGCCTGTTTACACACCACTGGTAAAGAGATTAGAGATGAAGATCATCAAAATATGAAGCGCTGCATGCTTTGGCTGCAAATGGCTGTTTGCAATGAAAAAAGCATGTGATGGTTTAGAGGTTATGATTCATATCTGCTCATTGAACTCATCTGAAAGCAGATCTGGCCTCTGACACAGAGGTGTTTAGACATATTCATGTTCTGTAACACTCAGATGTGTTGAACATGATGTTTAATTCATTTCTGCTCCACTAGCTCTGCCGTATGGCGCCATGAGTTAATTATAGTATGGCTAAATCATGAGCATTTTACTCTAGAAGCTGCAGAAGTGCATCAAATATATTGTGTGGTTTGACTTTTTGATGAAAAATTGACAAGTTAAACTGCCATCAGAAAGGGTCATAGCATTATTACTTATGCCAGCTTTTATACATCTGCAATTTAGACATTTGCCAATAGGGCAGGAACAACTCTATCAGATGCTTTTGATTTGCCCGAATGACAAACACCTTTGCAATTCAGTTGTCATTTTGATCATTTGCTTCTGTGTAAGGTAAATGTTATTTTCCCGTGTCCCTGCAGCTTTGTGTAGCCTGTTGCTAGTTTCCCTGTGGGAATGAATGTAGTTCATGTTGTCTTGAGTGATAATGGTTCACAGGTTCACAATACTCACCCTTTCCTTGACAAGCCACCGCTGACATCTGGACTTAACAAGTCATCCTTTGAGAGCGGCTCACCTAATTAAACAAAAACATCATTACTGCACTTTCATGTTCTTTAAATGGGTCGGAAAAAAGTGACATTAAACTGAGAGTCCCGAGTGGCGTTTTGGAAACAACCGTAACATTTTAGTGGAGGGTTTCCTTCGTTGGTTTGAGAGATTTGTGGCATCTGTCAAAACAGATTAATCACAACCTCTTCGACCGATCTGAATCTCTGTCTACATCAATTAGAGCCTGTTCTCCGCTTCACCCGTGCAGCCTTTGAGCTGAGAACGCATCTCTGTTCATTCTGAAATCTTCAGCAACTCTTTCTATGAAGCTTGCATCAGTATCTTAACGTTATTATGATGTATTTTATTCATTGATATTTTGACTTAGCTTTTTAAAATATGTTTTTATTTTAATATTTAATCATAAATAAGAATTATGCTATAATTTATTATTTTAATTATTAGAATTTAATAATTTGTTTTTAATAGTTTTATTAGTTTTTTATTTCTATTTAGCTTTTATTTTACTAACTACCAAGGCAACATTTCTAATTTTCAACTTAAGTTTTTCATGGAATATTTGTATTTGTATTTTTAATAAAAATACAAATAAATTAATAAAATATGGAATATTTTGAATAAAATAGTAAAACATATTTGTAACCAAGTATTTGAGATTTTTAATATTTGTATGGATTTTTAATACAATTTAAACTTTTAAAATGTTTTAGTTAACAGCTGTACAGTACAGTATGTACAGGTATAATGTAGAACTGTCAGTTCAATATTTATGCAGGATTAGTCTCCTAGTCACATGCTCATGTCATGACACTAGATTTATTGTATCATTCTTCTCAACGCAACAATGTCCTATTTTCCCTCAAGTATGTCTCAATGCACAAGCTGATATTATGTGTCCTCTTTTTACAAGGCCAATCCTTTCTAAAACATTTGGATGAGGGCAGGTTTTTTCTTTGTCATTTTTTTGTAATTTGCGCTTTTGGATTTCATCATCTTTTCATTCAGCATCATTTATTCCCTCAGTCTTAAAGATTAGACTTCTTTAGCTGTGGGGTCCTGAAGTTTTTTCTGTTTTTCCCGGTCTCTATATTGCATATGGGCTGTTTTTAGAAAGGTTTCATTATTGTGGGAGATTAAAAAAGAGAGAAAAGTCTCGGAGACTGTGTTCAAACTGCTGATAAAATGATATCTTTACACTTTGTCTCATCTACAAAAGCAAAAGAGGCTTTTGACCCATTGTCAGTGGTGGCAGGAATAAAGGGTTCTTGATTTTGACAGGTACGAGTCTTTATTTCGCACATCGGAGCTTATACACCCTCTCTCACGCTGATAGATCAAAATACATGACAGTGTTTGGAAGAAAGAGAATGATTTGAGTTTGTTTCTGCTCATGTATTACTTGCATGGGGAACGTTTCTGTTGATTTCAAAGAAGTGTACTATTTATTCACTACTATTTTATTTAATTGTACATTTTTTACATTAGTCAAAAGTTTTGTATTTTTTCTAATCACATTTTTTAAATTGACTTTTTTAGCATTGAAATCAGAGGACTTTTTTGTGCTTTTAAACTAAAAATAAACTTTTGTTTATTTTTGCCACCACACATAATCCAAAATCCACTTGCATGTTTGTTTATCTAATGTCATGTGATGCAAAAGGTTTGAGGAGTTCCCACTCATGGGTGTGTTTGGGTAATTCATTATAATGACAGGAGTTTCAGCATCTAGATCTCGTGTAGCTTGTCTCTCCTCAAGTCGTATTCGTGAGCATGTGTTTGTTTCTTCGTAAGTGTGTGTTTGAGTGATGATCTTTCAGATGTTCCTTGGGTTGTGGATTTTGCAGAAGGCGTTCCTTTCCTTCCTTCCTTCCTTCATCATACAGTCGTGACCCTTCAAATATGCTTGACCTTTGAGAGAAATGTTTCCACCAACTTCTACGTATTCTGTTCCTTTGCAATTTTAGTGAATATTTTTACAGTTGGCAGGACTTCTAAAACCTTCCTTGAGTTTGTGCATTCATGACAACTATGACATTTATGGGTCAAAAACACTTTGGTTTTTATTTTGACTCTGAAAAATTGTCAGTAGATCAGTAGAGAGTCAGAGCTGTGTGCAGTCATGTGTTCATGAGCATCCGATGGCTGCAGGTGTTCAGGCCACGCAGGTGTGATGCTTATTGCTCTGAGATAATTATACCTCATTATGATACATCTGCTAAAAATGTCGAAATGACTTATTTTGAATGCACAAAACACTGTCAAAATAACACAGAAATCAGCATCAGGGGCGTGGGAACAGTTTTCAGAGAAGGCGAAGGAAATCGACAACTCCCTGTTCATCCCAGTTTATGTGTCATTTTGCCAGTAATGAAGATGTAATGAGTCTCAAGACATAATGATCTTTTTATTAAAAGTGTGGGGTTTGTGTATATGTAATGCTTATAATACACTACCAGATTTAGCACACTATTCAAATGTTTCATAATTAAAAAAAATGTTTGTTACGCTAACTAAGGCTGCATTTATTTGACCATAATACCGTAAAAACAGTAAATTATGAATTATTACTATTACAGTTTTATATAACTTTTCTTTTCTTTTGTTATATTCAAATGTAATTTATTCCTGTGATGTAAAGCTGAATTTCAGTAAACTTCAGCATCACATGATCCTTCAGAAATCATACTAATATGCTGATTTTGCTGCTCAAGAAACATTTATTATTATTATCAAAATAGTTGTGCTACTTAATATTTTTGTGGAAACTGACAAATTTGTATTTTTTTTCAGAAAAAAACTATTTTTGATAAATGAAAATATCAAAAGTACAGCATTGACTAGATTTTTTTTGTAACAGAAGGCTATAAAAGTATTGTATTTTTCTTTGAATCAATTTAATGTATTCTTGTTAAATAAAAGTCATGTAAAAATAAATTAAAAAAACTTACTGACCCCAAACTTTTGTAAATAATAATACAATCCACCGCTTTTGCATTTTGTCACTATGCTGATATCTCAAGATAGATGCATGTGGTTTATTTGAATTCATTTTTATACATTTGTATAATTTTTTTACATTATGTGTTTACAATAAAATAACTGTTTTAATGAGTTTTTATTTCAACAAAAAGAAAAAGCACAGAACAAAAAGTAACCAAACAAATCACGTAATTCGTATTTTTAATAAGTAGTTATTTGGTTTTTTGACAATGTTGAGACAATGTTTTTAAGTGAAAAATCCAAGAAACATTTGAACTTATTTTGTACATATTCAAAAACATAAAATCACAATGGGACAAATGCAAAATTGTGAAGATTTATCTCCGTTATAAAGTATGCTACGACCTGCCACGCATGACTAATTGTGTTCTACTGCGGTTAATTTGAGCAAACTGAGAATGAGCATAAAAAGCCAAACCGCAGTTAAATGTCTCTTTTATCCAGGAGAATAATGGCTGATATGCAGATCACCACCTGTTGGTTTTAGAAAAAGTATTAGAAGGAAAGCAATGCATTTGCTGGCAGCCGTCCTGCTGAGCGCTGGGATAGCAGATGAGATGACATGAGGAATTAAAAACACTGGGTTTGTCACCGGGTTAGCGCTGCGCTGATGGCTTTCTGCTCCCCAGTCGACCGTATCAGCGCTGGCTTTCTGAACCCTCTTATCTCCCATCACGGCCCGAGATTCAGGCCTGTACCAGCCGAGCCTGTCGAGGAGGAATCTGAAACATGTGTGCGAGATTTACCCCATGCAGGATTCGTAACGTGTACAAGTAGTGCACAATTGCTCAATTAGCTCTAAAACCAGCTGCAGCATGCTGGTTAAATCAATGATCCTGCAGGTGTGTCAGTGGGAGACTGCTAGGTTAAGCAAACTGTGTTACTTCTTCTCTGTGTTGGGAATAACTAACTGAAAGCGATGTTACTGAGGACTACTACAGCACTGCACACAGCTTTAGGCTGTCATGGAATCAAGGTGTGCTGGTAACTTTAGTTTTATTTGCACTGTGGTGAGTTTAAAAAGATGCACGTGTTTGAAAGTAAGATTTGATTCATAGTGTGAACAGATAAAGGAAGTAGCACTTCACGGCTCATGCATGTGAGGTGAATTGTTTTATCCATTTGAAAATTAAATGATACAAATTGTGTCTGAAAAGTTAATTTCCCAGCTTGCATGTATGTCTTTTTCTTGTGTGGCATTGGGAAATATGATTCACCGCATCAATTAGTTTTTTTCAGACAGTTCATTTCAATCATCAGGTTGAAAAAAGCTATGCAAATGCATTTTTGTCCCCATGCAGCATTTTACATCTTTTTTTGTGTGAGTAACCTTCAGTTTAAACAAAACCACCTTTTCTTCTCTCGGTTTAATCAAATCTGAAGTAATTATTAATATTCCTTTTTTTTTGCTATTTTAGTTATTTATTTGTAGAGTCAAAATAAATTGGAAACGTAGCTGAAAAAAACCTGTTTGTTTTTATTTATTTATTTGTATGTTTTTATTATTTAAATATTTGTTTTATTTCAAATAACTTTATGGTTTTAATTTTAACTATAACAACCCGGTTAGTACTTCAACTTTGTTTATATATATAAATATATATATATAAAACAAAATAACAAACAATGTATATAAAAACAATATATATATAAATATATATATACAACACATACACATTTTGTATATATATATATAGACTTTACACATACACATTTTAGATATGTATATACACACATATATTTTCACATTTTGTATATATATATATATATATATTATTACACACATAATACATATTTTGTATATTGTAACGGGGTGAAGAATCACACGACAAGGAGGAGTCAAATGAATGCCCCGGAGGGTGAGTTTAATGAGGGTTTCGGGGATGTAGGCTTCTCTCTGTCGTGGGTTGGTGATCGGTGCTCCCCGGAAGACTGTGCTCGTGCTCTCCAGTGGCTGTCCTCCGTGCCGTGCTCGCGCTTTCCAGTGGCTGTCCTCCGTGCCGTGCTCGCGCTTTCCAGTGGCTGTCCTCCGTGCCGTGCTCGTGTGCGGGGCTGGCCGGTCAAACGCTGCTCTCTGGAATATAATGCAGATGGCAGAGTTAGCATGGAGTCTTCTGGAGACATGTCTCACCAGTGTGTGTGTTGCGGCGGCTTATCAAGCCCGGCCGTGACGAGCCTCAGGTGTGCCCGGCCAGCCCGTGATGAGGACGTGCAGGTGATCCTCGTTGGTTTCCAGGGCGACGGTAATGAGCGCTCGGGACACGCGTCACACTCCCCCCCCCAAGCGTCGTCCTGGGTCTGTGGGAGGATGGGGAAACCGGGGCTGGGGGGGAAATGAACCCTGACAGACCTGCGAAAGCTGCCCAGA
The DNA here is from genome assembly GCA_027422405.1 of Ptychobarbus kaznakovi. Lineage (NCBI taxonomy): Eukaryota > Metazoa > Chordata > Actinopteri > Cypriniformes > Cyprinidae > Ptychobarbus > Ptychobarbus kaznakovi. Next base: position 1,185,855 of record CM049798.1, read on the forward strand.
TCCGGGAGAGTCCATCTGCATTGGCGTTGGCCGTCCCCGCCCGGTGTCGCACAACGAAGTGGAAGTCCTGGAGCGCCAGGAACCACCTCGTCACCCTCGCGTTGGTGTCCTTCGCCCGGGCCATCCACTGTAAAGGGGCATGGTCAGTGAGGAGGGTGAATTTACGGCCGAGGAGGTAGTACCTGAGCTCCAGGACTGCCCACTTAACGGCCAACGCCTCCTTCTCGACCGCGGCATAGCGTTGTTCCGCAGGGGACAGCTTTCGGCTGATATAGACCACCGGGTGTTCCTCTCCATCCTGTACCTGTGAGAGGACAGCCCCCAACCCGGTGTCGGACGCATCGGTTTGCACCAGGAAGGGACAGCTAAAGTCTGGGGCTCGTAGGATGGGCTCTGAGGTGAGCGCCGTCTTCACCCGTTGGAAGGCCTCTTCCTCTTCGGGACCCCAGGGTACCTTTTCCGGCTGTCCCTTCCTGGTCAGATCTGTCAGGGGAGAGGCTAAAGAGGAGAAGTTGGGAATGAAACACCGATAGTATCCTGCCAACCCCAAAAAGGCTCGTACCTGGGTCTTGGTGGTGGGTTGCGGGGCAGAGAGAATCGCTGTCACCTTCTTCTCTTGGGGCCGGATTAGGCCCCGCCCTACCTGGAAGCCCAGGTACCTCGCCTCGAAGAGGGCCAGGTGACACTTGCGGGGGTTGGCGGTTAGTCCAGCCCTCCGTAGTTCCAGTAGCACCCTCCGCAGCTGTGCAAGATGTTCTTCCCAGGTCTGGGAGTGGACGACGACGTCGTCAAGGTATGCGGCTGCGTAGGACTGGTGGGGCCGCAGGAGGATGTCCATCATCCTTTGGAAGGTTGCTGGTGCTCCGTGTAGGCCGAAGGGGAGAACCCGGTACTGCCAGTGGCCACTGGGGGTTGAGAAGGCAGTCTTCGGCTTGGCTTCCTCCGTCAGCGGTACCTGCCAGTAGCCTTTCGTAAGGTCTAGGGTGGAGATGTACCGGGTTCCCCCGAGGCGATCCAGCAACTCATCCACCCGTGGCATGGGATATCCGTCAAACTCGGAGACTTCATTTAGCCGACGAAAGTCATTACAGAAGCGGAGGGTGCCGTCTGGTTTTGGGACCATGACGATGGGGCTGGACCACGGGCTCCGGGAAGGTTCTATCACCCCCAACCTCAGCATCTCTTGTAGCTCTTCCTCGATGGCGTGTCGCCGAGCCTCAGGGACACGATAGGGCCGCTGCCTGACGACCGTTCCTGATGGGGTGCGGATGTCGTGTTGTAGGACCTGAGTCCGCCCAGGGATCGGGGAGAAGACGTCGGAGAACTGACCGATCAGGTGGTGCAGGTCCTTTTTCTGGGCATCCGAGAGCAGGGCGTTCACGTCCACCACCCCGGGGTCGGATGTGGCCAGGGTGGCCAGTTGGGTCCTGGTCCCCACCCAACGCTTCAGCAGGTTAATATGGTACAGCTGGTCTTCCTTCCTTCGGCCCGGCTGCCTCACCCGGTAGGTAACCGGTCCCACTTTCTCCGTCACCGTGTAGGGCCCTTGCCATGTAGCGAGAAACTTGCAGGCAGTTGTGGGGACCAGGACCATCACGTGATCTCCTGGCTGGAACTCCCGTGGCTGGGCTGCCCGGTCGTAATGTCGCTGCTGGGCCTGCTGGGCCTTCGTGAGGTGTTCCCGGACTAACGGCATCACTCTGTCGATCCGTTCCCTCATCTCCCGCACGTGTTCGAGGGTGGACCGATGGGCTGCCGGCTGGTGCTCCCAGGCCTCCCTGGCTACATCGAGTAGGCCGCGGGGCTGTCTCCCAAACAATAGTTCAAACGGTGTGAAGCCCGTCGAGGCCTGGGGTACTTCCCTGATGCCGAAGAGGACATATGGCAACATTTTATCCCAGTCCCGTCTGTCGTCCGCGGCCACTCGACGGAGCATCTGCTTTAGGGTCTGATTAAACCGTTCGACAAGCCCATCGGTCTGCGGGTGGTAGACGGTGGTCTTGATCTGTCGTACCTGGAGGAGGCGACAGAGGTCGGCCATCAGCCGGGACATGAACGGAGTGCCCTGATCGGTCAATATCTCCGACGGTATGCCTACTCGGCTACAGAGCAGGAAGAGCTCTTGGGCGATGGCCTTGGAGGTGGCTTTGCGGAGGGGAATCGCTTCCGGGTAGCGAGTGGCATAATCCACGATGACGAGGATGTGCTCGTGGCCCCGGGCGGACTTTGGCAGCGGCCCTACCAGATCCATCCCTATCCGCTCAAAGGGTACCTCTATTATGGGCAGCGGAATGAGTGGGCTGGGGGGAGGAGTCCGGGGCGAAGTCCGTTGGCACGTGGGGCAGGCCTGGCAGAAGCGTTTCACCTCTCCTTCCAGTCCGGGCCAATGGAAGCGATCGCGAATCCGTTGGATAGTGTTCTGCGCCCCCAGGTGGCCTGCCATCGGATGTGCATGTGCCAACTCCATCACGCTCTCCGTTTTCGACCGGGGCACGACTAGCAGTCGTTTCTCCTCCCCCCTCCGCTGCGCTACACAGTAGAGTAGACCGTTTTGGACCACAAAGTGAGGAACCGGGTGTGGAGGGGGATGCACTTCCTTTCCCTCGATCGTCCTCACTTGGGTCCAACAATGTTTCAACCGATCGTCCCCATGTTGTTCCTTGGCGAACGCCCCCCCTCCTTTCGCCTGTTGGTACACATCAAAGAACAGGTTAGTGGTCTGGGAGAGGGACTCACCGTCTTTGGTGCTGTCGGAGGCCAACAGGATGGGGCGCCGCCGGGGACGTCGGTGAGATCTCCTTTTTTGGCGGTTCCCAGCCCGGCTGGCAGACTGCATGGCGGCGGTGAGTAGGCGGTCAAACCCCGGCCAGTCTCTCCCAATCAGGACTGGGACGGGCAGGTTGGTCCTTGATTATCCCCACCTCCACGGGCCAACTCCCCGAGGCGGCTGTGATCGTGACGCGACGAGCGGGGACCTGTCTCGTGTCTCCGTGTACGCAGGTGATGGACAGGCAGGCAGGTTTCGTCCCCCGGGGGGTGAACGACTGTAGACTGCACGAGGCTGACCGCGCTACCGGAGTCCAGAATGGCTGGATACGGCGGGGTCGTCCATTCACCTCTACTTCTACTCGTGGGGCCTCCGGCGGTAGGTCGCAGTGGACGATGCAGCCCGCCAGCCATGCTCGGTTCGGGGAACGGGGCGGCTCCGTGGGCATCGGCTCATCCTGAGGGCCGGGAACCGCCGGTCTACTCCCTGGCCTAGAGATACCCTCCAGCGTGCGTCGCTCCTGGTTCACCCTCCGGGGAAACGGCGGCGCTCGCTCCCCCACCTCCCGATGTTGGGTGGCCTCCGCCAACTCGATGGCCTCCACGAGATCGCCCACCGTGTGGGGGTTCCGCATGCCGGCTGCCTGTCGGAGTGCACGGGGTAGGGCTCGCAGCAGACGATCGATAACGACTTTCTCCGCTACCTGGGTAGCAGTAGGGCTCCCAGTCAGCAGCCAATGATGGGCTAATCGGGTCAGGTCGGCGGCCTGGGCCCGGGCTGGTAATCGGGTCTTAAATTCCCAGTCATGGAACTGTTGTGCTGCAGAGACGGGGGAAAGTCCCACACGGCCCATGATCTCTCTTCTCAGCTCATCATAGGATTCCCTCAGCAGGGGTTGGGTGGAAAAATAGGCCCGTTGTGGCTCTCCCGTCAACAGTGGAGCCAGTACCCGGGCCCACTCCTCCCGCGGCCAGCCCTCCTGGGTCGCGATGGCCTCGAACATCATTAAGTAGCTCTCTACGTCGTCATGGGCGGACATCTTTGGGAGGAGCTGGGTGGCCTGCACCCGTGGATCGGGCAGTGGGACCTGTTGGGCAGCGGCAGTGCGGAGCGCGGCGATCTCTCGCTCGGATTCCCCTTGGCGAGCGGCCATGTGCTCCACGATTTGTTGTTGGCGGATGCTCACCTCGGTGAGGTGTTTTAGTAGTTCCTCCATGTCTGGGGAGGAGTCGCCGCCTGTAGGGGACACAACCAAGTGTATTAGGAGAGAAAACAAAACCAAAACGTCCACTTCTAACTCAGAAAAGAAAACAAAAGGGGCCGGAGGAAAAAAACAAAAACAACCAAAATGTTCGCTTGTCGGTGATCCTTCACAATCTGCTCCGCATTCTCCACCAGTGTAACGGGGTGAAGAATCACACGACAAGGAGGAGTCAAATGAATGCCCCGGAGGGTGAGTTTAATGAGGGTTTCGGGGATGTAGGCTTCTCTCTGTCGTGGGTTGGTGATCGGTGCTCCCCGGAAGACTGTGCTCGTGCTCTCCAGTGGCTGTCCTCCGTGCCGTGCTCGCGCTTTCCAGTGGCTGTCCTCCGTGCCGTGCTCGCGCTTTCCAGTGGCTGTCCTCCGTGCCGTGCTCGTGTGCGGGGCTGGCCGGTCAAACGCTGCTCTCTGGAATATAATGCAGATGGCAGAGTTAGCATGGAGTCTTCTGGAGACATGTCTCACCAGTGTGTGTGTTGCGGCGGCTTATCAAGCCCGGCCGTGACGAGCCTCAGGTGTGCCCGGCCAGCCCGTGATGAGGACGTGCAGGTGATCCTCGTTGGTTTCCAGGGCGACGGTAATGAGCGCTCGGGACACGCGTCACAAATATATATACACACATACACATTTTGTATATATATAATATATATATATATATATATATATATACACACACACATACACATTTTTATATATATATATTATATATATATATATATATACACACATACACATTTTGTATATTATATATATATAATATATATTCACACATACACATTTTGTTTATATATACACACATACACATTTGTATATTATATACGCACATACACATTTTGTATATATATATATATATATATATATATATATATATATACACAAACACAACATACACATTTTATATATATAATATATATATCACACATACACATTTTGTATATATATATATAGACTTTTAATACTTTTAGTTTACATTGATACACAAATGATAATTAATCAAATTTGTTAAGGTACTATTTGTTGTCAGACAGTCCTTACAATGTCATTTCTGACCCTATAGTTGCGTCTGTTTTCTAACAGGTTGCAGAAATGACACGTTTCCAGTAAGGTGGTCAAACTGCTAACTTAGTAGCTGGTCCAAAGCGGTCTACTCTAAGAAGTTTTGCTGTCTACCAGGTGAACGTGAACCAGCTGATCAGCCATCTAGACCATCTCGGCCCAGCAAAGCTCATCTCTACCTGTTTCAATAAGCCTTTGAGAATGACCTCCACCTCATGCAGGTTATCTAAAGTGAAGTGCTCAGTCCATGGGTGACCTCCATGAGCTTCAGCGCTCTCAGGTCAGAGGTGCAGTGCTGTGTTAGCAGTAAAAACTCTCTCCTCCGTCAGCACAGCGGCGCACCTCAGTCTCCGCTGGATTACAGCGTCCTGGAGAGAGCCGGCTGTAAAAATAGCAGTTTCAACACCAGCTCTTTCTGAAGGCTCAGATTCCTCCTGGCCTCTGGAGAGCGTCTATAACCTTCACCGTCTTCCGCTCTCTCCCCGTTAGCACACACACACCGCTTTCATTGAATTAATCATCACCGCTCATCACTCTAGAGGCCGTCGTACCTTTCGCTTATGAGCAACGTACAGCCCATCTTCTCTCAGGAAATGTGTTATGCTGTTTTTTTCCACTGACCTATGCATGGTCAAGATCTTAGCAAGATATTAATGTAATCAGCCATTTATGTATGAAGTGAATGTAAACGGATGACCTGAAACATCTGACATGTCATAATTGATCTGCGCAGCAGGTTTTGTGGTGCAAATACTGCTTAATAGACCTTCTGCTATATGTGATGTGATTGATAATAATCAAACAGCAGAACTGATGAGATTCGCTCACTGCTCTGGATAACTGGATACGTGTAAAAGCTTTAATCAGCCTCTACAGTTGCACACAGAAACACATCAAGTGCTCTCTTTGTTCTTTTGTTTGTCATTTGTAGCTTTGTTCTCATATCACTGATGGTTAGTCTGTTTTGAAGCTATGTTTAATTCATTGAAAAACACTTTAAAGCTATGCTATTGTTTTCATTTATTATTTATAATGCATTAGTTTTTTTAGTTCAGTTTGCATTAATAATATTAATACAAAAACATTTTAAAATAGCAACATTTATGTATTTGCCAGATGCTTTTATTCAGTAAGTAATTTACACTGTATTCACAGTAAACTCAAAGTAAATTCATGTTTAGCTGTTTGGGCTACAGAAATGTAAAATAATTTAAAATAATAATACAAAAATGAACATTTGAAATTTTCAATTTAAATGTATTTTTATGCAATTGCCCGATATGTTTATTCAAAGTGACTTATGTTGCATTCAAAGTATATCATATCATGCATATCATATAATTTATATCAGCACATGCATTCCCTGAATCAGAAGCATCATTCTGTTTGACCTATAGCAACATAACATTTGTAATTTCATATAATTTGTTTTTGAAAAAAAAAAAAGATAATCTAATTTTGAAGATTCAAAATGTTCAAATTTGAACTCACCTTTATGCATTTGACAGATGCTTTGATTCAATGTGAATTACATCGCATTCAAATGTAGCTACATGGACATAAATTATTAAATTAAAAAATAGTAAAACAAATTATATTCGAATTTACATTCATGCTACTGACAGATGCATGTATTCAAAGCAACTTGTATTGCACTCAAAGTCAAACATTTTATATAATTCCATGCATTTAATAAATCAAACCAGTGACTTTGCATTGCTTAGTGCCGTGAAAACAAAAGAGTAAACTAATTCTTAACTGACATTCAAAGCAAACATTTTCTATGAGTTCATGCACCTTTGATTTCAGCATTGCTATAGAGCTACAGGAACATAATAAATCATTTTTTGTGAAAATTATCTGGCATTGATATTGTGACAGCACCACTTGAGCATATTCAATCTGGCCACCATCAGTCAGATGATATCTTTTATGTTAAACATGCACATCTTCATCTGGCATATTGAATATATGCAAATGTGAATTGCTCGTTGATATTTGGGTCCATTTCAGTCTGTTTCTAGATCATATGAACTACTTTTATGATGCGTCTTTTTCATGTTATGCCGCTGGTCACTGTCATTGTATGCTAAAGAAGCTACTTCAGCATTCAGGTTAAACTACCGGAGAAAATCAGACAGGTCTGCAGTGACATGAGGGCGAGTAAATGATGGAAGAAATGTCACTTTTTGTGTGAATTATTACGTGAAGGTGTCGCGTCAGCAGCTTTCTCTGCTGCGGAAGCTAGAGGCGAATCGTTTTTATGAGTCTGAGAGTCTGTTTGACCCAGCAGACTGATGAAAATGGCTTTTAATCTACTCCGCAGTAGTCCCAGGACTTTTATAGGCTACGGTAATTGCATTTATAAATTAAAAACTTGTGGTTCAGGTTTCCAGCGAGTATGTTTCTTACATCATCTAAAATGCTCTGGATTATAAAACCCAACACTGCAATTAAATAAATGAGGAGTTTTCCTATCAGATGTTCCTGCTGAAGTTCATCCAGTGTTTTCCTGGAGTGCAGCTGGAGCGCTCGTAACGTTTCCTTTAACTGCGTCTCTGGGTCAATCCTGTTTGCTCCTGTAAAAGTCAGCCGGTATGTTTGAAACACATTTCAGTGTAATGAAAGGGAATAGAAAAACCTCCCATCCTCTTGTGTGCATTCCCTTCCTGATCAGTACGACTCGTGTACAGGAGATATTTTGCTATACCATGTACAACATGGCATATATATATATATACACACATATATATATATATATATACACACACACATACATACATACATATACGGCAGATTAAACTCATCCAAAGTAAAAGTTTTTGTTTACTAAATATATGTGTGTGTGCTGTGTATATTTATTATGTATATATATAAATACAAACTCATGCATGCATATATTTAAGAAAAATATGTTGTTTATATATTATTTATATATAATATAAAATATAATAATATAAATAAATATATAAATGTACATACATGTAAATATTTTCTATATATACTGTATGTGTTTGTATTTATATATAAATAATAAATAAATACAGTACACATACATATATATTATATTTTGAATATGATTAATCATTTGATGGCACTAATGTATAATTTGAGGTTGTTTAGATTCTATGCTATTATGCTCACCAAAGCATACAGTAAAATCAGTAATATTGTGAAATATTATTACAATTCCAGATATCTGTTTTATATTTGCATATATTTCTAAATGTAATTTATTCCTGAGATGCAAAGCTGAATTTAGGATTGAAGTCACGTGATCCTTCAGAAATCAGTCTTGTATGCTGATTTACTTCTCAAAAAAACAGATATAAAATATAATCTTAATGACAAACTCCATTGCAAAATGGCGGGAAATTAGGAAAATAGGCGGGAATTAGACTTCATTGTTCAGTGATATGGAACTAAAGCCCCTTTTTTATCTGCTCATCTGCAATATTGTTTCGTTGTCACATTGATATATGCAACTAATTACTTTTAATTGGATTAATTAATCTTCATATGATGTAATTAATTCGATAAATATTCGAATTGACTGACATCCCTAATACAGAGCATTTTTCTTCATTGAGTTTCCAGCTATATTATGAGTGTAACTGCGATTAGAAACCCTGAGGCGGCAGTTCCTTTGCTCTGTGCTGATAGGACAGGGTCAACATGAAGGACAGGGGTGGAAGTGTGTTATCTGCGAGGGCCACAGAGGGCAACAGTCTCTGTAAGAAGATAGACAGCCCAGAAAGAGAGACGCTGATTGCACTGGGAGGTAAATCCGGGAGGCGAGGTCTGGATCGAAGCAAAGCTTGTCTTCACTAGGGTGATGTAATGTTTTGGAATAGACTTTCTCAGTGTTGGGGATTTGTAAAGACGTCTGAGAGGGCATGCAGGAGTGGCAGAGCGGTCTGCAACAGAGCAACGTGAAAAGAAACTCAATTTGTACGCTTGCTGGAGGAGATGTGAGGTGAGCTTTATTGTGGAAAACTCTCCGTGTTGTGGGTCATTGCTAAGGTTTCTGAGTGATTGCTAGTTGAGCCCACATCCAAATCTCTGATATTCTGCTGTCTAGATTGGGTTCCTCCTATTGGATGTTTTTCGTTCACTTTTTTAGAAACAAATTTGTTGGAAACAAATCAATTTTTAAGATGTTTTAACTTGAAACTGTTCCTTCTGGCCAAAACATGAGACTGTTTTTGTTTGGTATGGAACCAAAATTGCCCAAAATCTCAAAATTAACCTAAAAAATCTATACTTTTGCTTGTAGAGTTTAACAAAATGCACAATTCGAGGTACTGTGTCATTCATGCACGTAGCACAAATGGTGATAGACGACTTATATCGCAAAGTTGAATACTTAGTTTAAGTGGTTTGGTTAGATCACTAACTAATAGGTATGAGCAAGATTAATCATGATGCTTTATTTAGCTAATTATTTGTGCAATATTATCTTCAGATGGTCATTCTGCATGCATTACATCACGGGCAGCTGGCTAAATCTAAAGATAGATATGTGTGTTTGCATGCAACATCCAGACAGCCGGTCCACTGCGAACACACACATAGGCAGAAGATCAGAATGTGCTTAAATGAAGAGGAACATTACGGTGCTCAATAATGCACATTTATGGTAAAAATGTATGCAGATCTGTGATGAAAGATGCATGTCACCTTTGAACGGCTCAGCAGGCGTCAGCCTCGTAGATCTTGTGGTATTTGGCTCAGGGGAATCGACGTGCATTGGAAAACCCAATAAGGGGATTTTTCCCTGTCAATTTTCACCTAATTCCATCACGCCAGACACAGAGTCAGTGTGCTGAAAGTGAGAGAGCAGTCTGCTGACTTTTACACTTTAACTGCAGGGAAAGAGAAGATGCTGCTATTTTTGTGTGCAAAGAAGTCAAACTACTCTATTTACCTGCAAAACGTGTTTTCCCTCGGTGTGCTGCATATCTAAATGTGATTTTGAAATGGCAGTTTGCACAGTGTAAGATGGATTTACAAACTCTAAAATGCAAAGTCAGATGGTTTTAATCAGTGTAAGCAATATATGAAGTCATGCACATGTCAATGTACAGTATGTGCGGTGTGTAAATCTACTCTACTGTTCAAACGTTTGAGGTTAGAAAGATTTCCGAAAGAAGTCTACTGTGCTGCATGTATTTGATTGAAGAAAGATACAGGAAAATGTATAATATTCTGAAATATTATTACTATATAAAATAACCGTTTTCTATTTGAATGTATTTAAAATTTGTATTTATTCCTAAGAGTTAAAGTTGAGATTACAGTATCATAATCCTTCAGAAATCATTCTAATATGCTGATTTGCTGCTCGAGAGACATTTCTGATTATTATCAATGCTGAAAACAGTTGTGCTGCAAAACAGTGATATGTATTTATTTAAGCATGTATTTGAAGATGTCTTTGTAACATTATAAATGTCTTTATTGTCACTTTTGATGAATTTAATGCTGAATAAAAGTATGATTTTTTTTTACTGATCCCGAACGTGAGTGTAGATGTTCATCTTTTATCTAAGTTGTAATGTTTTGTTCGTGTTCCATCATAATAAGTCCTTATTCTCTTGCAGGTCTCAGTTGAAGTAGATCTCATTGGCTCTTAAAGGGAGAGGTCGTGTGTTTGACCCACCGCCAGCACCTTTTGCGCCGGGTCGACAGCTGATAGCAGAATAAATGACCATGTGGATCACTGAAGACTCAAATAAAGTATTACTCCATCCAGCACAGACTCGAGTTTTCATTTTTCACCGTTATTGCCACAGTGTCGTCGCAGGCATTGTTGTGAGCCATCAGATGCGCTCTAATCTTAAAGATATAGCGCACCCAAAAAAATGAAACTTCTTTCATCACCCTCTTGTTGCGAAAACACATATGATTTTTTCCTTTTCAGTGCAACACAAAAGGAAAAAGGTGTCTAGACTGTCCTTTTCTGTACATTTGGAAGAAAAAAATACACATAAAAGCACCATTAAAAAAAGTCCATATGCCATATTCTAAGTCATACGATAGCTTTGTGTGAGGAACAGACTGAAACTGAAATTGTTGTCTGTTTGTTCGTTCTCCTTTTGTGTTGCATGTAGAAAAAAAACGACATGAGACGTCGTCTTGCTCTGCCACTTGCACTGCACTTTGAATAAACCAGACGATATCTGCTTATCTATTCTTTGCAATATTCCCTCAATCCTTTGCACAGACCCAGATTGGAATGGATTGCGGTGCCAATGTGATAAGAAGTTGGCAGTTCCTGACCATTACTCCTCAATATATAACAAAGACAGCAATGGATCCGCATGCTACACAGAGCAGATGCATAACATCGCAGTCTTGACACGTCGGACAGGTCATGATGCAACCGTTACTTTGGGACAAGGAAGCCATCATGCCTCGGGCAGATTGGCAGTGCTAATAACCATCACAACATGATAATGCCAATGCAGAATACCAACGAAAACAGCTCATTTAGGCTGAATTTGCACAGCTTTTATGTGCAAGAAAACATTTACCATTTAAAATGGCATGGTTAGTCAAAGGAAGCATTGTCGTGTCTCTTTCCTCTTCGTATAATTGGTCCGTCAAGCATAGCTGGAGTCTGCAATACCGAAACCAGGAAACAGGATCCTGTGTATGTCTATATCGGTTATGTAACTGCATTTAAACAAGCACACCGTTATTAGCGAGGCAGTACCTGAGCCCTCGGCCCCTCGGAGCCTTTGATCCTTTATGGAGGCTCAAGTCGAAATGCTGGTGCTCTTGTAATCTCTCTGAAGATAACCACGTAACCTTCAGATCTAGCAAGTTTCAAAGGAATGCAAAACTGGGGTCCGACACGTTCAGATTCTGGCAAACTGACAAAATCGCTGGCCGGTTTTCTATGGCAACTTCACACACGCTCAGTGGCATGTTTGGTCATGGTGTCATACGTGCCCAGAATAAATCCAGCATGTTTAAGGGGATTTTATTCAACAGATTATAACTCAGTATGCATTGGGACAGGTTGATTTGCCTTAAAAATGTGAATAATTCACTCTGGACATCTGTTTGGCTGACCAGTGGCAGAAATATGAAAACAATAATTATTTTTGGCAATTATGTTTGGAGGCACAGAAATGACACGCTTCAGCTTTAGCTGTAAATGAAGTAATTGTGTGATTTTTGTGTTTTGTGTTGCAGGTGAGGCCTTTAAACCCTGGACCAAACCAACAGTGCTGAAAATGAAGATCTGTGTTGCTTTTAGTGTAGTAGCTGTTCTTCACATCGCGCAAGCGGGTGAGTTTCTGTCTCTCTTGCTCTGATGCATCAGTTTAGCACAAAGTGCTTCAGTGGCGTGACTTTTTGTGTAAAATAAAATCAATGAAAAAAATTAAATAAAACCTGAAATAAAATAATATAAAAATAAAATATGAAATAATATGTATCTTTAAACTACAAGAGCTCATTGTACTTTGAAAGCATAAAGTATACTTTAAATAAAGTGAAATATAAAATATGAATAAAATAGTTTGTTTTGCATGATTTATATGGTGTTTCAATGGCATGACTTTTTGCATTAAATGAAATTAATAAAAAAAAATACAATATAAAATAAAAATAAAGTAAAATTAACATTATAAAAAACAATACAAAATTTGTATATACAAATATTTTAAAATATTTTAAAATAAAAAATATTAATAAAATATGAAATAAAATTTAAAATATTAATAAAATATTAAATAAGTGTATATTTAAACTACAATAGTTGATTTTACTTTGAAAGCATATGATATGCTGTGAATAAAATACAATAAAATATAAGTTTTTTTTAACAATAGTTCTGTCACGGTGCACCAATCACAGAACGAGGAGATGTGGAGATCAGTGACAATAATTAATGACTGTCTTTAATGACTTTCCAAAGGCGAGGGACAACTAGGAACCCTGGTACATTGACACATGACATAAACAACGCTGAACGTAGGGCACTGGAAACACTGGGCTTATAAACACAAGGAAATAAAACGAGGAAGAACCGAAAAGGTGGGGAGTAATTAACACACAGACGGAGACTAATAACGAAGACAGGAACAGGAAGGACCAAATAAGGGCATGGGACCATGACACAAGACAACACAACACTGACAAGTTCATTGTAATGTGAAAGCATAAAGTGTACTTTAAATACAATTATAAAATATACAAAATATACAGTTAAAAAAGGTGATATAATGGAAAAAATCTTTTCATCTTTTTAAGAAAGTATTATAAAAAATATACAAATACAATCCCTTTTTTACCTTTTAAATACAAAAGTTTATTCTTTGAAAGCATGAAGTTTCAATTCATAGTTAATGACATATTAACATAACCTTATGTTTTATAGCCTTAGTTGCATAATTTCTCTCCCCTAAAAGTATTAGTTGCCCTTTCTGTCTGTCACCCCTCTGTTATCTGCTGTCACTTCACAGGCTGGATTGTGACATTGCCCGATGTACAGTGTCAAAGATTAGCTAGCGTGTGGCCGTCCAAAACATACCGCCATGCTTTCAGTCTCCTTTTAATTAATCCGTCCGACAGAGAGAGAACCGCATGACTAAGAGTCTTGTTACAGAAGAAGGTTCTTGGATTTAGTTCGCCAAACCCACAGAAGCCCTTTGAGTTTCATTCTGGTCCAGCAAACTGCGTTTTACGCCAAAACCCAACAGCACAATCCGTATCTTTACAATGTAGTGCCTTTCCGCTCCTTTCAACTTTGCTCAGCAAAGTAGCTTCACTGTAATTTTACAAACCAAAGTTGCTTTCAGACTTTGTAGTTAGAAATGTGATTTGCAATTCTAGAAAGCAGCACGGCCTTCCACATTAAAAGTCAAAGTGAATGTATTCTGCAGGAGATGGCCATAATGACCGCATGATTCAATACAATCGCCCGAATCCGTGCAAAAACATGTGCATTTCGAGTGAGATCACTCTGTTGGGTTTGTGGTATTTCCAGCAATGCCTTTGAGCGAGTGGATTCCTCTGGGAAAATCTGCATTTGAACAGCGTTTTGTTGATGACACAAAGCGTGATGGCTTTTCATAATTTAGTTTTGCGGCATGGATTCTGTGTATTGTAAAGGCTGGCGATGAGATTAATGGATCACTTCAGGACAGCTAGTTAGCGGTCACATAAAAGCGTTTGTTTGAAATGACAGACTGCTGTGTTTTCTTTGATTGTGTCGTTCTCTGAGAGCTGAGCTCAGGATGAATGGGGTCATTTATTAAAGGCACGCTTTATCTAATAGTTGCTTTCATTGCCTGTCCCTTTAGTTAGCTACTTTCCATGTCTTTCTTTATTAATAAAGAAAAAAGTTAATATTTTGCAAAATAGACTTTTACTTATGTATCTACATTGTGAAACTGATAAGTGTGTGTAGTTTTTAAACCTAGTAAACTGCCTATAAAAACACCTTTGTGACAAAAGTGAGAGAAATGCCGCTATTAACTACTTCTAAATGAATTGATAACAACATATAGTGGAGCATTTGAGTGTTGTGTATGCAATCGAACATGTAGATGAGCTTGTTTCTTCATCTGAACAGATTTGGAGAAATTTAGGCATAATATCACCCGTGGATCATCTGCAGTGAATGGGTGCCGTCAGATTGAGAGTCCAAACAGCTGATAAAAAATCACAATAATCCACACCACTCCAGTCCATCAGTTAATGTCTTGTGAAGTGAAAAGCAGCGTGTTTGTAAGAAACAAATCCATAATTAAGATGTTTTTAACTTTAAGCTGTCACTTGTGGCCAAATTATAATCCATAATAATGCTTGCTCCAGTGAAAATGTCTAACTCTAGTTTTCCTCTCAATCAAAATCCACCAACCTATTTGTTGAGAACAGTTTTGGGCTGTTTTTCGCTTGTAAACAGTGCTTGATCTGTGCATATTTCTCTCCTGATTCAGATGAGATGACCGTTTCACTGGGAAAGCAATATTACACGGAGAACTCATATTTTGGAAGCCACAGAAATGTCTTAATGATGCATTTATTTCTAACAAAAATGCAGCTTTTCACTTCACAAGACATTAAGTGATGGACTGGAGAGGTGTGGATTATTGTGATTTTTATCAGCTGTTTGGACTCTTTTTCTGACGGCACCCATTCACTGCAAAGCATCCATTGGTGAGCGAGTGATGCAATGCTACATTTCTCCAAATCTGTTCTGATAAACAAACCAACTCATCTACATCTTGGATGGCCTGAGGGTTGGTACATTTTTATAGATTTTAATTTTGGGGGCAACTATTCTTTTTCATTTTTTGGATAAACTATTCCTTTATTCCTTCCTGGCATGTTTTGATTCATAAAATAAAAGACAAATACATGATTGTGTGTTTGATCCCTTTATAAGAGACCTCTGCACTACTGTTAGGTGACCCACCCGAAGCAATGTTACAAGCAGCTGAAGTGAATCCTGATTATGAACTTTATCATTGGTCTGATGCAAATCTCTCGCTCCCAGTAATTGACTGCATCCTCCCAAACATCTTCACAACGTGCTAGATTCATCATTTTTAATTGCAACTTGGACTAGTACTCCCTTAGGCCAGAAGTTTTTTTTTAATCTCTTTAATATCTCATCTGTTTGGCCCAGACAGCAATACAATTAACTGGAGAGCAAATGGAGAGTTTTGCTTAAATCTTTTTCATGCTTCTCTTGAGAAAAAGACAATTTCTTATGATGTGCTTTATAAGTTTATCATTTTTTATTAATTTAAATGAGTGTTATTTTACTATTATTGTGTACTCTAATTTGGCCTAAAACGCCTAAAAAAGGCATACCCAAAGTAAATTGCATGCTGTTCTTGGGCCATTTGGATGATATGCATGGTGTTGGTCTCCTTTGAAAGGTGACACTCTGAGGTTTGTTTCTCAACAGTCAGAATCACTGTAAGTCTTACTGATATTGAGTAATAGCACTTTGAATACACTAAAAAAATAATTCCGCCTGCATTTTTTTGTAAATAGAAGCCTGCAGATGACTATAGCTGGGAGGTATGAGCTGGAAAATACATTGGGATCACAGAATGAAGCCTTACCAAGCCAAATTTACCATTTGATAAACAATATATTAGAAAATTAGTGTTTTACACATGTTTATCTAATTTTATGTCTAGACGCTTCCAAAAAAGTACACTTGGGAGACTCCAAACGACCCTTTGTAACCAACGACACATACAATGCTGTAATTCTTGAATGCTTTAATGTACAGTCATCATTTTGGGCTCTAATGAAAGGTTACACTCATATATATTCAATTTCTCATCCAGATTCACTGTCAATAATTGCTGACACATAGTAACTGAAGCATAAACACATTATAGTGACATTTATACATAGAATCCAAAATGTGTACACTTTTAAAATTACATATATATTTATAATTTATAATCTAAATACATTTTTTTCCTATATTTCTATTTCTAGTACATTATTTAATTTGTGGTTTTTTCTTATATTGGTGTTATATTGCATCCCTACTGTGTTATTCCTATGTATGTCTGTACTATCATGCATGTCTGCATTATCTCAACAAAAAGTGGTCTGATAAAGACACAGATTGTACATGCTGTGTTTATTGTATCTTAAAATGGTTTACATAGTTGAAATCACAAGAATCTCAGCTTTCCATGGATATATGACATGTTCAACTTTTTGTTTTTTGAGTTTTTGTTTCTGACGACTTTACCCCGTCACTACTAGGCGTCCCGCCGGTGGGACGCTTACATTTTTTTATTAGCTTTTAGTATTTGTATTATATGTATTTCTTTTTTCTTTGTATTTTTTTTTTCATTTTTAGTGTTTTACTTCAAATGAATTATTTTTTGTTATCTATCTAATTATTATTTATCTGCCTATCTATTTATTTATATAATGCACTTTTAATTCTGAGGGTAAACGCCACACTCAGCTATTTCTCCGAGTTTATACTTAAATGAACATAACTGATACCCCTTCGTCTGCTGAGCTATGAAAGAGCAATAAGCCGTTCCTCTGGGTGATTATTACTGTCGTTATTTTTGTTGCTGCATCTCAAGGCTTTGACTTGTTGTAACGCAGAAGAAAATGCATTAGAAAGCTCAGTGAAGCCCTTTACTCTCATTTGAAAGCAGAGATATGGAAACGCTCATGATGAAAGTCCTCATCTGCTCTGGGTCTGGAGATGTGACGTGTGTATTCAAATCAAGTGCGTGGCTTCTCAGAGGTTTTTACAGCATTAAAGGGAAGAATGAGACCCTTTTAATATGTGAAAGACAGATTGCAGTCAGAAACATCCGCTTGTTGTTCAACTGCTGATTTATATTTATCGACGCAGTAATAGCAGATGAACTGAAGAGTTCTCATGGTCAATTTTTAGTCTAGACATCTGAGATATATTAGGTCATTTCTATTGACTTCTTAAAATGTTTGTTTCATTTGAAGTTTTTTCCTTGTATCATATATATATATATGACCCTGAGGTCGATTTACTATAGTCATCAAGTTTTTTCTTCTTGGAAAGGACATTTTGAGTTCTGAAAGTTAGGTTTTCATAGTATGTTAAGCATACATATGCTTATGCATAGTATGTTTTTTAATCTCTTTAGCTCAAGGAAAGTTTTAGGAGAGAATCTAATGAAACTGAACTTCTGAGCCTGCTGCAGACTTTAATGTGGTCTACAACCCCTCTGCCTGCTACAACCCTGGACTCCCGGTCACAACGAAGCCCACAGAGTCACCATCGGCTACGGCCGCAAAGTCATCCTCACCTCATCCGCGACCGTCCATTCCATCGAGATCCTCAACGGAGGTAGATCTTTCTAATAAAAGTCACCGCAACATTAAAGTGCCATGAAGATTTACGTCTGTCATGATGAAGGCAAAGCTTGACAGGAGCCTTGACAGGCTTAAATCAAAACACATTAAATCTCAGTGTCGCCCTGAGCGTGGGATATTTGATGGGGGAATTCCATCACATTCCGTGACAGTAATCATCTTTTTGTTCTTTTAGAACTAGAATTAGAGTTTGGAAAACATCCTCACTGGTTGAAAATCAAGGGTGAAAGATCAGGACTGGCTTGATTCTGTTTGTTCTATTAGGGAAGCTTGTGATCGCTGATTCCAGTCGACCCGTTTTTCTGCGGGCTAAGCACATCCTCATCGGGAACAAGGGTGAACTTCACATCGGCAGTCCAGAATGCCCTTACACAGGCAACCTCACCATCTCTCTCTTTGGCAGGTATAGACATCATCAGACTTGCTGAAACACTCCTGCAGCCTTTCTAAGGGCACTTACAGAGAACCGAAAGTTTTGGAGGAGAATTTGACGGACAGAAATGTTTTAAACCTGTAATTTTAAGCAATCTGAAAGGATTTGGGCTAAATTCAGAACCGGTTAACCGACTTCCATTCAGTTCTTGACTGCAAATCTGAATTGGCCGAACCTGACTGGAAGTTGAATGGTAATTTGAATCGCATAGAAAGAGGAATTTACTGAATTGTAATAGATTTTAAAGATCTGCATGAATCTGGATAAACCTAGAATCACATTTTTTTCACTTTTTATTTGTTTAGAACAGCCCTCACAATTTTTGCCAAGTTCTGAAGAAAATTCTCAATATTGTTAAATATTAGTCTACTAAACAATATAACAATTTACTGAAGCTTCTGACAAAATCTTCTTTTCTTCATAAAAAATGTCAAAAATGTTAATTAAAAGTTTACATAACATATATGGCTTACATTATCCCAGACGTACTTAAACAAAAATATAATAGTGTGAACTTGACCTCATTTGTTTCTAGGGTGAAAGACAGCTAAAACTTAATAATGAGTAATTTAATCATGTTTACATATGGATATGCATTATTATAAACTAGTTTGAGCAAACTGGTTGAATGAGTGATTCAATGACTCATTCACAAAGGCACTTTTGTTTCATTCCTGAATGATTTTGAACATATATTAAACTGATTGCAGTTTTTGCATTCATTGCTATATATTTTTCATATGTATCAATATATAGCCATTTATTTATATTGCAATATATTGAAAAATATACTCACTAGTTTTCCAAATATGGAAATGTATTGTTTAATACATCACATTATATTTTCCAATATATTCCCTTATATTTTGTTTTCGTAAGAGTAGCTGCTGATATGGAATTAAAAAAATAAATAATATATATACATAAATTTAGAATCACTTTTCCATCTTAAATCTGTAATTTAAACTGCATTCTCTTCAATTCTGAATTCATTGGACGAAAACTGATTTCTTGTTGTTTTGAAAAAGGTCTGATGACACCGAGGTCGAACACAGTTATTTTGGCCGCAAGTACATTGGCGTAGGAACCGGAGGAACCTTGGAGATTCACGGCAGAAAGAAGCTGTCCTGGACGTTCCTGAACAAAACCCTCCATCCTGGGCAGGGCAATGAGAACAGCTACCGTTTCGAAAGGAGCTGGGGCAACAGAGGCATCATCATTCACGTCATCAACCCCAAGACTGGAGAGGTGCTGCACACTGATAGGTCAGTGGGACACCATCTCTCCTCCACATGTATGGCTCTCAAAGTTCATTCCTGATTAATGCAGGCTTGCTTCTTGACAGATTAAAGCTTGTTACTTCAGTACAGCATGTAAAACCAACTAACTGATGGTTTCAATGTGCGGTTGGAATTAAAACAGTAATTATAAATCGACTGTCAAAACAAACAGCGCTTCCAAGTTGGCATCAACGCAGGCGATTGATCTACGACTATTTTTCATCACAGAAATGAGCATCTGTTATTGAATCACAGCCTTCAGAAAAATCATTCATACTCCGTATGCTTACTGGCTTCTGTAACATTCCTTGACTGGTCTATGATTTATCTCTGTGACCCACTTTTACATTTGTGTGTGTGTGTGTGTGTGTGTGTGTGTGTGTGTGTGTGTGTGTGTGTGTGTGTGTGTGTGTGTGTGTGTGTGTGTGTGTGTGTGTGTGTGTGTGTGTGTGTGTGTGTGTGTGTGTGTGTGTGTGTGTGTGTGTGTGTGTGTGTGTGTGTGTGTGTGTGTGTGTGTGTGTGTGTGTTTGACACATATAAGAGCAAGGACGAGAGCAGACGACTGGCCCAGTATGTAGACGAGGTGGAAACTGGACAGATCTTGGCCATGGTGGTTAATGACGAAGGATCTAACAACCTGGAGGATCTGGCTAAAAAGGCTTTGACTAAGCTGGGTAGCCAACACTTCCATCGACTCGGATTCCGGTACTATGACCAGTTTCCAACTTTGCAATAGTTGCTTATCCATGGAAATGGCTTTAGCATTAGTTGAGAATTGGACACTGAATTTAGAGCAATTTGGTCCAGTTGGGTATCAGCTTGGCTGCGTTCACATTTTTCTCCTTGCATCGCTGCTGGTCTGAAACCAGTGAAATATATTTCTTGAAATAGCATCTAAATAAGTGGCAAACCTTGTTCCTGTAGTTCTACCTTTCTGCACACAACTCTAATAGAGCTTACAAACTAGAGGAAACATTTATGGAGCGTTTGATGGAAATGCATGAAATATGCCTCAAGGGTGTGGGGGAAAAATGATAATAATACGTGTATAGCACCTTTTCTGCCTTCATACATAAAATGCAACTCAAAGTGCTTGACAGACTGGAATATAAAAAGGGGTAATAAAAAAGAAAGCATAAAAATACAAAGCAAGCCAGTTTGAAATAATTAGCTGCAATGTATTCTGTTGCACAAAGGATTGTGTGCGATAATAGCCTAAAAAGCATGCAGAAGCACATTATGAAAATCTACCGAAGTATACAATCTAATTCTAATCGCATACTATTTAGGATGGATAATAATGAAATTGGGATGCAGTGCATGATTGGCTGGTTCAGGTGTGTTTGATTAGAGTTGGAACTGAATTTTGCAGGATGGTCCGTCTCCAGGAACAGGGTTTGGGAAGCCCTTTCAGTTTATGGAATATAAATTGCATGAATTTATGAAGTCATTACTAGAAAATTACTAGAACGAATCCTCGAACGTTGCAAATGGACTGCAGATCGTTATGAATTAGGAATGAAAAATCACAGACTTTAATTTATAGCTGCATGCTCACTCTGAACATCAACTATTGTCTCATCTCTTATGGGATTTTAGCAGAGACAAAGCTGATATTTAAATGAAACCGAAACCTTCATTAGGTCTCCTAAACGATGAAACCTCAACCAAGTGATTTTTTTCTCAGGGTTGGTTGGGAAATGCTGCGGCTTGTGCGAATGAAATCGTTGTTTACATGAGTGAAGCTTGGCTGTGAGAATATTATCAGCATAGCTGTGACCGATAACAACTTTGGAGTAATTAAAATGTTTAATGAAACACCAAGCTACAATCCAGAATCTGCACAACACGTGATGCCTGGGAAAGTCATTTGCTACTAAAGTTTACAATCGCTCATATTTAAATAATCCCACATAATGACTTATGCTTCCCACACACAAATCCAACCACATCAGGAAAAAATTGCTCAGCTCAGATGACTTATTTAAGGATGGGGCAATGAATATATTTATATATTGTATATATATATTCAGGCAGATTCCATGAGTTTCTCAAAAGTGCGTGCTTGCTTCCTTAGATGTGGAAATGATGGAGGCCGGTGAGAATGGCCAGTGGCACAATGGCAGGTTTATTTGCCAAGTGCCTTCCTATAAAGCTATAAAGAGTTTCTTAAAAAATCCACTGGCTCTTATATGGCAAACATGCATCTGCGGTGATTAGTTGAATGTGCTGTATGCAGCAGGCGGTCGGTGAATAAAGCGTCTGGATGTGAGTCATAGCAACACAAGAGCACATGTTAAGTATGTTTAGTATTCTGCCTTTAGTCCTCATTATTCGTTTCTGTTTAAAAGAAAAATAGACTTCATTTAGTGAAAACATATATTTTCAAGTCCAATTAGCTCCAATGTAGGGTCCAATTAGCTATTAGCTAGTTGCTTATCAGCATACATATTACTACCATACTGGCTGTTTATTAGTATTTATAAATCAAATATTTATACCTCATACCGATTAGTTTTTTGAGGCAAAAGTTATAGTTAATAATTAGTTAATAGTGAGAATTGATCACCAAATAAAGTGTGACCAAACAATTTCTCATTTGCCTGCCTTGGAAGAGTAAAGTACATATAACAATTTACATTAAGGTGTTATTTGTTAACATTAACTAAATACACTATATATAGCTAACATGGACTAACAAATTAATGTTAATTCCAATATTTTACTAATGCATTATTAAAACCAGACGTTGTATCTGTTAATATTTTGTAATGGACCTGAGCTGACATGAATTAACAATAAACACTAGTATTTTTTTAACTAATGTTTACAAAGGTTATTAAATACATCAACAAATGTATTGCTCATTGTTAGTTAATTTTAGTTAGTGCATTAACTAATGGGACCTTATTGTAAACTATTACCAAATAAATAAATACAACTATTGATATATAATAAATTAATACAAAACATTTAAAAAATACATGTTGTTTTCCAATTTTTATTAGTTTGTTTGTGTGCAGCTTTATATTTTTTACTTTTATTTATTTTATTTATATTATACACTTTTTATACTTACAATATATATATATATATTATCTTAACTTAGACTTTTGGCTTTGAGCTTCTGAAAACCTCCTCCCTCGTACAGTGGGGCGCGTGCACGGCGGGACAGTGGAGCAGGCCCGGTCTGTCAGACTGAAGGTCTGATGATGCTGCTTGTCTCAGAGTGGCAGCAGATGGATCTGGCGTTGTAATTACAGAGTGGAGCCTGATGGGAAACTCTGGCGTTGTAATTACCAAGTCCTCTCTTGAGAAGCGCGAGTCGCACCTTAAATCAACATCATTTACAGCAGTGAAAGTCAGAATGTTTGTCTAGGAGGGACAACTTATTCATGGACTTATTTGTCCCTCTCACACCTTGCTCTCGCTCCTGTGTGTGTTTCTCTGCAGGCATCCGTGGAGTTTTATTACAGTCAAAGGGCACGCGTCCTCAGCGGTCGAGGATCATGCCGTCTATCAGGGTGAGCCTCTTTTGCCCACTTGTTTGCTCAGCAATGGAAAGCAAACAGCAGCTGGGAAAGGAAATATCTGGAAGGCGAGCTGATGCTGGAGTTTTGTGTGTGTGTTTGTGTGTTCAGGAACCAAGGCTTCGTCTGAGGCCAGGAGCTCTCGAGTGTTTCACTCCGGGTACGGAGAGCATTTCACCATCACCACCATCAGTCAGTGGGTTCAAGGTACAAACACGCCTCACCACCTCCACTAAACACACACAATCGTGACTCATTTTCAGCTCCGGTATCTCGCTGGCGGACCAGCAAAACTTATTGGAATAGTTCAGTCATTTTTATTTTCATTTACTCTGAGCACAACAGGAGAAGTTTTGCAGAATAGGGGAAAAAAACTGCATTTATCTGTGAACAATACTTCTATAAAATAAGGATGCATTAAATCAATCAAACATGACAGTAAAGACATTTATAATATTACAAAAATAAATACATTAATGCTGTTCTTTTTAACCTAATTTCATTAAAAAAGCCAGAAAAAAATATGTATGTAATATATTTTTCATTCATATAATATTGAAATATATTCTATTTTATTATATAAGAAATAAATATATGTAAGTGTATTAAAATCACATTGATATTCAAATCATGAGAGAGTAGAATGTATATATTTTTCTTTCATATTGCATTAAAATATATTATTATTAACATTATATATTTATATTCAATTTATCAACATATATCAAAATATATTATAGTTTCTTATATAATAAATATAAAATGTAAATGTA
Source organism: Ptychobarbus kaznakovi (assembly GCA_027422405.1). Lineage (NCBI taxonomy): Eukaryota > Metazoa > Chordata > Actinopteri > Cypriniformes > Cyprinidae > Ptychobarbus > Ptychobarbus kaznakovi. The sequence goes on from CM049798.1 coordinate 1,209,824, forward strand.
TTAAAATTATATTTAATTCATATATATATATAATTGCATATATTAAAATATATTTTATTACAAATAAACATGTAAATGTATTACAATTATATTATTTTAAATTCTATTAAATGAAAATACAAAAATGTTATACATGCATTTATTACATTTATATAGTTTATATCGAATAAATAATATAATAACAGTGTAGTGGCAGCATAAAATAGACTGTTAGGCTCTGAAATGGACAAAAACACCTTGAAAGTAGCAGATCAAAATGTCACAAAGTGATCACATGACTTCAGAAGACTCGTTCCATCAGTTATTGAATTAAAAAAGATTGACATTTTCCATCATGTTGACCGATTAGACAGAAGATACTGGGTCTATATCATTTCTCTACTGTAGAGACATTCTCACAGTCAAAGATACTAGTGGATTAAAAATGAAGAACAAGACACTGTGAAAATAAATGAGAGAAGATTTGAGGAGAGAAAAAGAGTTTCCAAGTGTAGTCCGGTGGAATGATTCATGCAATATTGTTCATTAACTCTAAGGTCTCTTTCACATCGTGAGAGCAGAGAAAAATGAAAAGGCCAAGAACCGTGCAACTCAGCGGTTGGTGAAACTAAGAAAAGCTCTTGCAGAACAAGAGTTATTTTTCCTGCAAGAGAAGATATCAGTGTCACATTAAAAATACCAAGCCTTACAGTATTTTACAGATGGACAAAAATAGACCATGACAGGAAATGCACAACCCGGTGCGTCAAAGTGACGGATTATGATGATTTGTAGCACAGCCTCTGGTCAGATGAGCTACTTTTATGGGGATTTCATGTTGAGTTCTTGTTCGTTTTGAAGCTTGGCATTATAAATCACACCTTTGAAACATGAAAAACCCAGCTCAGACGTACTGTCTAACATCTCCTGTTGTGTCTCCTGAAAGAATGAATAATGCAGGGTTACAATGACATGGAAATGGGGCGAACTATACCTTTAACTAGTGTGTCTCACAGTATGGTCTTTCTTTTAGGTGACCAGCTGTGCCACCCCCAGCAGGGCTTTATAAAAATGTCTGATGCCATGTCTTAACCAGGCAATACGACAAAATCCAGCAACAAACACTTGTTCTGAAAGAAACATAAAATCATAGCCAATTTCAATATATTTCCATATTTGATTTTTAATGGGGTCTTGAACTGCTTTTTTATTATTCATTTGTACTGTTCTCTGAGGTTCACTTATAATGTTATCAAGATTTTTACATCAGAAACATAATAATTTAGAAGTAATAGTCTATTTTCTGTCCTGTTTTGTCCCCCCTCATCAGAACGCTCTGTTTGAATAGGTGTGGAGGATTGTAGTAGACTGCTGTGATTGGCTAATAGATGTGTATGATTGACAGCCTACATCCTTTATGGATGGATGCTGCTGTGATTAAAGTCTGCTAGCCCTCTGGTTGTGTTCGGACTCCTGTCACACCTGCTTACAAATCTGTCGTTATGCTATATTATCACTAAATATTGGATTCAATCTTTTTGTCAACTTATTTTCTTTCATTTAGGACTGGTTTTGTGTTTCTATTTGCATCTGATTAATCGTAAGCCTCATTTATCTGAGAGTAGGTACCTCGTTTTTTGAGTGAAATATTTTAAATTCTTTTAATTTTCACAATATTAAATGAAGTTTGCAAATGCTTTTAAAAAATTATAAAAATGAACACGCAAGCTCTTGCTCTCAAAGATGATTTCATGTATATAATATAATAATAGCTCAAACCTTTGGCCTGCATTGACTTCAAAATAATATTTTTTTCCATCCTTCGACGAGAACGTTAAATGAACTTCAGCTGGGCCCTCAAAATCAGAAGATTGCTCCTCTTCAGTTGTTGCAAGTTTTTCAGCTTGTTCAGTGACATTTTCCTCTTCCAATATATCTTGCAATGCATCTTCACTGTAAGATTCATCTTTAGTTGTCCCTTCCGTGTGAATGACAAGCAAGGCACTATGAGGCATTTGTATGCTCTAGCATTTATTTGTAAACTTTAGTCTTCTCTGTGAGAACAGAGCTTCAAAACCTATTGTCATAATGTTTTGTCTAGAATATGTGTGTGTGTGTGTGTGTGTGTGTGTGTGTGTGTGTGTGTGTGTGTGTGTGTGTGTGTGTGTGTGTGTGTGTGTGTGTGTGTGTGTGTGTGTGTGTGTGTGTGTGTGTGTGTGTGTGTGTGTGTGTGTGTGTCTGTGTGTGTGTGTGTGTGTGTGTGTGTGTGTGTGTGTGTGTGTGTGTGTGTGTGTGTGTGTGTGTGTGTGTGTGTGTGTGTGTGTGTGTGTGTGTGAGAGAGAGAGTTATCTCTCTCTCCAAAGCGACTTCAATTGTAAGTCGCTTTGGATAAAAGCGTCTGCTAAATGAATAAATGTGTAAGAATGTGTAAATGAGTTATAATATCAGATTCATAAAAGCATATTGCATGCAGTTTATGGTAGGATGAAATACCTGAAATACAAAATATAAGATATTGTACAAAGTACAAGCAGATTAAATAACACTAAAATTAATCTTGAAGAGTCTTCACCCATATGATGTGTAAATGATGTTAATCAGTGATCCAACGTGCTATATTTGGTTCCCCTCCACCTCGCATTTCTCGATCTCCCTAAGAATCTCTCCCAATATCCCACAATCCTCGGCGCTGTTAGTTAATATCCGCGTGGCGTCTGTCTGTCCGCCCCCGAGTCCCAGCAGCTTGATTACCCAGCCCAGCACTTACACCTGTACATCCTAAATCACACGGTTGCACAGAATACCCCCATTCTGAAGATACCATCTGTTTGTTCATCACCAAAGTGATCATTGAGTTAACAAGTCTGCAAGATCTTATTATGGGCGGAGAATGAACTCATTCAGATGTAGAATTAAAGTCCTGCTGTATGATTACAGCGCACAGATGGGGAAAAGTGGCTGAAATTTATTCTGGGCCCATGAAATGCTTTTAGCTTTGAGACCATTGATATGCTATTGCACTCCTGAGAGTGAGCTTTTATTAGATACACACTACTGTTTAAACGTGGCCCTCAGCAAGATTTGTTCATCTTTATGAAAAAATGTGGGGTTTATGTATGTAATAGGCTACTTAAATAATATTTATAATAATAAATGTTTTTGTAAGAAGTATCTTATGCTCACCAAAGCTGTTTATTGGATCAAAAATACAGCAGAAACCGAAATAATGTGAATTATTATTATAATTACAACTGTTTGCTTTGTGAATATATTTTAAAATGTAATTTATTTCTGAGATTAAAGCTGTATTTTCAGCATCATTACTCCGGTCTTCAGGTCACATGATCCTTCAGAAATCATAATAATATGCTGATTTGCTGCTCAAGAAACATTTATGATTATTATCAATGTTGAAAACATTGATAATAGGATTTTCAGGATTATTTGATGAGTAGAAAGTTTAAAAACATTTATTTAAATGATAAATCTCTTGTAACTTTATTAAGTTTTGTTCATTTTAATACATACAAGGACAAGCCAGATGCTCAAATCATAAGCATTAAAATATACATTGACTATGGTTATTATTATTACTATTATTTTATTGTTACTATTGTATATTGTTGCTACATATAATACCATACAAATCTTTATATAGATATTATTTATTTATGAACATATACAGATTTTATTATGGGGATATTATATATGTTATAACCATATATATTCAGAGAATGTGCATACTGTGAAAATTATATATGGTGTTACAGGTAACATATATAGCAATATCACTCCTTTCCCTGTGAATAATATTAATCAGATGCATATATTAAGTCATTCATATTTAGTTAATGTGTCTATGCTAACAACTTGTTTCGTCATCTTCCAATAATACCACAGCACATTGGCCTTAAAGCTAATAGGCATGACCTAAACCCCATAAAAAAGTGTGCATTACACGTTTTAAGTAACCCTAAGCATGGGAGTGATTTTTCAAGTAGTGGGTCACTTAAACATACAACACACACTACAGTATGCCAGCCAGTTCACTTCCCGCATGTTCATATACACAGAACAGTTTCCACCACACTCTTGGAGTGGCTTCTGAGAGCTCTTTTGCATTGAAGGGCTCTTTTTAATTTATCGTAGCTCCTAATCACTTTCAAGTATCCCCTGAACAGCGTGAACACTTGAGATTTGTGCCCTGATCGCAGCGGAGAGTGAAGGAGGAACGTCTTTTCCATTGCATGGCAGAGTTGTCTTTTTATTTAGTTTGGTTTGATTTGAATGCAATGCAACACAAGCAGGCTGAATTCCCCGTAGGTCTGGCAAAACAGGGAGGGCGAAGTGCAATTATCTCTGCATAAATAGGCTTTGACAGGCAAAACAGGAAGATTAAAGATGTAAATGAGACTGATATCTACACAGAGCCTGTCTGTCGGGCAGCGCTTTAATCGGTGTGTCTGTTTGTGTGGTTTTTTTAGAGGCCGAATGGTCTGAATGGTTTGACCGCGATGACGAGAGGGGGTCAGGTGACTGGGAGAAACTGAGCGACCTCCACAAAGCTTTTCCAGAGCGTCTGTGCAGCAACCCTCTTGATATTGAGGTAAACATTTACATTTATGCATTTAGCAGACGCTTTTATCCAAAGCAATTCAGGTTATACATTTCTCATCAGTATGTGTGTTCCCTGGGAATTGAACCCACAACCTTTTGCGCTGCTAACACAATGCTCTACCACTGAGCCACAGGAACATATGAATATTAACTTACTACATACACTCTCTACATACCACTAGGGCTACCTAATAGGCATATGTACTTTTGAAGTACTAATATGTACCTTTTATGGGTAAACAAGGTGCAAAGATGTGCCATTTAGCTTTTGTACTGTAGGGTACCACCCAAATTATAGCTCTTTACCTTTTGTTTACTTACTGAATTATTAAATGCTTATATTTTACATGATATGTTATGGCTGATAATCAATATGATGGTCAGTATTATTAAAAAAAAAATTGCTTTGCTTTATTTTTAAACCACACAATACTATTTATTGTAAGTGTAATCAGACATTCAAACTTATGATGTTCAGTACAGAAACAATGAAAAAGAATGCATGTTTTAAATGTGAAAAAATAATGCAAATCTAACATTTGACTAACCAGACAAATAATAATTTAAAAATGCTATATATTGTGCATACTTAAATCACATCCTTTTGTACTTATTACGCTACTGTTCAAAACGTTTGGGTCATTTTAATGTTTTCATTTTAAGCCTCTTACGCTCACCAAGGCTGCATTTATTTGATCAAAAATTTTGAAATATTATTACAATTTAAATGAATGTTTTCTATTTTAATATATTTTAAAATGTAATGTATTCCTGTGATGCAAAGCTGAATTCTTCAGCATCATTACTCCAGTCTTCAGTGTCACATGATCTTCAGAAATCATAATAATATGCTGATTTACTGCTCAAGAAATATTTATTCTTACGATCAATATTGAAACTCTTGTATTGCTTCATATTTTTGTATATTTTGTCATACTTCAGGATTCTTTAACGAACAGAGTTCATTTGAAATATAAATATTTTGTAACATTATAAAGATCTTGTCACTTTTAATCATCTTAATGCTTCCTTGTGAGATAAAATAATTAAATTCTTAAAACAAAATCTTACTGACGGTAGTGTATGTGAGAGAATTTCACTGTATTGAAAAATGTCTTCCCTTTGCGTTCAGGCTGAAACTCTTGACGGCATCCCTGCCAACATGACGGGAGAAGTCTTCTCCAAGTTTGACAGAAGCCTTGGCTTTGTATGCCTCAACAAAGAGCAGGTGGATGGGATTTGCCACAACTACCGCGTGCGCTTCCTGTGCGGCAAGCTCGGTATGTTCCAGTCTGCTTCTGGCTTCTTTTCTATCAGTTACTCGTGTCACTCCAAACCTTTATAACTCCGTTCCAGAGAACATCATGGAGATTTTAGGTATAATGTGCCTCAAGCTGCTCTTTTGCACACAATAAAGATGAATAGCAGCAATATGCATATCTCTGAACGCATGGGGTTAAACGGCACGGCTGCTTGACGTCTGGAAATGCAGTTTTATTTGACCAAACAATTATATATTTCCCATACTGTAAGAAAAATTCAGCATTACAACCTTATAATTAGCAGCACAGGGGAAATAGCAGCCTAATCCTAATCAGACAAATAATAACAAATATATAATATTGTGTATTCTTAAATAAATCACATTCTTTTCCAGTTTTGGCATATTTTTGTACTCCAGGTTATTTTAGTATCAGTGAGTTACTATTTACGATATATATTTAAAATATATTTACTATTTTGAATCAGTTTTTATTTTCATTTTTTGTGTTATCTTGTTGTGTGTTTTTGTTATGTATAGTAGTTTGTATTAATTTTTATTTCCATATTCATTTGAGTTATTTTTAGTTTAGTTTTGTTTGTTGATTTTATGGTTTTAGTTGTTTTTAGTTTTCAGTTTCAGTTTATTATAATAACCCTGTTGTACGCATTACACTACCGTTCAAAAGTTTGGGGTCGGTAAGGTTTTGAAAGAAGTCTGTAGAGCTCACCAAGGCTGCAGTAATTGGACCGATATATATTTCCCATCTGTTTTATTGTGTTTAACACATAATATGTGTCTTCATGAATGATGAGTGAAGCTTTGGTCTTCGAGCAGACAGACAGTCGTCTAATGCGACGGTGTGGGGACGAGTGCCACATATTCGGGGCCGTTTCTGAACCCACTCTGTTCGTCTGTCATTAAAAATCAATTGTCTTAGTGCTTATATTTTTCCATGCAGCTCCCTGTGCTACATTTTGCCACCCCCGTCAGTGGATAAACCAAAAGCTAAAAATGTGGGTAGGATGGATGAAATGTTTTTTTTTAATCAAATTAAATGAATCAGATTGCAAAAGTTAATAAATTAATCTAATAAGACATTATCTACAGCCACGCTTGACAGTTGCTTGTACTTGAGACTTTCATCACTCATTAGCAATGTTCACACCACTGAAGCTGCAAGCAGAGATATGACGTCTGTGGAAAGCTTTTGTGTTTATAGATTAATCAAAGATGCTTTATGTATGTGCCTTTGATCCTTAATTTATTTTTGGACACTTTTTTATTTTATTGTATTTTTTGGGATAAGATTTTCTAAAATTATTAACTTTTTGTGTGTTTCTGTTCTTTTTGGTTGATAAAGTCCTGTCCTGGCCTGTCCATCTTTCATTTCACTTAAATGTCCTGCTTTAGCTCATAAACACATCAGATTACGTGAATTATACGGTTTGTGCATGACATTTGATGTTTGCTTCAAGACGTTGATGTTGAATATCAGAAGTACTTTGTGTCAAAAGTAAGGAGAATTGGTAAAAACGTCTTTAGAAGTGATTTGTGATAAGTTCCTTCAACAGCTCGTGTCAGGCCTCTCGGACAATTTGTCAGCTGTTTACAAACTTGGGCTCTTCCACTTGTCGAATAAAGTGTGCACTTTGCAGCCTATATTTAAACCAAAATGGATGAGAAAGCTTCAGAAATATACTTCTAGCTCTACTTTCCACATTGATTTTTATTCCGCTAAACCTAATCTGGAGCGCATGAGTGCACCAAAACGGACACTTTATTGTCGATCAAGTTAAACTGCTCTTAAAGATTGCAGGTCCACATCCCATAAGTGACACATTTTAGCGCTACTTCTGTCAATGATTTTAACAGAACTCAGAGGTCACAGAAATGCCCAGAGAACTGGATTCTTCACTCACATGTTTCAGGGTTTTATTTTCCCCAAATGGATCAGAACATCTTGTTTATTGGTTGGAATTGGTTTGTGTTAATCCAAACCACTGTCTGTCTGAAGATTCAGCCCAGGCTAGTTGATAATATGCCATTCGAGTAATTGCTAACATGCTGCCACGTAGCTTGAAAGTTTCTCATGCTGATCACAAGTAAATCTTCATCTGGTTGTTTTTGCTTTGAAATGTATTTTTTTAATTATTGTCACATTATGACAGATTGTGGCCATTATGTGAACTTATTTTATGCATTTTCTCATGCATAACAAGGAATGCATGATACAAATATGATTAATCATAGTTTCAAAATGCATTACTTCTGATTTAATGCGTTCAGTTCCTCTTTTAGAGGATAAAAATACATAAAAGATGTCCTATCAACTCTAAGAACATGAGTTTGATTCCTAAGAAACACATATGAGAAGTATTGCTTGAATGAACTGCAAGATGCTATGGATAAAAGCACCTGCCAAATGCATAAATGTAAGAATAATGTTCTCATTAGCGTTGGCATGTAAAATACAGCTGTGTTCAATTCAATTCAAGATTATTTGCAAAGCGCTTTTTATGATACAATCGTTGCTAAGCAGCTTTACAGCAAATTAAGTTCCTACAATAGATTTATATATTGCAAAAACGTAATATATTTAACTTATGGCAAAATGTGTTTAATTCTGTATACTGTCTGAGGGGTTGTCATCATCTCTTCTCAGGTGTTCGGTCATCTCAGATCATTTAAGGGTTAGATCTGAAGCTTGTGTAATTCCTAATTACCAGAAACAGAGAAACACATAATTAGCGTAGCTGTTGTTCCATCCAAGCAAAAATTATTTGTTCAACCCAAGCTAAAGCATAATAATGTGAGTTTGATCAGATATAACTGCAGTACAAGATTGTGAGATGCATTATATGAATGCTTGGCTAAAGAGATGTGTCTTTAATCTAGATTTAAACAGAGAGAGTGTGTCTGAACCCCGAACGTTATCAGGAAGGCTATTCCAGAGTTTAGGAGCCAGATATGAAAAAGTTCTACCTCCTTTAGTGGACTTTGCTATCCGAGGTACTACCAAGAGTCCAGAGTTTTGCGACCTTAGGGAGCGGGTTGGATTGTAGCGTGATAGAAGATTAGTTAGGTACGCAGGAGCTAAATCATTTAGGGCCTTATAGGCAAGTAATAATATTTTGTAACTGATACGGAACTTAATAGGTAGCCAGTGCAGAGACTGTAAAATTGGAGTAATATGATCATATTTTCTTGACCTGGTAAGGACTCTAGCCGCAGCATTTTGTACTATCTGTAGCTTGTTTATTGAAGATGCAGGACAACCACCTAGCAGTGCATTACAATAGTCCAGTCTAGAGGTCATGAATGCATGAACTAGCTTTTCTGCATCAGAAACACTTAACATGTTCCGTAGCTTGGCAATGTTTCTAAGATGGAAGAATGCTGTTTTTGTAACATGGAAATATGATTTTCAAAAGATAGGTTGCTGTCTAATATAACACCCAGATTTTTGACTGTAGAGGAAGTAACATTACATCCGTCTAGTTGCAAATTGTAATCCAAGAGATTCTGTGTACTGTTTTTTGGTCCAATAATAAAATCTCTGTCTTATCTGAATTTAAAAGGAGAAAATTACTTGGTCATCCAATCTTTTATATTTTTAACACACTCCGTTAGCTTAGATAGTTTAGAGGTTTCATCTGGTCTTGTTGAGATATATAGTTGAGTGTCATCAGCATAACAATGGAAACTAATCCCGTATTTTCTAATAATATTACCAAGGGGCAACATGTATAATGAAAATAGCAGAGGACCTAGGACAGATCCTTGTGGCTGTGTTATCATGTAACCTTGTGTCTCACAGTGACTTTACTTTCGTTAAATGTCTCTTTCTGGATTTGATTTATGAGTAAAATTGGTTTTAGGGGATCATCTATCAATCATTTAATTACAAACGAGATCGTCCGGTCTTGATTCAGGAGAAATATTTCTGTCGGCTTTTGACTGGTCATGTATAAAATACAATATGAGATTAAATGCAGCTCATGCACACATGTGTTTCATGCATCTTTAATGGCTCTCACATCAGATTAGACTAACAATGCATATAAATCAGGACATGAGAGTTATTGATCATATGTGCATGCTAAATATGTGTGCGTTGTGTCCATCAACAGTGCGTCCACAGGCCTCCATCTCCATAGACACCTGGTCTAACTGCAGTATTCTGGAGCTCGCGGACGAACCTCAGGGTTGGACATTAGGTGACAGGATCGTGGTGGCCAGCACGGATTACTCCATGCACCAGGCCGAGGAGTTCAGCGTCTTGCCTTGTCCTACCTGCACGAGGAACCAGATCAAAGTGGAAGGTCAGTTCTAGCTTTGAAACTCCTCACTAAAAGTGGAAAGCAATGCTGAATTTTAGGTCACTGTCATCCATGCACTGCATCGAATGTGCCACCCATATTTAGTGGTCAGCTGATATATTGCCATGGCCAATATATTGGTTGACATTTGGGATTTTTGAATTATCGCATCGGCTGATAAGGTTTTCTATTAGGCCAGTGTGTTGGAAGCGGGACACTTATTTGGAGAGTTCTGAGAACACCAGCATCTGAGTGCATTGAGCTCCCAATCTCTGCATTCATTTACTGTTTCTGTTTCTGCAGAAACTTAATATATTTAACTTATGGCAAAATGTGGTTAATTCTGTGTATTGTCTGAGGGTTGGCTTCCTCTGAGGGGTTGGCATCGTCTCTTCTCAGGTGTTTCTCAGGGAACTGAGAATTACGATATATAGTCAGAATTGTGAGCGATAAACTCGTAATTGCAAGAAAAAAATCGAGATAAAAGTTAGATAAAAAGTTGAAATTACCTTTCAATAAAAAAGTAAAAGAGTAAATGGCAGAATTGTGAGATGTAAAAAAAAAAAAAATAATGGTTAATTTTACAGATTTTTTTATTAATAAATTTTCATGAATTAATGAATTTTAATGAATTAATTTTCAAATGGTTATGTGAATGTATAAATATGTAGAATGAATAGAAATTACATTTTAGGAGTTGTTATGTATGTGCTTTTATTATCTTTAAATTAAATTGTGTGATATCATATATATCAACTTTGTATTAGACATCAACCACCCTGCTCTCCTATAATAAAAAATAACAAGTAGTGGTTGCCCACTACACACTTGGTAGTACATTTGTGTATAGATGCCCTGTTCAAAAAACATGTTTTGTTAACTAGTTCTATGCAGTGAGTAAACTTAACTCTTTCCATATTTTCAGTTCTGAATTATTTACTGACTTTAATGAGTAAAACTTTGCATTAGGTATTGTATTGCATTGCACCACTAATAATTACAAGAGCCTACACAAAATAATTATACACGTTGTTGATTAGTCTTACTCAGCACTTACATAAATCCACAGAAACAGGGATGTTGGAGTGTGAGGTGTGGCTGAAATAACAGCTAGCTGATTGCTGTCTTTGTCTGTGACACTTCGGTGTTGTCAACAGGATTTCATCATGACAATTCACAGAAACTAGCAGATTGGAGGCAATAGATGAAATTTTGCATCAGAGAAAATGTCGAGTTCCAGCAGTTAAAAAAAAACACTTCCTCACAGGCACAAAAGTGTTCGAATTTCAAATAAACGCCTTGTGAAAATCCCTTCATCCTCATTCTCCGCGGGTTTGGAATGTCTTATATCAGATTCAGGAAAGCACATCGCTCTCAAAAGTGAAGATGACTGTTCTGGAGAACTTTGAGGCTGAAGTGTGTGTGTGTGTGTGTGTGTGTGTGTGTGTGTGTGTGTGTGTGTGTGTGTGTGTGTGTGTGTGTGTGTGTGTGTGTGTGTGTGTGTGTGTGTGTGTGTGTGTGTGTGTGTGTGTGGTGTTGCGTGTGTGCGTGTGTGTGTGTGTGTGTGTGTGTGTGGCATTTCATTCTAATGTTTAAAACTGACCTGTGTTTATCTTCCTTTGGTTTAATTATATTCAATAATTTTACTCAAAAATGGCTGACATTCAGAGCCTGTGGAAAGCACTTCCTCTGTTGAATTCCATTGTATTTTTTCCTGCTGCACCTCCTGATTTTAATGCTAAAATAATTTTCTCCAAATTAGATGTAGCGCATCAGTGGACTGCAATTTCAGCAAGTCATACCACCAAGTCTTGGATTGAAGCCTGTGAAGTCTAGCTGGGCCTTTCCAGAATACTAACTTTTTGTCAAGCTATTTAATAGGCTCTGTTTCAAAATCTCTTGAGCCGCCTACATAGACCGAATTTTAATGCATCATAGACATGCTTCATATGCACCATTTGCTACCTTCTTTTTGGTGATTTTTTGTGGATCATTTTTGGAATCAAAAATTCCAGAATGCACTGCAATGAGGTTAGTAAAAAATATCAGTTATATTTTTACAGCAATATTCTGGGTTCAATACAAGTGATGCTCAATCGGCACAATGTTGGTTACCATTTAGGGTCAGATCTACTAAACAGGGCAAATACATGTGAGATCACAATGACATAAATGTGCAGATGAGTGGAAAGAGCAGATGATCTACTGACAATTAGCAAATCAAAGACGTAACAAGCAGAGCCAGTGATAATCAGGTGCATATAGTCAACTAGCAAAACAGGCACAAAATGGGTTAAGACATGCTTTTTTTGGTGTGTTAAATAATGGCACAAATACCATTAAATTGACTACCGCAAACCTTAGTGAATCACCTTGCATTAAATACTCTCCTCCCATAATTTTTTTTGTCTGAAACGGAGACTTCTACAAATGCATATGCAATAAGGTCAGCCTCAAAAATAACTGTTCACGCCTTTTCTTCTGTAATTTTTCACTGCATGTCTTTAGTACATCCTGACAGTAGTTTTTAATGGCAAAAGAGCGTTTGCATTGGCGCTAGCATTAGTAAATCTGACCTTTAGATTTTTCTGGTTTAGGTTGTCTTTAAAAAGTAAACAATATGCATGTTCACATTAAAATTGTATGAAAAATATCACCTACAAGGATCTGTGTAAAGTTTTATATAATTTTGCAAGTAGCTGTAATGCAAAAAAAGGGGAAATTGGCCCCAATGACTTCCATGTAAGTGCCTCCTTTTGCCTAAATATTTTTTTTGTATTAATAAAGATTTTTGCACAAATGCTGTTTATCAAGCTTGTATTGAACCTGGAATATTTCTTTAATATTTAGAATAAAAAATGATAATAGTGGGTAAAATGATTGAAAAGGAGAATAATTTTTTTTCATTAAATTCTTGCAATCAAAGCTGTATTTTCAGCATCATTACTCCAGTCTTCAGTGTCACATGATCCTTCAGAAATCATAATAATATACTGATTTACTGCTCAAGACACATTTCTGATTATTATCAATTGTTGAAATCAATAGTGTCGTTTCATATTTTTGTGGAAACTGCGATCCATTTTTTCAGGATGATTTACTGAATAGAAAGTTCAGAAATAGAACAGAAATATAATTTTTGGTAACATTATGAATGTCTTTACTGTCACTTTAAATCAATTTAATGCATTCTTGCTTAATAAAAGCTTGACTTTCTTTAAAAAAAAATGTTTTAATGAAAAAACAGTTTATACTTCTCAGAGTATGACAGCTTTAGCTTGTAACCGTGGGCAGTAAGCAGTGATTCAGCTCCAGTATATGTTTTGAAGCCGAGCCATCGTTTTTGCTTTGCTTGAGGTCATTGTGCTGCTGGAGGATGATTTGGTCCTGAACACATTTCTCTGGTTGCTGACCATGATGCTGGTTGGTTCAGAATGGTGTTTCGTGGGCGGTTTGCTTTGCACTAAATATAGTACTTCACTTTCAGACCAGAATACTCAGAGCTAGTGCCATCAGACTGCAAAAGATTGCCGGGTTTGTCAGATGTCATGAAGCAAACTTCAGGTTAGCCTCTCCCAGAAGTCACTTCTTTCTAGCCGCTCTCGACGAGAATCTCTTTTAAAGTGTTGGAACGATGGGTGATGTCGGGATAGTTTCTCTCCTTTCATTCAATATGCTTTGCACTTCTGTCAGGGTTGTAGCTGCTGTCTTGTTCATCTCTTTAACAATTGCTCCTCTTGTTCAGTTGCTCAATTTGGTATGATGGTTTGATCTTAGCCATTTTTTCCATTTTGCTACAATGAGCATCACAGTGCTCAAAGGAAGAGCCAAAACGATAGCAATCACATTCTCTAGTTTTTTTCCTCCTAATATCTTCATTTGGAAGTTGCACAAGCTGCTTGTTTTCTTTGCGAGGTCAAGAACGATCTGCTTTTTAGAATGGCAAACAAATTGATGTTTATTGTGCTGCAGTTGGCAACAATTGAATATGGATTGGATGATAAAGGAAGACAGGTGTACCTAATGCATAATGCATTGACTGAAGGTGTTTGTTTTTGTATGCTGAACAAAGTTGTTGGGTTTGGTTACGGTTAGTAGATCCAGTTCAGATGCTCTGCTTTACTTATTTAGCTTGGCCTAATCTCGCAAGAAAACTTCACCTAGAATGAAGTATTTTTAGGATTTTTTTCTATGAAATGCAACTTTGAAGACATTTTAATACTCTATCTAGGGCTGCACAATTTAGGGAAAAATATCATTGTAATTTTTCAGATAAAAATGGCAAAATTGCCATTTTTATTATTTTTATTTAATTTTATTTTAAAGGTGCTGTTTGTTTTTAGGGCTTCACAATTTGGCCAAAATGTTGTGAATTTATATATAAACATGCATACTGTACATACATACATGCATAATTATAATTACTACATAAAAAGTCAAAGAAATAAGAAATATTACTATTGTAATATTTCACTGTTCTCAATTTCTTCATGTTTAATTGTCAAATCATAATTAAACATATTTTGGCTGAAAACCACTCTAAAACATGCATATATTTATATAATCACTACCTTTAATAATCACACTAAGCAATATAACGATTTCAATTTTATTTCGATTAACCGTGCTGCCCTAACTCTTATCTAATTTTAACATCGCAGAGATTTCTGCAGGAATTCTCCATTATACACTTTAATATGACTTTGCAGCTCAGAAGAATGAGACATCGGTGGATGCTTTCTAACGGCACTGTTTTGAAAAACTATCAATGCCAAGGAAGATGAAATAGTTCTCAGCACAATATTGACATTGATTTTCAGCTGGTTTATTGTGGTGAAGACAGAGATATGTGCTAGCAAACCTTCTCTCGGTCACAGCAGAGAATCGGTGACTGCAGGATTCACTCTCTGCTGAGAGGAGAGACGCTTTTGTTTCTGAAGCAGAGGTTTCTTGCTCATCAAACCTGACATCTAGGGATTTGTCCCCTGACACAGTCACCTTTGGCTCACTCACTGCTGGTATTGAAGCACTATTAAACTTCTGGTTTAAAACAATGGCTTAAAATGCTGCTTCTCACATACACTGTAATACGGCTGTAGATGGTTGTAGACCCTTAAAAATGAATGTTTTATTATGAATTTTTGTTTAAAATGTAATATATTTAAATTAATTAAAACCAATTAATTTGGATAAGTCCATAAGAAACATGTTTTTAGGTTATTTGAAGGCATAAAGACTAGCGGTCGACCGATATGGGTTTTCTCTGGCCGATGCCGATATTTAGAAATCAGGGCAGCCGATGGCCGATATATGATGCCGATATGTTTGGCCGATTATCTTTTGTTTAATCTCATAAAATCTAAGTCAAGTGATACATAAAATTGCTTAAATTAAACATTTATTAAACAAAACAAGCCTCTCCAATCAGTGCACTTGTATAATTTAAATACAAAATAATGTATACATTAAATAATAAATGCACAACATGTAATCAAAAATTTTGTGTACAAAAACTTACATAAAAATAAATAATATAATAAATAAAATAAACGAGTAGTGTTACACAGTAGCACCCAGTAAAAAACACAAGCCAATAAAATAACACTTTTATTGAAAGAAAATTGGACAGAAAATGTATTAATATCAATGTATTATTTTTATTCAGTTCTATGCAACAGAATCAGACATAACCGTTGTTGTTTTTGTTTTTGACTAATTATCCAAATAATGTATATTCCTGCAAACAGGGTTTTTTCTTTCTCAAAACGCTCACTCGGTCGACCTCTAATAAAGACATATCCAAATGCCTTAATCGGGTTAATTTGTGGTTATTTAAAAAAATCTATCGGTGTTAAAATGTTTATAAATGTCCAGTTTTCCCTTTTTTCTAACATATTATTCCATTTCTATAAAAAATACCCATTGCAGTCATTAAAGTTCAATTTTAGATCATTATCTGTGATGTTATGCTGCATTAAAAGTCTGCCTTCAACCAGATTCTGCAGAAAATGCCTTTATTTTAGGTCAAAGAAAAAACTGGCGGATTTTATTGTGATAGACTAGGCCTATTATAAATATCACATCATATGTATATGCACACATTGGCTAATTCATATCTACCATGGTAAATCCACTGTTTTGATGACCGTAGTACACTCTGTTCTTTGTGAGGTCTGTAGAAAGTTGAATCCACCACAAACTTAGACAAGACGTACTACAAATCTCTTTAAACTCGCTGCTTTCAGTCAGATATTTGCACACGGCGTATCTCTGGATAAAGAGTGGCTTATTGAAATCTGAATGAGTGCGTTCCATGCACATAAAGGACACATTTCTGTGCGCTGATGCAGCTGTTGGGTTGAATTAAGGCAGGTATGGATTTCATAAGGGATTTAGATGAAGCAAATGGACATGAAGCGGCTGTATTTGCAGTCTTGTGCATGCATTTGCTGCCTTTTTAGACTTTTTAGTGAAATGGAAATGCATAGTATTTTTTGTAATTCGATTTTAAATTGAATACATCTCTCACTTCTCTGATAAGGATGTTGTCTTTGATCTAGTTTTTATATCAGATAATTGCTCTCTCTGAAGGTGTGGTGCGAACAGTCTCCCATTACCTGCTCATACTACACACACACAACTGTTCTGCACACAGCAAGGACACAATGTACTTTCACATTCTTTTAACAGTTTGGCCTTATTATGTGTGCAGTGACTCAGGACTGCTGACAGATCCCATCACATCTCTTCCTCAAACAATCAGCTTTTTTACTGATGCGTGCCAGACAGAAAATGAAATCAGACAGAATCAAGATTCACTTATGTTTTGCTCTGAAAGTCATTACAGATGTCTGTACAAAGTGTGGGACGTTTCCACGTTATCTGTAATCGTTTAATGACGCTGTTAGTACCTTGTGTGGTACTGAACATCTTTGACCTAAATTGGTGTTCCCAGTCAAAAATGTCCAGCCTTTTAAAGATTCCTTGTAAATCTCTCATTATGCTAAATTATCACCAAGACTCGAATTGTCAACATGTCTTCTTTCAATTAGCACAGGTTTTGTATGTCTTTTGGAACAGATTAGTCAGTCCTCATTGCTCTGAGCGTTTCGGAGTGAAAGGGCATGATTCGTGGATAGTTTTGGCAATGTTCACTGAAAAACTGAGGCGCATGAGCTCAGATCAATGAGGAGTACAATCACTCAGTTGCAAAAATAAATAAAAACCTGTGCTAATTGAAAGAAAACAATGTGACAAAAAGATCGAAACCAGTTTTTGGTAATAATATAGCATAATGAGAATTTTTTTTGTAGGCCTGTCATTTTTCACAAGCAACACTAGAAGTGTAACAAAGGCACAAATATATCAACAAAAAAGTTTTTTAAAAGTCAGTAAGTCCAATGCGATAATATTAACTAGCATTTCCAGGAAAAAGAAAATCCTGGCAAAGTCAAAATGACGAGAGCAGAATATGAGGGTTAATCAAATAAAATGCCACGTTGCAATGCATTAAATCATTTTGAACATTTACCTGCAAAACAAATGTTAGCTGTCACAGTGAAATCATTTGTTTGCTGAAGGCATAATCTACAGAAGCGTGCAATCTTCTTAAGATGAGTTCAGTGTTCTAAATGGCATTTTAACGGAAATCGCCATGGTTACTGAAAAGAGTCTAATTTAGAATGTTCCTGTAATACAACGCCAAGGGAATATGTTGTTTATATCCAAACATCTCTAAAGCAAATGCTATATTCCACTTTGTTTCTTAAGCAATGGAACGTCATTGTTATTGGAATATGAGACGGGAATATTCCACATATTATTTCACAGACTTTGAATGGAACGCAGCATTTGTAGCAATTAGAACTCCTCCCAATAGCTTCGACATTTTTCCAAAACATTCCAAAGCATTCTTTTCAAAACATATCATCAAGTCAGCAGTGTTTTCTTATTGGATAGCATGCTCAGTTTGCACTCAGGTTCTTGTTTGCTGTTTAGAGAGCCTAGGAAGGGTGTGATTTCTCATAGCACATATTTCCAGTAGTACTTCTCAGATAATAGGGACATTTCATGTGTGATATTCTGCAGAGAAAAATGCTTTAATGCCCAAATAGCCTACTATATTAAACAAAATATATAGTAGAAGCCTGTATGGTATTAAATGTATGGCCTGTATGGTCCAAATCCAGCACATGCAATGAGGAACTAGCCAGCTCAGTTACTTTGCATGTCATTGCCAAGCATTGCTCATATTTAATAAGCAGTTTGGCTTTAATGTTTTGCTTTTTCATTGAGGATTTTCCAAAGAGCCTTTTCCTCTTTCCATGCATTACGTTGCGGGACATCAGTGTAATTGCTCCTGTCAAGTAATAGCAAGACGGTTCCTCTTTTCAGACTCTTTATTTCTAAAGCTCCTTCTGCCCTGTTGGAGTAGACTGTGTGTGGTTTGTTTAATCTATGTTTTTTATGTTCTGAATAATTAATCCAGCTTTCCATTACAATCAAACACAGAACGTCTGGAAACAAAGGCTAGTGCTTTATGTCTTTCTTTGCACAGCGTTTGCATATCAAAGGAACTAAATACTTAAAAGAGGACACGTAATTGTAGTTCAATAAATCTAATAAAACAATCTATGTGTGATAGTGTACGATAGTTCAGCTATTTTATATGCTATGAGTTGTCAAAGTAATCAAAGAATTACAGCTCAAAGTTGAATTAAATCGAATTGAATCACTGAAGCTACTTACTTACTTCCACTTACATTTGTTTCCATCATTACAAGAAGTTTCACTAATGCCTTGTTTACCTTATTTTACCAGTTTATACTGTCAAAGGCCATTTATACGTTTTAACTATGACAGATCTCTATCTGATTATTAACTTCTTTTAGGTTTTATTTATTCCTTACAATATTTTTTATATTATATATTTGGATTTTATATAAGCCAATTAAAAAAAGTATAGCTATGGCATATTTATATATATATATATATATATATATATATATAAAAGCCAAACTCTTCACATATATATATATATATATATAAGGGAATGCTCTTGGGCACAACAAGCAAGCTAACATGCTGTACTGTCTATATATATTCCATTCTGTCTAAATATAAATGTATTTTAATCTATGTACTTTTGTGCATCCTCGATAAGCGGCGTTTTTGAAGAGTGCGCGTGTGCATGAATACCTAAGGGAACCCCGGAGTATGATCCCGGAGGAACCCGCTATAAATCAGTCATCAAATAAAGCAAAATGACAGTGAACAAAAAATATTAAATTAGTCATCAGGTGCCATGTTCAATACAGCAGCATATTAAAGATCTCTGATCAGTTAAATGGCAGATTGTATTCCTCAACCACATGCGCGTGACGTCATTAACACTGGCCCTATGTTGTTGAACTAATGTGATTCAATCGACGGAGATGCAAAAAATTCGTACCTCTGTGCACTTTTTAGCAAGACTGTTTTTATGTACCTTACTGAACGCTTTCGCCGCAGTTTCAAAGAGAAATGTCCACTGAGTGCGCTAAAACACGGGTCCAATACATGAACTGGCACATTTGTATTATGTTGATATTGGTACGTATTGCTGTGTTTTTTTATTACGTTGCTTCAGGAACGTATTTCGGTGGTTCAGAATTGAAATATCCGGGGATCGTTGCTAAAAATTTATGTTCTATCATGTTGGAAATATGCCCTACACCAAACCCAACCCTAAACCTAGTGTTGACAAATGCAAAACTGATATAAAAACATATTTGTTGATGCAACTGTGCTATTTGAACTTCCATATTTGAACTGTTTTGTCGAATCGTAGTGACACGGGATTTGAACCGCTTTGTACTCCGTGAGCTACCGAACAAACTTTCTGTCTATGAAAACTCATACATATGAAGCTGGATATGTGCGATGCTAACGTTCAAAAGCATCAGTTTTCAAATCTCATAGCATGTCATAGCATGATATCCTTCAAGTAATTGTGCGAAAATTATGCTTTTTTTAATCGAAACTCTATAAATTTGCGTAAAATGGAATAAAAGGCATCAGAGTTTTACTGCCTCTAGTGTTCATGTATTTTGGAAACTGCAGTGATATGTACTTGTTGGTACGAATTTCGCGTCTCACTAAAAAGTGCACACAGGCACATAAATGCCATGAGACTGAGTTGCGTCGTTGTACGGGAAACGCACCCCTGGTCGATGTGTTCCACCCTTCATGATCTCATGAAGAGCCATGCTCAAAAAAAAACTTTCTGAAACGTGTACGAACCTGGAAGGACTGTATTTGGCTCAGAAATAATCCATCATACGTCCAAATCTTTGTTTGAGACTTTGGCCATGTTTAGCACGAGAATCCAACTCTTTAACGGTGAAAATAACTCTGAATGCATGAAGTACCTTTAGCATTAGACCCTCCCTTTAAATGCTAATATCCATTTAATCAATGATACTATTTTATTTCACTGTTGACAACCTCCAAAGATGCCTGTTATTTTGCACAGGAAAGCATCACTAAAGTCTAGTTATTGAATGTCATCATGTATTGTGTGACAGTTTTCTGTCTGTACTGTCAGTTTGCTGATCTCAGTTGTTGTACAACAATGTCACTTGGTGTCACCTGACGCCTACTTCATTACTATAGCAACCAGCTCGATGCTGCCAAAAATGACTGTCTGTACCACTTGGACATGCCGAGCCAGTTTGATTCCTTACAAATGAATGATTGAATCTGAAAACTGTCCATCATATGAACATGCCACCTAATGGGAGCAGGTTTTGCTGAGAAATGTGCTAGTGTGTGCAGGAAAACTCTTGTTCTGTGGTAGTTGCTTAGACTTTGTTGTTGTTTTCCACACTTTGCACTCTCTGTCTCTTTTAGCCTCTCATCTGTCTTTCATCTCTCGCTTTCTGTCTCTCTCCAAAACAACGGTTTCAACATCATTAAAAGCATTTCCAGCTGTTCCATTGTTGATTCCTCATCTCAAGCCTCCTCATAATTTTTTGTGACAGCTCTCCGTTCAGCAGACAGGATGGATCTATTTTAAGAGCCATGTCAGTTCCTCGCTCCTTCAGCGGAGTGACTCATGCCACCAGACAAAGCTGTTGTTTATTAAACCCCAATAATATCTATTCCTGTCATTGCACAAGTTGCTCTGGGGGTGTTGTGCAGGTAAACGCCGCTGATTCACTTGGACGATTGTATTTATCACATTGCCTAAACTAACCATGACAGTTAACCGAGTACATTGCATTTTGGAAATGCTGACATTTGTTGTTTCATTGCCAAGTCATAATGTGACATGCATGGCTGTGTAATAGGAATATATTTATGTCAGTAAAGTCTTCAGATGTGTCATGCAAAGTTGTCTATAATGCATAGAGACTTGCATCATCTGGAAAGCATCTTCTATTTTAATTGTCATATTTGAGTAAGCATCTGTCAGATGAAAAGGCACACATTGAATAGATATATGCATGAATACATTTGGCTGATGCTTTTATCTAAAGTGACTTACAGTATAGTGCATTCAAGCTGTGCATTGTATCAGTACATTCAATTTAATTCAAGATTATTTGCATAGCGCTTTTTACGATACTATTGTTGCAAAGCAGCTTTACAGGAAATTAAGTTTCTACAATAGATTTATATATTGCAGAAACTTAATATATTTAACTTATGGCAAAATTTGGTTAATTCTGTATACTGTCTGAGGGGTTGGCATCATCTCTTCTTAGGTATTTGGTCATCTCAGATCATTTAAGGGTTGGATCCAGACTGAAGCTTGTGTAATTCCTAGTTACCAGAAACAGAGAAACAAATAAAGACATAATTAGCATAGCTGTTGTTCCATCCAAGCAAAAATTATTTGTTCAACCCAAGCTGAAGCATAATAATGTGCGTTTGATCAGATATAACTGCAGTACAAGATTGTGAGATGCATTATATGAATGCTTGGCTAAAGAGATGTGTCTTTAATCTAGATTTAAACAGAGAGAGTGTGTCTGAACCCCGAACGTTATCAGGAAGGCTATTCCAGAGTTTAGGAGCCAAATATGAAAAAGTTCTACCTCCTTTAGTGGACTTTGCTATCCTAGGTACTACCAAGAGTCCAGAGTTTTGTGACCTTAGGGAGCGGGTTGGATTGTAGCGTGATAGAAGATTAGTTAGGTACGCAGGAGCTAAATCATTTAGGGCCTTATAGGCAAGTAATAATATTTTGTAACTGATACGAAACTTAATAGGTAGCCAGTGCAGAGACTGTAAAATTGGAGTAATATGATCATATTTTCTTGACCTGGTAAGGACTCTAGCCACAGCATTTTGTACTATCTGTAGCTTGTTTATTGAAGATGCAGGACAACCACCTAGCAGTGCATTACAATAGTCCAGTCTAGAGGTCATGAATGCATGAACTAGCTTTTCTGCATCAGAAACACTTAACATGTTCCGTAGCTTGGCAATGTTTCTAAGATGGAAGAATGCTGTTTTTGTAACATTTGAAATATGATTTTCAAAAGATAGGTTGCTGTCTAATATAACACCCAGATTTTTGACTGTAGAGGAAGTAACAGTACATCCGTCTAGTTGCAAATTGTGATCCAAGAGATTCTGTGTACTGTTTTTAGGTCCAATAAGTAATATCTCTGTCTTATCTGAATTTAATAGGAGAAAATTATTGGTCATCCAATCTTTTATATTTTTAACACACTCCGTTAGCTTAGATAGTTTAGAAGTTTCATCTGGTCTTGTTGAGATATATAGTTGAGTGTCATCAGCATAACAATGGAAACTAATCCCGTATTTTCTAATAATATTACCAAGGGGCAACATGTATAATGAAAATAGCAGAGGACCTAGGACAGATCCTTGTGGTACTCCATACTTTACTGGTGATAATTGAGATGCCTCCCCGTTTAAATAAACAAAGTGGTAGCGATCGGACAGGTAGGATCTAAACCATCTTAAAGCCTGCCCTTGAATACCTGTATAGTTTTGTAATCGATCTATCAGTATGTCATGATCTATAGTGTCGAACGCAGCACTAAGATCAAGTAAAACTAGCAGCGAGATGCAGCCTTGGTCTGACGCAAGAAGCAAGTCATTTGTAATTTTAACAAGTGCAGTTTCTGTGCTATGGCGGGGCCTAAAACCTGACTGAAATTCTTCATAGATATCATTTTTTTTGCAAGAAGGAGCACAATTGAGCAGACACTACTTTTTCTAATATTTTTGACATAAACGGAAGATTTGAGATGGGCCTGTAATTTGCCAGTTCACAAGGATCTAGTTTTGGTTTCTTAATAAGAGGCTTAATAACCGCCAGCTTGAATGGTTTTGGGACGTGACCTAAAGATAACGAGGAGTTAATAATATTGAGAAGCGGTTCTTCTGCTACAGGTAACAACTCTTTCAATAGTTTAGTGGGTACAGGATCTAATAAACATGTTGTTGGTTTAGATGCAGTGATAAGTTTATTTAGCTCATCCTGTCCTATAGTTGTAAAGCAATGAAGTTTTTCTTTGGGTGCGATGAATGAAGCTGAAGTACTAGACGCTGTAGAATCTACATTTGTTATTGTATTTCTGATATTATCTATTTTATCAGTGAATAAATTCATAAAGTCATTACTATTAAACTGTGAGGGAATATTTAAATCTGGTGACATCTGTTTATTTTTTAATCTAGCCACTGTGCTAAATAAAAACCTTTGATTGCTTTGGTTATTATCTATGAGTTTTCAGATATGCTCGGTCCATGCATGCATTCTTTGATAATTAAACCTGCCATCTTGACATGTCTAGTGCCATTGGATCTACAGGAATGAATGCATACATGTATCTATATAGAAAAGCATCAGCAATAAAAGAAAAGAGAGTGAATGAAAAATGAGTGATGCTCGCCATTTATAGCATGCAATATTTTGCAGTTGCTTTAATGTTTAGGATAGTATTAGTACACAGCATAGTATTTATGTGTATATATGTAACGGTGGTCAGCAAGTAGATGCTGTACAGGTAAACCTCCCCTGATCTCAAGGACGCACTAGCGACAGACGCCTCCCATGCAAGAGATCAGGGGTTCGAGACCCGCCTCGGAGAAGCCAAGAGAGAGCCCGTTACAATGCAGCCACTAGCGTCTGTCGCTAGCGCGTCCTTGAGATCAGGAGAATGAGGTTTACTTGCACAGCACCTACTCGCTGGCCTCCGTTACAGTTATACACATACATATCATTTATTCCTCTGATCAAAACTGAATTTTCAGTATCATTACTCCGGTCTTCAGTGTCACATGATCCTTCAGAAATCATTCTAATATGCTGATTTGCAGCTCAAATAATATAGCCTATATTTGCATTTTATATAAGCCCATTTAGCTGACAGATCTCCATTTAAATATTTTTAATATTGTATATTTTTATGTATTTTATTCAATTATATTGTGTGTATACATACACACACACACACACAAACAAAACACACACAGACACATTATCTTTCAGAAATCATTCTAATATTCGAATATGCTGATTTTCCTTCTAAAACGCTTGATTGCTATTTTTCAAATAATATTTATTTTTATTATCAATACTGAAAACAGTTGTGCTGCTTCATATGTTTGTGAAAATCTTGATCAAATTTTTTCAGGATTTTTTAATAAATAAATAGTTCAGAAGAACAACATTAATTTGAAATAGGAATCTTTCATAACATCTAAACACAAGGTTAACTGTCACAGTTGATACATGAATGCATCCTTGCTTATTAAAATAATACATTTCTTTCTTTCTAACCCCCATTTTTTATTACTTTTTTAAAAAAAATTAAATGCTGCACATTTTTATTGTCATTACATTACTTTAGTCACATATAAGTAACTTCGATTTACCAGATATCGAAAAACAGATGTGAAACAATCACTTGCTAAATTACAGTCCGTCCTTAAGACTGGATATGAGTAATTTGAACAATTTCTGTGCAATGTGAGCAAAGAATTATATTCTGGACTCTATGGCTCAGCTTCCTTCTTCAGTGTTAGTTAACAGTGTTTTTTTTTTGTGTGTATTTTATCATCGGCAATTGAAAATCAAGTCTAATTGCTCAGAAAAGTGCCACTTGATTTGAAGTATCCCAACCTGCGCAGAACGAGTTTCACACCAAAGTTAATTACTCCGTGTTAGTGGTTTGTTCAGATCACTAATCACAAGAATGAGCAATAGCAGAGTGTATAATGCAGACGTGTTTTATAATAACTGTGTGTGTGTGTGTGTGTGTGTGTGTGTGTGTGTGTGTGTGTGTGTGTTGTGTGTGTGTGTGTGTGTGTGTGTGTGTGGTGTGTGTGTGTGTGTGTGTGTAAACCATAAAAACCACATGTGTGTGTGTGTGTGTGTGTGTGTGTGTGTGTGTGTGTGTGTGTGTGTGTGTGTGTGTGTGCAAGCAGTGTCTGTCGAATGGGAATTGACATCTCACCTCGGATACAGTTTGTTCTATAACTGAATTAAAGATAATGTGGTGTTATTCTATATATAAATATATATATATATGATGTTACTGAGAGTACAGGTCAAGGTCTGCTCAGCTTGTGTGCAAGTCACTGTGACACACACACACACACACACACACACACACACACACACACACACACACTCATTAAAGATGGACACAACTGGAACCGTATTGAAAGTCTGCTCACGTAGGTCCTTCTGCCAGCAACCCCTGGTGGTTCGTGTGTGTGTGTGTGTGTGTGTGTGGTGTGTGTGTGTGTGTGTGTGACAGTGAATGTGTGTGTTTACTGGGTAATTTCTCAATAGAGCCCATAATTAAGACCTTAATGGCACCGAATGCATGTTTGCTTGAGAATCAAGGCCTGGATGTGTGCATGCGCACGTGTTTGCGCACCGAGACCTCTGACGAAGCAGAGGTCGCGCATTCATTATCCGCCGGGGTCGTAATTTGTCTCGACTGCCTGCGCGATTAGAGCAGGTTTGCATCGCACGTGGGCGACGGCAAACAAGGGAAGATGTCACAAAAACAAAGTGCCTGGTGTATTCATCACGACGAATTCAAAGATGCGTGTTGCTGATACGGCACTAAGGATGCTCTCACAGGAGATTGATGGCGAGCGCTTGTCTCTCCGTGTTTCTGTCTCTGATGCGTAAGTGTAGGATGCTCTCACACTTTAAGACTGCTATGAAAGCCATCAGACAGTTTTCCATCCCTGAGGAAACTCGTTTAATCCTCTTCAGTTGTCTATGGAGATGCCTGTCTCATGCTGAGCGAACGCGCGTGTTTGTTTGTCTGAACGCATATCGCTCGGCATTAGAAACGAGCTCGATTGTATCAAGTGTGTGAATCACAGTGGAAGCGTTTTAAGGCATCGTAGCCGCACTTACAACACAAAAGACTGTTCAGGAAGGTTGGCAGCGTGATTGTTCGGTCTTCTGAAATGCCTTCTATAGACTAAATATGTAGAAAACAATCCCTGAATGCATTGCAATACGTTTAGTGAAAAAAGAAGGCGGACAGAACAAGAGAAATGTTGATCATACACCTCGTGCAGCACTAAACGATATAGCTTATGCATTTTTATTCATATTAAGAGTAGTTTATTGTTGGCTTGGCAGGATTTTAACATCAAACTCCTATATGACTGGACGCCATTGTGTATTATTAATGTTTGGAGCAAGTTTAAAGGGTTTCATATTTTATAACATAATAAAAAATATTAGTCTTTTTATTTTATTTTACATATTTTATTATTTTATAATACTTTTTGTTTTATATTTTTTATTTTATATGATTTTATTTTATTTATTTATATTATAAAATATATATATATTTTATTTTTTTTTTTGCTTGAACACAACATTCAGCATGAAAATGTATTATATATGTTATAGTATTTATAAAATATGGAGTTTTTATTTTAGTTTCTATTTTGATTTATTTTATATTATTTCATGACTGGACACCATTGTGTTTTATTAATGTTTGGAGCAAGATCTATAGGTTTCATATTTTATTAGATTATAAAATATGAGTTTTTTATTTTAAATGCTATTTTTATATTATTTTCTATTTTGTATATTATTTTTATTTTAGATTCTTTTTTTTGTTATTTATAATATACAAAAACGTTTTTAATTATAATATTATAAAAAATTGTTTATTTATTTTATTTTATTTTATTGTTTATATGGAGAAAAACTAATAGTACTTATAATGCATAACTAATTCAAGTTCAATTCTCAAAAGAAGTCCCACTGTTAACTATTTAAAGAACTTTTCATCTCAAATCGCTTTTTCAAATGTCACAGATACTGGAGATAGAGCTAAACTCAAGCAGGAATGTTCTTTTAATGAGGAGGGTCAGATTCGCCCAGACCCGCCCATTGTCCCACCCTGATTGGATCATTCCATTTGTTCATAAGTGAAGGCAGTCATGTGTTGATGGAGCATCGGTTTGTGTGCGTGTGTCATTTAGCTGGGTGTTGATGGGTGGTGAGTATTCTTGCTTGGCTGGGAATTAGGTGTTGATGTTTTGGTGGAGTGTAAGTATTTTGGTTGTGTGGGTGTGGATGTGGAGTCACAGGACGAGTGTGTGCATGTGTGTGTGTGTATGAGGGGCTGTGCTTGTACACTTCTTTCCTTTTTCCATCCTATTTTTCAAAACACCTCATCTGATCACACTCTCTTTGGAAACTGAATGCATGTGATGAATCGTCAATGAATCATTCTTTTAAAATGATTCTTGATTCACTTGAACTGATGACGTTCATTTTAATCTGTCAACATCTAGCAAAGTGCTAGCAACCAGCCAGAACACTGTCTAATAAACTGGAAAATGCAGTGAGCCAAATTCAAACTCCTGTTGCCTGCATGAGCACCAAAGCTCAATGTGTCAGAGAAAATGCACTAACTGCTAGGCAATGGTTCAGACTTGATACATAGATTTTGACTCAGTGGGATTCGCAGGTTCCTCTCTCTCTCTGTGTGTGTGTGTGTGTGTGTGTGTGTGTGTGTGTGTGTGTGTGTGTGTGTGTGTGTGTGTGTGTGTGTGTGTGTGTGTGTGTGTGTGTGTGTGTGTGTGTGTGTGTGTGTGTGTGTGTGTGTGTGTGTGTGTGTGTGTGTGTGTGTGTGTGTGTGTGTGTGTTGTGATGGAAAGACACCCATCTGTTGGATTTGCCCCACTGCTGGCCGGGAAGCAGTTTCAATCTGTTGACCCCTGTTTGTTCTGAACTTTGACCCATTCCTCATCTGTGTGTTTGGTGCCAGCTGGCCGTCAGCTCATTTGATGGTGATTCTAAGCGTGTGGATACACTGAGGTGTGTGATTGAAATAGATCAGCATTCATCTTATCAGCATGCAGCCAATAAAATGGCTCGCAACAATTACGTAGTTTGTTTTAAATGAAAACAGTCAGGGATATGAAATCTGTCTTCATTTTAAAAACCCAAAAGAGTTTCTTTCTAAGCTCAGGAAACTCAAGTTCTCAATTAAGTGAATAGGGAGAATTTTGATTAGAAATTTTGGAGCTCATAAAGAAATGCATCGCACAGACTTTTTATATTTCACTACACCTGGAGGCTTTGGCCAAGTTTCATCCAATTATTATTATTATGTTATATTATTTATTTTTCATTTATTTATTTTGTGGAAGATGGTTTACCACATCAAAATGTTTATCAATACCGCATAAATTCTATGTTAATGCTTCAAATATTGCAAAAACACTTTTTGATGAACTCAAATGAATATTGTCACATGACAGAATTGGCCTACAATCAGCAGCACCCATGTTCATAATGTTGCTCGTGTTAAAGCACTGCTTCTCTGTATCTTTTAAAGGAGTATTAACTCTGTTATATTGATATTATTCAAATTATATTTAAAATTAATTTATATAATTTAATCTATGGACCCTAAAAATGATTATATATTTATTTTTGTTATTATAATTAATCATTTTTAATTATATTCTATAATAATATTGCTTGATTAATTTATTTTTATTTTATCTTATTTTATGGAGCCTAAAGGTTTTCATACAGGACGGTACAAAAAGCTACTCCACTTTGCTGTTAAGATAAGCTGCTCCACTTTTCTTCTGATATTTTAATTTAAATCATCTCGTTATTTATTTCTATTTAACAAGGATTTGGGATGTTAAAGACATGTAGTATGTAAATGGCTTCATTAATTTCACAATTTTTATGCACTTTCACTTTGTCTATTACAGAATCACACAAATAGTGGTTGGAGACTCAGTATGAGTTCTCTCTGAAATGTATGAAATTATTAAAGTCTTTTACACAGGAAAATCAGAGAAGCAGAAGACTTTGGCAAAGATCTCTATGTGCCAAGGAGAAGCATTTGAGCTAATAACGAGATCTGGTTTGTGATTTCTCTTTCTCCGTGTCGTGCTCCTGTGCCAGACACATCTGTAAGTCTCCCTTGATTGTTAGACAGACTTAAGGTCCGGCCGTATAGTGACTGTAGTCATTTTAAAATGAATAAATGAGCGTTGAGACGATCTCATCCATTAGGAGGAGCAATTTGTCAACATGGCCCAGTCTCTCGGGACGCGTCGGAGGAAGACAGTGTGGGAAAGGAGAGAGCTGGGCATCCGTGTTTGTGATTATCAGATGAGCTCTGAGTCCTGGAGCCTCTTCAGCACAGTATCTGGGTCAGGCATGAAGAGTATCTGAGGGTGGAATGACATCTCTCTCTTTCTCTCTGTCCCTCTACGCCTTCTCCAATTTGAGCCATGAAATTCCCACAAAAAATATATGAGAACTCAAGAATTGTCTCACTTGCTCTCCCTCATTTGGCCTATTTTTCTCTCTCGGCTCTTCTAATATTTATCTGCATGCATTGTTTCTGTCGTAATCTCTTTTTCTCTGTATGCCTGCTGCCGGATCTCAGTCCTGCTGCAGAACCTGTGGTGTCCAGAAACTCTGAGAACGTCATGTATTATGAGCGAGACTGACTTTTTCTGAAGGAGGAGGAAGACAAACAGATCAGACAATGATTGATTGAGAGATATATCTGGAGCTGGGAGAATTTCTACTGGAAGACACGATAAATCTAGCTAGCTAGCACCATGGTATTTCAATGGTCTTATCATGGTATATGTCTGTAAAAACTATGGTAACCATGATACATGTCCAAATATGATGCATCTTTAGTATTATTTTTGGGATGGCAATAAAATGCAATTAAAAATACTTTTTTTCTATGGAAATTTTTCTTAGTACACATACACAAAATATTGTTGTTGATATCATTGTTGTTCTGCTTCAAATTATATCAATTACACAAAAATATAAAATTACAAGGGTTTAAAATGACATTTTGGAATTAGCAAGGGAGGCGTTGGATGAGATGCGGAAGAAATAATCCTTCTCACAATAGCGATTGAAGTAGAAAAAACAGACGAATGCCTTGAAATATATCATCTGATCGACGTCTTGAGGTGTGGAAACTGTAGTATAAGCGGAATAATTGACTCCGGACCATTGAATTATGTAAGGAATAATTGACGACGGACCACTGAATTATTAGAAAAATAATGCACATCAGAGGTGCTTCGTGTCGTGACCACATCACCACCTCTGGTGTGCATTATTTTTCTAATAATTCAGTGGTCCGTCGTCAATTATTCCTTTCATAATTCAATGGTCCGGAGTCAATTATTCCGCTTATACTATGGTTATACTTATACTATATACTTATACTACTATGTATGAATGTCTGTAAGGTAGGGCTGACAATCGATTCCAAAAATAATCGATTCCGAGGCGTTGGGAGTCGAGGGTCAATTCCAAAGGTTGTAATCGATCCCATCAAGAGGAATCAGCTCCTCATTCAGAGCTTTATTCAGTTCAACAAAGCTTATCTATGGGTGACTCTCAAACAGAGGACTGCATCCTACGAAGGCTGCACACATTTAAATTCATGAAAATAAACTGAAAGGAAACGAGTCGGTACAGAGATCATCAGAATTTGAGGATGCAGCCTTATTCCGTTTGAGAAGCACCATTGCTCGATAAAAGCCGTAATTACGAGAGTTGTGAGATAAAGGATCATTCTTTTATGTAAGATCTATTTCATTTTTATATTTGTATTACCCTTCACCTCATGCTCGCTAAAAGTGATTAGAAGTCTGATTATCTTTCAGATAGTTTTAATGAAGCAGTTAAAAACAAAAAACGAGGTTATTTTACGGTGGAACTGGCTTATGTTGTCCACAATTTTGAGCGCTGCACGACAGAATAGATCATGACGTGATCGATCGTCTTGATCTTATTGCCATCTAAAATACTATTTCTTATTTCTATCAGCCAATGATTTTCTAAAAGAAAGATGTCACGAGCATAGATCAGTGGCCGAGAGCGCATCTGACTGACAGATAAACCACGAGCTCTTTCAGTGGTGTTGTTAATATTCTGGTTATTTTGTTTCAATGTACAGTTTGTTAATTTTGTGCAAAGCATACGGTCAAAGTAAACTTCAGCAATCAGCTGAACTGTGCACATTTATTTTAGACACTATTTTATGTCTTGTTCAATTCATGCGATAAATGCATTTTCAACGGCAAAGCAGGCAAAATTACAATTAAAAAAATCAATCAGAGCTATAGAAATGTTTGTCATTTTTGACAAATAAAGCTTCATATTATGAGAAGGATACTTTATAATGCCTTTGTATCCTGCAGTCATGGCGAGATTAGGTTCCTTCGTTCTAAAAAAAACAAGAATCGAAAACAACAGAGGAATCGATTCTTGGAATCGAATCCCATCGGCTCCAGAACCAGGAATCGGAAATCGGACTCAATTCCAAAAATGTTTTAATGTTACAGCCCTTCTGTAAGGGAGAGAGAGCGGGAGAAAGAGTATGTGCTTTAGCTTTATGTACATAATAAAACGTCATTTTGTGGCAAAACATGGAAATGATCTGTCGTTTTTATCCCATTGCTTACTATATTTATGTATTTGGCCAGTGTCTTGTTGGTTTTGGTTGTATTGCTGTTGTAAGACTTTTTGAAATAACTGAAATCATTTGGCGAAGTGATATGATCATGTAATGCGGTCGAGACCTGCCTGGATCTACATTCGCCGTGCATTTCCCTGAAAATAATTGCACACCCTCAGAACGTTCGTCAGCCAATCAGATTCAAGCATTCAACGGCCCCGTAGTATAAATTGCAATTATGTACTGGGTACTCAAATGTGTAGTTAACGAATTGTATATGATTATTTTGTCTTTCAACATTATAGTCTAAATAGCTGCTCGCCTTCAGTTGCATAATTAAAGTTGTGACCGTTGAGTGCAACATTACACACTCTCCAGATATTTAAAGTGGACTTTTTTTATTTGTAATTTTCAGTGTGAATGCACTCCTTGCACTATTTACACTACAAAACAACACATAATAGTGCACTAGTATGCAAACTGGGACGCACCTATTATAAAAGATGACATAGCTGAGGTGTGATTAAGTTGTGTGTGTTTGTGTGTGTGTACGTGCTCCAGGTAAACCAGTGTACCTTCACATCGGAGAGGAGGTGGACGGTGTGGACATGCGGGCAGAGGTCGGACTGCTGACTCGCAACATTTTGATTAGAGGCGAGATGGAGCCGACCTGTTACGGCAACGAAGCCTGCAAGTTCTTCTCCTTCGACACGTTTGGTGGCCATCTCAAGGTAACCTGACCCTCCTGTCACTTCAAACACACATTTCTCTGTTAAATACCATCTACCGTTGTCTTGTAATGCCTCCATCCGTCCACTAGCTCATCCGAACATGGATGTTCACACCCTCAGAATGAGATATTACAGAGATGGCACCTCTAGCTAGACATTAACACTCTGTCAAACTAGCAGAGAGGACATTGTTTTTGGCTTTGGCTCCTGCGAAGGGCCTGTCAGTGTGCATGTGTGTGTGTGTGTGTGTGTGTGTGCGTGATGGGGCGACTCGAGCGTCTGACCTCTCTAGTAATTGGCCCAGATCTGACTGTTCCTTTCCCCTCCTCACCTTCGCTGTCATGCAGAAGGTTGGCCCGTTTCTCCACTCAAGAAGAAATTTCCACGTGCAACAACTAGGCCATCCTGTCTTTCAAGTTGTGAGGAAACTGCTTTTGACTAAACCTGCCTCACAGTAATGATTTTACAAGTGATAAATGTTCAAATAAATACATTGTTGTAATTCTTGCTAATAAAGAATAGTAGCCCACAAATATAAATCCTGCCATCGTTTACTAAACCTCATGTCCTTCCAAATCGAAATGGCTCTCAAGTGCATTTGTATTAGTATTTATTACTTAAATAATTACTGCTAGGATATTTAATTTCCCAGACTATTTTGAATTCTTTGAGGCAGTGCATTTTTGTTCATGTTTATTGTTTGTTTTTAGTCTCCACCTAGAAACAACCTTTTAACAGAACCTAGAAACCAGACAACATTCTCAAAACTCCTTAGCAACCACTCAGAACAACTAGGACTGCAACAGATGAATATTTTGATAATTGATTGATCTAAAAATTATTGGAACAATTAATTGATTGATTATTCAGCTTTTGTAATTCATTAAAATATTGTATTCTAAATATTCTAAACATTTCAATAATACATATAGAGCTGCTTTAAAGCAGAAAATCAAGTTGTAATTTCCACTGAAATGACACTGACACATGTTTTTTCATGTTTAATAAAATTAAGCTGCGTGCTTTAAAGCAGTCTGTTGTATAAAGCGCTATACGAATAGATGCTATGTGAATTTTACTGGATTGCCGATTGCAGAGCCACATCTCTATGATCAGATGCTTTCTTAACTCCTGTTTTCTCACTGCTGTCATGTTTATGTGTTTATTTTGTTATTGAGAGAAAATCACACATCCATCTAAAAGCCGCTCTCAGCAGCATCGGGATGTTCACTAACAGTAAACCACTGCTTGCTTATATCAAACTTATTTTTTCTCCTAAACTGAGAACGACAAAGAACTTCGCCATGATTGTTTTGGGGCCTTTCACATGACAGCATTTTCTGTTGGTAGTTTTGTAAAACGTTCCCAAACTCCTCTTCTTCTTTTGGTTTTAATGATGGTTGGCAATCCAACTTAAAGGAGCATTACCGCCACCTACTGGACAGGGAACAAAGCCCACACACTCAATTCTCTCATTTAGTTTATTAGGAGACTACACAATTTCTCAGATGTTTTCCCAAGCAAATTCTCTAGTGTCAAATTCCCTAGTTCTCAAATGTTTTGTTTTCCAATTTGCATCTCTAACTTTATTCTCCGGCACCATTTCTTGTGCATTGCAGCAGGTGTGAAGTCCAGTCTTCCTGTTCTATGTAATGTTAGATTTAATCCAGCATGTCTTATTCTAAGATGTTTAATTATCATCTCCTCCTTTGGGTTCCTGTTCAACTTCATACTCATGCCTACATGTTTTTGTGTACTGTATAGATGTCGTCTATGTCCCAATATTCCTACCATATTTTGTGCATATGATCCTTTATAATAGTTTTATTCTCTGCTCTACTTAATGGTACTTGTATATCAACTATTTCATGTTTTATTATTCCTTTTTCCAAAAGATCCACAGTCTCATTTCTTTCCTCCCCTACTTGGGCAGGAAAGAAATTTCTGCATTTTTCATATTTTCCCAAACTCTACTGGTTTGTCTTTGTTTGTACTATGACCTAGCGCTGTCTCTTCTTAATTGGATTGCATGTGGGAAAGCTGAATCACAGTCTTGCTCTACTGCACCACACTGGTCAAACCGCATTGTTACAGGCCCTTACATTAGGTTATATGAGATCAGACAACTGTTCATCAAAACTATTGGTGACCATAAATGGTTTAATTATTTGGTTGGAATGAGTACAGTAATTTAATGAGAGCTCTATCCATGTTCATCATCACGTCAGTCAAAAATGCTCTTCACTCACACACCCATTTGAAAACATGTTTGGCCTGCTTGTTTAGAGCAATGAACCCACTGACACACTTAACACCCGACCGGACGATTTGGGCTTGTGTTTATGGTTTTCAACCACAAGGGAGGTCATAAAAACCGCCTTCCGAGGCCGTACTGTCACATTCTTATGATATTTGCCTGGCAGCTAATCTAATTTATGAAACATTTAGAGAAATGTCAGGCCGGGGTGAAACCGTACATTTGGCCATCCAAAAAGATGAAAGACATTAATTGGAGCCAAAGTGTGCCACCATCCCCTGGGAAACGTCAAATCATCTTACTTTCACTCGCAGATATGACGTGCAACATATTTCATGTCCTTTGACTTGAAACAATGGGATGTAGGTCACAAAAAAGGCAGCCGTGAAATCCGAACGCGAACATTCTGCCAGACGTGTGAGAACGAGAGAAGAGCTCTAGCTGACACTTTTACTTCCCGCCCCTGCCTATATTCACACATAGACTGGCGTGCATGTCTCAAATCTTATTCTGAAAGGGTGATGATACTTACATTTCTCACTTTTGATGTTCTTTCATCTTGATTCTCAAGTTTCAGATTTCGAATTTCCATGTTAAGGAGCACAACTTGTGATCAGATCACCCAACGAGGATATTATACATAAATTAATGTATAATTCTTTTGTTCTTTGGTTCAGGGATTCCAAAACAAATTTATCAGCTGTTCAACAATTTTCTCTCAGAAATTGCTACTAAATTTCAGAATGAAGTACAAATTAATGCCAAGTAAGACATTGAATTGAAAATGAAACTTGGAAAAATATTTTTACAAGTATTTTTTTATCATTTTAAGTTAATGTTTAAATAATTTAACAACACACTTGCATGTTCGTGGTTTTCTGATGTCAGTTAATGGTCGCATGAAGCATGTTTCCGCCACAGAATAAAAAATAAAAAAAAAGGTAGTTGCTACTTTTTAACCCACAATTCTGACTTTTTTCTTGCAATTCTGCTTTGCTTTCTCGCAAATTCTGATTTCACTTTAATAATTGTTTTTACATTTTTGAGTTTACATTTTGTAATTCTGACTTTTTTCAGAGTTTGCATCTCACGGTTCATCTTGCGAATGTTATTTAATTTTTTTCTGCAACTGAATAAAAAAATTATAACGGTAATTGCAACTTTTTTTATCTCACAGTTCTAACAGTTCTGCAGATGTGCAAATCTTGCAATTCTGACTTTTTTCTCTCAGAACTGCAAAAAAAGTCACAATTGTGAGATATGAACTAAGAATTGCAAGAAAGAAGTCCAAATTGTGAGATAAAGTTGCAATTAGCTTCCACACAAACATGACATGCAGGCAAACAAGTAAATATTTTTTAGCACCTAAGAGAGATATGAATATCATTAAAAGCCATAAATAGCACTGTTAAAGTAAATAGCACAAAAGAGTGATTTTTCCTGCCTCTTATGTTTTATTCTTCAGGCGGAGCGAGGTTTCCGCTCGGTGCACGTGGAAGGGGTGGAGTTTAAGAACATGGGGCAGCAGTCCATGGGTCACTACCCAGTCCACTTCCATATGAACGGGGATGTGGATGAGAAGGGAGGCTACGACCCGCCAACTTATGTGAAAGACCTGTCCATTCATCACACCTTCTCCCGATGCGTCACCGTCCACGGCACCAACGGGCTGCTGGTGAGTTTCATGTGTGCATGAAAACATCCATAATGAGTCTCTGCTGCAGCATTAATCTTTGTTTTGATAGAATGGAATATTTTTAGTATTACCTCCGTTTTCACAGAGTGTTGCCATAGACAACACAGTAAAAATATCTAAGCATCCATAAAACAACATACAATTATTTGAGAAGCAAAATATATAAGATAATAAGACTTTTCAGACGGTGTATCCTGAATGACGTTTTTCGTAACCCAATGACAAATATTTTTTTTCAGTTTACTTTAAGTATAAACTAATCTAGTGAGTTCGCAAACAATTTGCCAATGAAGTATTAAAAGTAAATCACATTAATGGTGCATACATGAAAAAGTAGTTTAAGACAGGTTAAAAAAATTAACAATATGGATGGATGGATTAGTATGCATCCTTAAAACGAGATACATTTACATGAAAAGCAAATTTGAACATTTTTCTTTTGTATTCAAATCCTTAAAACAAGATACATGTACTTGAAGATGTTTTTTTATATCTTTAAATATAAAAAAAATATTTAAATCAAGAAAAATTTACTTGAGAAGCTCATTTTAATTTATTTAATTGTTATATCAGTATCTAAAAATTCTTAAAACAAAATCAATTTACTTGAGAAACATTTTAATCTGTATAAATGCGTAAAATACTTCAAACTAGGGCTACACGATTAATCGCATGCGTTTGTCATGCGTGTCTCATCAGTAAAGCCGGTTCCGTGATTAGCGCTAAATATCCATCACCTGTTTTCAAATGGAGCGCATTTACTACACAGAGCCCTACTACCACAGCCCTACTAAACACATTTTCTTGAGAAGAAAAAAATAGAGTTAATGTTAAAGAGACTTTCAGGATTTTTAGAGAATGGATTTTGAATGTGTAACTCTCTTACGTAACCAAGGACTGGAAGTTTAAGGCAGGTTAAAAGCAGAAAGTCTTTAAAACCTCAATATGGCTGAATGCTCTCCTGCAGTAGCTGCTCCTCCACTCATAGTGATCTCTAGCTGTCAATCATCTGTCTGATTTTGATTGACAGGCCACACCCCTTTGCTCTTCGCAAGGCTTAAATTGAAGCTTTAGGGATGTAAAACAGGCAAGTCAGGAAACTAAATCTTGTAGACAAAACCTTGTAGTTGACAAACTAGGCTTTCTGTTTCACCCTTGCATGATATCCAGCTGTTTTGCAGATAGTGATGCCATCTAGTATTGTTTGCATCACATCAGAGCTGAAAAGAGTACTTGGCTTCTTTTGACTCTATCTAGTTAAATGAAATATGGATTGTCAGAGCTCAACAGAGCAGGAATGTGAATCTGCAATTTATTTCTTCTCAATCCGTCCTTGGCTTTTCTAAAGCGTGGAGCTGCTGTTCAAACACTTCTCAAAAATGTTGGAGCACTGCTTTATTTTCTTCACAGGAGACGAGGTGAAAGGTTACGGTACACTGAAGCCGCATTATGCGTTCATGATAGCATGCTACGATTTTATTTTGGAGCCAGCGGGGGGGATACACCAACCTCAGAGCTCTGACGCGAATAACTCTTTGACGAGGGTTGCCTCTAATGCGTTTAACAAGGCTAAATGTTCTTCTGCCCGGCTGTATCCCACACTGAGGTAGTTCACCTATTTCTTTGAAAGGATTAATGGAATTGCTCTCAGTCCCAAAAACCATGTTTGTTTACCTGCGCTCACTGAGCAGATGATGTTTCCATCAGCGTCGTATTTGATGGCATAAAGTGCTTCGCCTGAGGCTTTTAGAAATGTGTATTCACAGCAGGTGTTCGAAAACAGAAGATAGCTCACATCTTTTATGGAAACATCTTGTAGTGGTCTTTATTTCTTACCATGAGCATTACATGACGGAATAGAAATTATTATAATTTTGTCACGGTTTACTCACCTTCATGTCCTTCCAAACCTGTGTTTTTCTTCCACAACATGCAAAAAGTGATATTGGATGGATGTCCAAACTTTGTGGATGGGGTTTTAAACTGACACGATTCAGAAAAGCAAAATAAAAGTTTTCAATATCAAATATATTATATTAATTATGTATCAAAATATATATCAAAGCTTTTTTTGTGTTTTTTATTTCACTGAAATAAATGTATTATGTTTTAGTTTGATAATGTTTTTATTTAATATTTTGTATTTTAAGGGATTTTATAATACTACATTATATTTATTAAATGGTTATGATCGATTTATTAACTGTTAACCACTTTTTAAGCATAGACCATACATAGACCATAGACCAACAGAACAAGGTGTTTTTTAGGGCCATTTAACCCTTTTTTGTGTGTGTGCTCACATAGCAAGTGCCAAAACCTTTACCAAGTTTCGTACCATTCAGATGAAGTAAAAAAATATATATATTTGGTTTTATTTTTGGTTAAAAATGACCGAACAGCAACAGACGGTTAAGTCTTCTAAAGCAGTTTTTCTCTGTAAATATTCACAGATGAAGAGCCTCTGCTTCCTTTTTTTTATTCTGATGCATTTTGATTAATTTGAGTCATTTCTATTCTTTTAGTTAGTTTTTACTCGTCTTTATGTGAAGTGCTCAGTAATAAAGTAGCCATGATTTAACACGAGTATTACATGAAGGGATAGTAAATATGAGAAGTTTATCATCGTTTACTCACCTTCATGTCTTTCCAAACCTGTGTTTCCTTCATGATGTTTAATGGATGTCCAAACTTTGTGGATGGGGATTTAAACTATTAAGCTGTAAAATGCAGCCTAAAACTTGTCAATATGACTCTCCATGCTCCATGTGCTCCATATTTTACATTTAGAAATATTCACAGACTGCTTTCATTTTTGATTCTGATTCATTTCTTCTGTTGCATGCATGTTGGATGGATATCAAAACTTTGTGGATGAGGATTTCAACTATCAAGCTTCAAAAAGCAGCATACAATTAATCAATAAAGCTTATGCACTATATATTAAGCTGTTTTGAATGAAAATATTCATAGACGAAGACTCTCTTTTTTCATTTGTGATTCTGATTGATTTGAACAGTAAATGATGGTACTCATTGGGTATTCTTTTAGTTAGTCTTCACTTATCTTTTATGTGATGTTTTCATTATTTGCCCTCAGGACAGTTGCTGATACCCTCATCTTCTGTCTTCTGATGTTGTTAATTTCCCGCTAGGTGAAGGATGTTGTCGGCTATGACGCTTTAGGACACTGTTTCTTCACTGAGGACGGACCGGAGGAGAGGAACACCTTCGACCATTGTCTGGGTCTGCTGGTGAAGGCGAGCACACTGCTGCCCTCCGACAGAGACAGCAAGATGTGCCGTGACATAACCAACGGAGCTTATCCTGGATACGTGGCCAAACCGCGCCAGGACTGCAGGTAACACTCACTGGATGGTGTGGGGATTTTACCTCAAGAGAACAAGAATACGTCACCCTAAAATTAAAAGAAAGAACTAAGAAATCCGAGAAAATGGAGCCAATTATAAGATCAAAGCTAAAAATAGATATATTGTAGATCAGAATTTACTCTCTATATAAATAAGTCATTTTTAGATCACTTTATGTATTTACAATAATTTGAGAATTTTATGTTTACAGTATGTATATATAATCATAGCTTTTATTTAAAATAGTTTATTTTCAGTTTTCATTCATTTTAATTTGTTATACCTTTTGTTATTTTGACTTTTGTTCATTTTATTACTATTTAGGTTTATTTATTTATTTGTTTAATTGTTTTTTTTCAGTTTTAGATTTATTTATTATAGTAATTTTAGTAATTTTAGTGCTCTAAACATTAACATAATTAATAATAAGCAAATAAGCAACTATTTTGTTAAAGTTTACATTTCTTAAAAGTTTTTCATCTATTTTATTTCAGCTTATTTCAGTTAACAAAATGTTGTTAGTAGTTTTAGTTTGAGTTAATGATTAGACTAATTGATGTATATATTTGCAAATGCATATATACTAATATATATAAATGAACTATAGTTGACCTCATGAAACCAAATGGCTGTTGAATAACTCCATAACTAGCCAACCATTATAAACCATTATTTTATCTTTCATA
>CM049798.1:1255725-1281546 GCA_027422405.1 Ptychobarbus kaznakovi
GAATTCATTATAGCGCAGTGCATAGTGTCTGTAATTGGAAAATGCCTTATATGGGCGGCTTCTTAAGATGCAGGGAAGGAGTCAGGGCTTTTGTGGGAATGTGAAAGTAATTTATTGGTGAGAACGCAGCGGAGATGTGGTGTATATTCTCCAAAGGTGTGGATTCGCACGCAGTTTTTCTCACTTTGTGCTTCTGTGTTCGTGCGCAGTGGAGGAACCTTCCCGGACGACGACGGCTCCCGTCAGGAGGTGAAGAACTCTCTGTTTGTGGGAGAGAGCGGGAACAGAGGGATGCCCGACTTGATCGATCAATCCTGGGGTCCGGGCGGCCCCGATCATCTCGGCAGGTCTCTGCCCAGAGGAGTGTGAGTGTCATGAACATCAGTTTACCATTTATCTTGTTTTTGCACTTGAAAACACTATTTAAATCGTTGTGAATGGTGTGGAAGTGTGCGCCAAGGTTTCCAGGGAGACATTTGTTCGTTTCTGTGGCCTTGCAAAGAGAAAAATCACTCCGACCTTGGTTTTGACTTTGACCTATTAATGCCCACATTTTCCCAGAAACATCTTAAAGGTGCTGTAAGCCATTTTTTTGTGGAATGGCACTCAGAAAATATGCCCATTATCTGACAGATATCTCTAAATTAGCTGTCCTGAGATATCACAGCTGTCCTAGAGCTGGTGAACTGAAAGAACTGTTTTTAAATCACTGAAAGGAATCATTACAAATGACAAAACAGTGATTGAGCCTTCAGCGTCTTGTTGCCTGTAGGCTTCAGTGGGTTGTCAGTATGAATCTGCATTTGCAACCAATTTACTTCTGTTAATATATGCACATATTTGGCATTTATATGCGACAAGACAATCAAAGTTTAAAACTGTTGGGTAGGGCTTGATTTTATCCATCAGGAATTGATTGGATCAAGACATTGTAATGTCAGTCAAAAAGGAATAAAGTGCATTGTTTTTTCTCTGAAATAAGACCATGAATATTTATTAAAGGAAAAGTTCACCTAAAAATGTAAATGAAATGCATCTCCATCCAAGATGTAGATGAGCTTGTTTATTCACCAGAACCGATTTGGAGAAATGTAGCTTTACATCACTTGCTCAGCAATGGATGCTCTGCAGTGAATGGGTGCCGTCAGAATGAGAGTCCAAACAGCTGATAAAAACATCACAATAATCCACAAGTAATCCACACCACTCCAGTCCAGTCACTAAGGTGATGTAGCTAAATGTTCTGTTATGATGAAGAAGCACTCATCTACATTTTGATGCATGGCACACATGGGGATGTGGAAAATGTGATCATGTTTTGGGCAGTATTGCTGAGCAAGTTGTAAAGCTAAAGTTCTGATGAAGAAGCAAACTCATCTACATTTTGGATGGCCTGAGGGTGAGTAAATGTTCATTTTTGGGAGAACTAT
Organism: Ptychobarbus kaznakovi; assembly: GCA_027422405.1. Classification (NCBI taxonomy): domain Eukaryota; kingdom Metazoa; phylum Chordata; class Actinopteri; order Cypriniformes; family Cyprinidae; genus Ptychobarbus; species Ptychobarbus kaznakovi. The sequence goes on from CM049798.1 coordinate 1,257,156, forward strand.
TCCTTTAAGAAAGTCTATTTGGACTTCATGTGGACTGAAGGTGAAGTGTGTAGTTTCTGTAACACCTGCAGTAAACTAAATGGCAAAAATAAATATAGCTGCAAGCCACAATTAGTGGATTCCAGCCGGTAGAGGAAACTGCTGTAAAGATGAAATATGCTTAGTGAGTTTTGTGTTTACAATTGGAAAGAAATCAATCCAAAGTTTCAGCTTTTACTTTGTTTTCTCTGACGTCTCAGAGCAATTTATCTCTAGACTTCTTTATACCTGACAGGGCTTGAGGATTTCATGTGCTTGACTTTCATCTGTAATATTGCAGCTCAGCACCTGTCACTTTATATTCTGCTTCTATAGAAAATGCTGGATTTTGCATGAATGTATACAAAAATTGACTGATAAAACACGTTTACCACCATCTTTAATGCACCCATGAGAGTCAAGCTTAAAAAATCTCTTCCCTTTTCTCTTAAAAGTGTCAGGTGCCTTCTTTAAACTTCAAGCATATTCTTTTAGATTGTGGAAAAGAGCTTTAATTTGACAATTCAACCATCACTGTCATCTGAATTGTTCTGTTAAAAGAACAGTTGATTGTAAAAAAGGATAAGCCACATTTTAAAGGTGAAATGGCAGCAAACAGAATTGCAAAGACAATTAATTCAAACAAAATTGCAACTTTGTGCTAGTTGTAATTTATAAATTCACTACGCTTCACCTTTAACATTATTGTCAGATGCATTGACAGTCATGCACTGTAATGTCTACATTCAGAAAAATCCCAGGTATGCAAACTTATACTGGCGATCCAAAGATGCCATGTAAACAATCTCCATCTGATAAGCAGTTGATGGGAAGAAAATAAATAATGATAAAACTTACAGGGCGAAACTGATGGGTCCTTTGGGAGAATGTATCACTCATGAGAAGGACTGTGAAAGTTTAAGCTCAGACAGGGAAGCGAATGTTTGAAATATTGAAAATTGAACTGCTAGTTGCTAGGCGACCATACATCCCATCCATCCCAAAATAAAAGAAAATGCACTTAACCCCAGACCCTTCATGCATGCCAAGTTTGTCGAGTTTCCACCACTGGGACAGAAAGTTATAGCTGTTCAAAATGAGGAGGAAAATATTTAGAAGAGCAGTACGCTTCATTCTACGCTTATGAATGTTCCCAAACACACAGAGGTCATATGTTAGTCTTTTCTGTCTTTTTAAATAATGATAATTATAATTATAATAAATGTAAAAAGTTATCTCATGTCAAGTTTCTCTTCCCAAAGCAAGGCACAACGTAATAATATATGAATGCTTAAGTCATTATTGTGTTATTATCATAAAAGAAAAACTATTCAAATGTGTTTTTTTTTTTTATTGAGATAAAGCTAAAAAAAAAAGATATGATAATGAAAAACTAAACATAAATGTGCATAAAAACATTTGCATTGGAAACTCAATAAAACAAGTTTAGGTTGAATCACTAAAATTACTATCTAGAGATAAAAAAACTTCAACTTAACTAAAACTAAAATAAAAATATCATAATTATTTTATTTAAAATAAATAAATAAATATAAGTCTATAACAAAATTACTAAAATTCAAAGAAAAAAAATAAATGAGTGGCTAATTCAAACATTCATATTAATAAACTGTAGTATATAAATAATAAAATGACCTTTTTTCATTTAGTTCATCTAGTTTCTCAGAATATAATTTAGTTTTTTTTCTCGGTTTATGTTTTAAACTGTCCATTGAATTACATGGAAGAAATGTCCCATCATTATTTGATGAGTGTAAAGCAGTTCACGAGTGTCATTGCCGTCTGCTCTGCAGGGACTTCCCCATTCGTGGAATGCAAATCTACGACGGACCGATCAACATCCAGAACTGCACTTTCCGCAAATTCATCGCTCTCGACGGGCGACACACCAGCGCTTTTGGCTTCCGCCTGAACAACTCGTGGCAGAGCTGCCCGAACAACAACGTCACCGACATCACCTTCGATGACGTGCCGGTAAGAGACGTCTGCTATCATCCAGACCTCTGTGCTCTCTGTGACCCTGTGACAGCGCTCTTTGTGCTGCTTAATAACAGTGGATGGGGTCACTGTCTCCGAGCTATTCCAGGAACTCTGATTGATTTTGTGCAGGATGTCAAAGAGGATTAGAACATTTTAGAGCGTCTTCTCGCTGACAGAGTTTGTCCCTCCTCTGGTTATAATCATCTCTCTGTCACTTCCAATAGTCAGAGATGAGGCTTTATTAGCTGCCAGGTCTAGAGCAGAAATCTGATTAGGATTGTGTGGCAGTGCACAATGTGCGACAGTAGAGATATTGTGAACCTTGTTTATGAGGAAAAATTGTATATATACTTGCTATAAGTAGACAAGATTGCTTTATGATATTTTCATATGAAAACAACAAAGAAACATGAATACATGCACCCCAAACAAGTCAAGGCATAAAATAACTAATATAATTTTTGCATGATTTTGGGGGGGTTTATGATTGCTGAGCAACATTGCATCTTGCCACAGTAATATAGAATTTAACTAATGTGAACACACAGGTGTGAGAATCAAGAATCAGAGTTTAGAGTCATAAATATGAATACAAATATTATTATAATATTACTTTAATTTTTTTGTTTAAATGTTTTAATTAACCAGAATATCCAACTATGCAAATGGATATTTAATATACACTACTGTTAAAAAATTGCCATCAGTACTATTTTTTTTTAAAGTAATTAATACTTTTAATAAGCTGCATTAAATTGATCAAAAGTAACATTTATGTTTTAAAATATTTCTATATTAAATACATGCTGTAAAATATTTTGACAATATATATTTAAATTGATAATAATCAGAAATGTTCCCTTGATCAGCACATTAGAATGATTTCTGAAGGATCATGTGACATTGGAGTAATTATTCTGAAAATTCAGCTTTGCATCACAGGAATAAATTACATTTTGAAATATAATACAAATCAGAAATCAGTCTTTTTAAGTTGTAATAATATTTCACAATTTTACTGTTTTTACTGTATTTTTTTATAAATAAATGCAGCCTTGGTAAGCATAAGACACTTTCAAAAACATTAATAAAATCTTACTGACCCCAAACTTTTAAATGGTATAGGAGGTGTGAATATATAAATAGATCATGTAAGATATTCTCAATTAAGATGTTTAAATGCAGGTCAGATGTAGAACCAAAACTCTTACTAAATCTGATCTGTTACAGCTATTGGTTTTAAAATAAAGAAAACACATCAAAACTAGTTTTCAGAGAATACAGACAAGCCATACATAATTTCCTAATTTCCCATGTTTGCCGTTCCCTTGTCTGTAATCGTGGCTCTAGATCACCTCACGTGTGTTCTTTGGTGAACCGGGCCCCTGGTTCAACAAGATGGAGATGGACGGCGACAAGACAACCATTTTCCACGACATCGACGGCTCGGTGAGCGAATACCCGGGCGCTTTCCTAGTCAAAGAGGACAACTGGCTCCTGAGACACCCCGACTGCATTGACATCCCCGACTGGAGAGCTGCCATCTGCAGCGGGCACTACGCCCAGGTGAGTCCGACCCACACCCTCCTGTTACTCCCAAAACATTCCCATGTCTGGTGTCAGCAGCCTTCATTCGGCCGGTCGGTACACAAGCATCTACACGCAAACAGCAGCACCTTGTTCAGTACATTTCCAAGAACTGTGTTTACAAAGCCAGACAACCTTGCTAAGCCCCGTTCACACCAAGAACAATAACTATAAAGATATTAGCGTCCACACCAGCGGAGTCTGTTTATTCTCAGCGCACGCTCATTTGTTGTTTTAAATTCTCGAGGTCGTTATAGCAGGATGCATTCTGATTGGCTGTCAATGTTTGTATCGTTCATCAGCTGGAAAAAAAATCGCTCTGAAAGTTATTCCCGCGATATCATTTCTCTGTGGCTTTATCGTTATAGCTATGGTGTAGATTCTGCTATTGTTTAAAGTGCCCCTATTATGGGTTATGAAAGGTTCATATTTTGGTTTTGGGAGTCCCCAACGACAGGTTGATATGCATGCAAGATAAAAAAAACACTTTCATTGTCTTATAATATGCATTTATTTTTACCTTATTTGCTCAACGACTCCCAAACTATTCGCTCAGTGATTCATTTTTCCAAACCCCTCTTTTGCGTGACACTAATCTGCGGTGATTGGTCGATTGGTCTCATTTTCTTTTCATCATGTGTGTAATGCCTGATAAAGCAGTGTTTGTGAGCGCAGTGCTGCTTTGTGTACAGTGTTACCGGGGAAACTGCCATTTTTACCGCTCCAAAAGCGCACCTAGTGGCCAAGAATGAATTTACATTTTCACTCAGACCAACGCGTAAAGACCAACAAGTGGGCAGCAATATGCTAATGTTTCATGTTGAGGTCAACTTGAAACGGCTTGGGATTCATTTAAAAACGACTCGTTTCAATGATTTAGAGTCGACTCTTTCTTTTGAGAGACATTAACTTTATACACAGTGCACTTTAAGATTTAAAACTTTGCAGGATGTTTTCATTCACTTAAGGCTGCATTTACACTGCTAGTCTTGATAAACAATTCAGATTTTGTGACTATATCCGATTTCTTTGAACGACGTGCTTACATTTCTTTTAAAAGTGACCCATATTCGATGTGTGCATTTTACACTGCACTTGGTGAAACAAGCTAAAAATAGCATATGACATCACAAATCAATTTGAATAGTACTTTTAATTTAATTTATTGACATGGAACTCATATAGAAACGTTTTTAATGCAATAGTTGCTATACATCAAAATAATAACAAATTCTTCAGGACAGTGATTGCGACTGGATAAATACTCAGATTGTAGATATTGTTAAGCATGTCACATCGTCTGTGTTTTTTAGTAATTAAAACCAAATGCATTCATCAGTGATTGTATATCAAAGGCAGGGACATGTTTGTGTGCATTTTATTTTGTGGTTTCAATGGAACGAACGGGACTGAAGCGCTCGTCTGTGCCATAGACTGTAAAAAATATGGACGCCGCGTCTCCGCTTCCTTCCACTATAGAAAAGTGAAGGCAAATCATCTCAGTATGGCCGTTGCCTTCTTGAGAAAATGACGTAATTTGGAGCCCGAGTCTGCGCTGTAGAGATTAGTTTGGAGCCAGAGTCTGCCGAGAGGTCTGGAGCGAGTCTGCGCAGTAGAGATTCGTTTGGAGCCCAAGTCTGCGCAGTAGAGATTCGTTTGGAGCCAGAGTCTGCGCAGTAGAGAGTTTGGAGCGTTTGGAGCCAGAAGTCCAGAGTCGTTTGGAGCGCAGTAGAGATTCGTTTGGAGCCAGAGTCTGCACAGTAGAGATTCGTTTGGAGCCAGAGTCTGCGCAGAGTCTGCGCAGTAGAGAATCTGCGCAGTAGAGATTCGTTTGGAGCCAGAGTCTGCACAGTAGAGATCGTTTGGAGCCAGAGTCTGCGCAGTAGAGAATCGTTTGGAGCCAGAGTCTGCACAGTAGAGAATCGTTTGGAGCCAGAGTCTGCGCAGTAGAGGTTTGGAGCCAGAGTTGCACAGAGCGTTTGGAGCAGAGTCTGCACAGTAGAGATTCGTTTGGAGCCAGAGTTTGGAGAGATTCGTTTGGAGCCAGAGTCTGCGCAGTAGAGAATTCGTTTGGAGCCAGAGTCTGCGCAGTAGAGAATCTGCGCAGTTTGGAGCCAGAGTCTGAGTAGAGATTCGTTTGCCAGAGTCTGCGCAGTAGAGAATTTGGAGCGAGTTTGGAGTTTGGAGCCAGAGTCTGCGCGTTTGGAGTAGAGATTCGTTTGGAGCCAGAGTCTGCGCAGTAGAGATTCGTTTGGAGCCAGAGTCTTGCGAGAGATTCGTTTGGAGCCAGAGTCTGCGCAGTAGAGAATTCGTTTGGAGCCAGAGTCTGCACAGTAGAGATTCGAGTTTGAGCGTTTGGAGCAGAGTCTGCGCAGTCTGCGCAGAGATTCGTTTGGAGCCAGAGTCTGCGCAGTAGATTCGCAGTTTGTTTGGAGCCAGAGTCTGCACAGTAGAGAATCGTTTGGAGCCAGAGTCTGCACAGTAGAGATTCGTTTGGAGCCAGAGTCTGCGCAGTAGAGATTGTTTGGGAGCCAAGTTTGGAGCGTTTGGAGCCAGAGTCTGCGCAGTAGAGATTCGTTTAGTAGAGATTCGTTTGGAGCCAGAGTCTGCGCAGTAGAGGTTTGGAGCCGAGTCTTGCACAGAGTAGAGATTCGTTTGGAGCCAGAGTCTGCACAGTAGAGGGTTCGTTTGGAGCCAGAGTCTGCGCAGTAGAGATTCGAGTTGCGCAGTAGGAGCCAGAGTCTGCGCAGAGTCAGTAGAGAGTTCGTTTGGAGCCAGAGTCTGCGCAGTAGAGATTCGAGTTTGGAGCCAGAGTTCGTTTGGAGCCAGTAGTCTGCCAGAGTCTGCGCAGTAGAGATTCGTTTGGAGCCAGAGTCTGCGCAGTAGAGGTTCGTTTGGAGCCAGAGTCTGCGCAGTAGTGTCGTGAGGTGGAGCCGCGGAATCAAACTCCCGCCCAAACTCCGGCAGACCCAATCAGCCATAACGACACGCCCCCCATTTTTATAGCATCAAATTACTAGCTAAAATCAAACTTCTCACAAAAATGAGCAATTGAACATATATCAGAGTGATAACAACTACCTTAAATGACCAAAACCATATTTCGGAAAATTGTATTGGAAGCGTAATTCATTTTTTTATTTTGACTGAAGTCCCATTCGTTTACACGGAGAGGGCGGGGTTTATGACCTGTACTGCAGCCAGCCACCAGGGGACGATCAAAGAGCCCGCAGCTTCACTTTTAAGGACGAGGGAGACACACTTGGTCTGTGCGCGAGCCGTCGTCACTGACAACAGCAGCAACGAGCACTCAGCTCAAATGTTTAATTTGTTACAGGTATGTCTGTACCGCGAAATGTTAAAAAAAACTCACTTTTAAATTACATAGGAGTTGCATTTACAGGGGAAGATCTGATCTGGCTGCTTACACGGCAGGCCCAAATGCACATATCCGATTCATATCTGATTTATTTCCCCATATGAATGAGGCCTGAAACCGATCGGAGAATATCGGAATCCATGCAAGTTTTTCTCCTGCTTAAACGGTCGTGGGCCATATCCAATCTGTGCCACATGGGTGGAAAAAAAATCGGAATTGGGTCACTTGAACCCTGTAGAGCTGTGTTACACACTGCATGAAAGGTCATTTTCAAAATCTATAATAGAGGCACTTTAATATGGAGAATGATTTTTAGAACCATTTCATTATCTTTATAGTTATAGTCCTTGGTGTGAATGGGCCTTTAGTCTTTTTTCGAGAGAAAGGCAATCAATCTGTCAAAGCTGTCAAACTAGGGTTTTTTTCACGCGCACTTAAACACCATGCAAAATATTCTGCCCCCCCACTTCCAGATTTATGTCCAGACCCGAAACCCAGCCAACCTGAACATGAAGATGGTGAAGGATGAGTATCCAGACAAGCCTCTGGAGCTGGTTGGTGCTCTGGGAAAGAGGAACCACTACCAGCAATTCCAGCCTGTGGTCGTGTTGAGTAAAGGATACACCGTGCACTGGGACCAAGCGGCTCCTGCCGAGGTCATCATCTGGCTCATCAACTTCAACAGGTCAGCGAGAGATCGACTGCATTGACTGTGTGCTGCAGTGAACACGTGTTTTTGTAGGCCAACCCAGATCACATTGCCCTGGTTCCCTTGACGAAAACCCAATAGGATTTTTTCATTGGCTTTTTGATTAATGCTGAAAATAAGATCTGTGACTGACAAAAGTTTATGGTTCTTACAGGTTTTGGTTCATCATGATAGTCTTCACAAATTGAACCCTAGAAACGATCAGAAGTAAAAAGCTAAACGTAGGCTATAAACAAACTATACCATGGTTGCATGGCTTCAACATTACCAGTACTAAGCTTCTGGCAACTCATTCAATCTTTATTAAAAAAATTATAATAAATCTTGAAAGTTTGAGATATATAGTCCTCAAATATCTTACGCATGTGTTCACCACACAAGCCTTCAAAAACACACTGACTTCAGGACGATTGAACTGGAAGTGCTGAAATGCATCTCATTTCTGGGTTTAGGCCTACAAAATACATAATTTCTGCATCACATTATAGTCTTGCTAGTTTTTACTTCACTCAGGTTCAAGCCTTTTTTGTTGTCAAAATCCAAAGTGTTCAATGATTTAATAATTGATATCTGTTGTCAACAAGAGAGCAGCTTGTGGGTCTCTCATCAGTTTCCAATATAAAAAGCGCTATAGTTTTCTATTGGAGCTATTATTAATGATTACTGTTATTAATAATTATTATTATTAAATGCTTTTTTTTAGTACTTTTGCAATAGTAGTATATTTCTTTATTGATGTGTTTAATTTGTATAATTTAAATAATAAATATTATTTGGAATAATAGTAATGATTATAAATGCAGTTTTTATTTTTATTTTTTTATAATACTATAGTATTATTGCAATAGTAATATATTTCTTTATTGATTTTTTCTAAATGCATAGTTTAAATATTAATACAAATATTATTTTTTAATAACAATAATTAATAGTAGTAGTAATAGTAGTATTGTATAGTCATACTGAATGTGAAAATAAGTTGTCCTTCTATTTTGTCCTTAACTGATCACATGTCCGTTTCTTCGATAACTGCCCTCTATAGACAGACAGCTGTAAGGAATTTGGGGGCGGGGCTTTCTGTTTGTCCAACCAATGGTAGATCGGAGGAGTGCTTAGAACATCAGCCAATATTTTGTGTCATCTGAATATGTATATGAGGTCTTCGGGTGTAAATGCAGCCTAATAGACCTGTCGCTCTGTCATTAATTATAATCAAATCACAATATTAACAGCAAATCATGGAAATTACTCACTGCTCTTGGCTGGATAACTTAAGTAGCTGTAATGAGCTCACAAGGATCAAATGTGAACACTAATTTAGGCCAAAAAAAGCTGTACAGCTGTATTTAATAAAAATCTGCTTGCCAGTAAAACTCCAACTTAATCACTATTAATATATCATATTATGACAGTAATTAATGCATGCCATTCTGAATGTGATTGCTTCATTATTAGTTTAATTTCTGAATGTTTACTTGAATATTATAAGCACTGTTTACTTCATTTGTCTCTTAGTATCTTCATTTGTATCTGACTTGCTTGTAATTAGTTTCTTTGTGCTTTGTTTAATTACTGACTGTTTATTTGTCTTGAATAACTACTTGTAAAAACATAAAGCATAAAGCATTTTCTTAATTAAGAAACAGTTAAGAGCTGCATGCTGTTGTTCTTTAATTGTATTTGTTGATATTTATATTAATATTTTACTTTTTAAACAAAGGATAATCCAGTGCTTCATGAACAGCTGCCAGAATAAAGCATTACACATAATTCTCACTTTTATGTCAATCCCAGATTACAAAGCAACATTCATAACAACGCTTATCAATTATATTTAATAAAATGCACAGCGTCTTGATTTCCAAACGATCCAGGTCCTCTGAACCAGGACTATTGCGCCCCCTAGTGATTGATGCTAATACTAATACACCACCGTGAGTCTGCCCGTCTCATATTCACGTGCGTTACTCATACTGCAGTGTTGTTGCTTCTTCTCCAGAAAGGACTGGATAAACATGGGCATCTGCTACCCTAAAGGCACAGAGTTCACCATCATCTCCGACATCCACAACCGCCTCACCAAACAGACGAGGAAGACCGGGGTGTTCATGAGGACCGCTCAGAGAGAAAAGATGGGCCACTCTCACCAGACGAGAGGATATTACTTCTGGGAGGAGGACACTGGGTAAGAGCAGATAACAGCTGTGTGACACTATCTGCACTAGCTGCTGGTGTGGTGCTGGTGAATGTAGAAAGATGTCAAATACAAATGGCCTGTTTTATTGATAAGAATAGTTGAGACAGAGAAGTGTGAGAACAGGATCGGGAAAAGTCGACCTAGAGTCAGTGTTGGTGCACGTGTGCTAATACTACAGTAGTTCACCAAATGCAATCATAATTAATTAAAGCAGTATACAAATAATCAATTTAAACTCCTAGTGGCTCCTAGTCGCTGTATTAATATATTATACATTTTAATATAATCTATTTTACTTTTAATATATAATTGCAATTTATAGTAATAATTTAATTTATATATTTATTTGTGCAAGACATTTTTTTTCAAGAGTATGAATCAATAAAAACTCTCTCTCTCTCTCTCTCTCTCCTCTATCTATCTCTCTCTCTCTCTCTCTCTCTATCTCTCTATATATATATATCTCTCTCTCTCTCTCTCTCTCTCTCTCTCTCTCTCTCTATATATATATATATATATATTCTTTATCTAAATATACTAATATAATATAAATATATTAATAGAAATCTGCATGACTCACATTGAAAAAAAATCTTGCACAAAAAAACGGAATAATACGAAGAACTTTACCCCTCGCTTTATGGACATAATATTACATTTACATGTATGTGTTTTGATACATGCTTTTATCGGTTTGAATGTTTTGCTCATGGAGGATATTTTGCTTGTTGAACTTTGGGGATCATTTTATTTGACCATAAAAGAGTGTGAATGATTTTACTGTTGCCAAATGTCCCATCTGGTGTAATTTTTTTTAATGAATGACCCATAAAAAAGGCATTTCTCCATATTTTACTAATAAACGGGTGCATGTGTGAAAACGAATAACGTTTTAAAAGAAAAAAACTCGCAGAGAACTGGTCAAAAAATCCATTATGATGTTGAATTAAATATGTTTACAACATTAAAGGAAATGGACGGTAAATATATTCAATTAAACGTGTTTTTTTCTACTGCCTGGCCTAATGTAAAGTCATACTGAGCAAAGTAGCAGTTATTATAAAGACATCTGTGTTTTGATAGAGGATGAAAAAATAGCTGTTCTTAATTTAGCTATGTCAGTCTTCCTTTGCTAATGAAAGATAATTAAATTGTAGGAATGAGGAATATCACTCGATTGGAACTGCTGTGAAATTACCCAGGAGGCTGGATGCTAAACGCCGCAGTTTTATCAATTATAAGTCTTGATGTGGTTTTAAAAGTGTCACAGCTTCTAAACTCCCGCTGTCCGTGTGCTGATCTCTGTTTCTCTCTCTCTCTCTGCCGTCTTCCCCTCAGGCTGCTCTTCCTTAAAATCAAAGCGCACAATGAGAAGGAAGACTTTGCGTTCTGCTCGGTGAAGGGTTGTGAAAGAGTGAAGATCAAAGCGCTGATTCCCCCCGGCAGCGGTCCCAGCGACTGCATGGCTGAAGCCTACCCCAGATACACCGAGATGCCCGTCGTAGATGTGCCTATGCCCAAAAAACTGCCTCGCTCCAAACTGGTGAGGAGACACTTTTGACTTTACAAAGCATCTGTGTTTGAAGTCAGGCGTGATGCTGCGGGTCGGATGTGGGACGTTCCTGCTGGATGCCTGATGCTCGGAAGATGATGTATATAGCTGGTCTTTTGTTAGTCTCAGGTGTTTGATTGTCTCCTGCAGGATAAATGATAATATGCAGCGTGCAGGTTCGTTCAAGTCGTTCACTGCACAGTGCACTGTAAACTTAAACTGGCTGAAACTTTTGCTGGTCCTCTATTGTGATGGAGAAAACTGTTCCTAAATGTCTATACCCACTTAAATATAAATATATACTGTATGAATTATACAAATATAATATACATATATACTGTATATATATATATATATATATATATATACACAATGATTTATATATATTTCTACAGCTTATATGTGTGTGTTAAAAAAATTAGTGGCTCAACCAATATTATTATATAAAAGAAATACATACAGTACAAGCTATATATTATACATTTTGTGATAATGACCCGAGTTGTCACAAGGAGGTTCACAAACACCGGAGCGAAGTTGGCGTACAAAAGATGTTTATTAGAGCGGATGTGCAAAAACGTGCTAAATAAATCGTTAAGAGCTTAAAACACAGATTGATCTAAAAACAGTCTGAACTGCTAAGTACTAAGACCAGTACTATCTCCCCTCCAGTTCACTGAGGATAGAGTTTTACATGCTTTCCAGTGCAACCTCATTCACAAGCTCTCTATCCGTCCACCACCTTACTACTAGCCGCGGCATTCAATACAACAGTTTTTCCCGCTCTCTCAAATTGGAACATACCATTTTCTATAAAATAGGCTCTTGACTTAATAATTTAAACATGACATTTAGAAACAAGAGTCTAAATTAATAAATACAACTAATAATGCAAATTAAAAAGAGGATGGATAAATGAACATTTGCAATGCACACACTAAAATGAGCACTTTCTCTCGAGTACACTTACTGCCACGCTTTATCAAAACATTCAAGCAAAACCAACTCGAACCCCGTAAAGCAGTGATGGAAGGAAAACGAGGTCTCCCATCACACCTTTACAATTTACATTTAATTACAGTTTTACATTTTAATACTCTTTTTTGTAAATTAAATATAAAATATGTCAATGTTAATTACACACACACACACACACACACACACACACACACACACACACACACACACACACACACACACACCTCACACACACACACACACACACATTACACACACACACACACACACACACACACACACACACACACACACACACACACACACACACACACACACACACACACACACACACACACACACACATATATAGCAATGCCATTTTAAATTGGAAAAAAAGTGAAATTTAATTTGTTATAGCAAATAACAGAAAAAAATACACTTATAAATTATAAGGAAATTATGAATTAAAACATTAACCCTATCAACAATGGATAAACACATTTTTTTAAAGTTGAAAATGAAATGAAAGCTAATGATTATTCAGCAAAGTGGAGGAAGCATATTAGTATGTCACTCATATATATATCATTAACTGCATCTCACAGTGTGCCGGTATGTTCGGATGCTGTTATTTGTGTCCTCACAAGTTCAAGTGCCATTAGTTTAACCACAGTGTCACTTCAAGTTTATGGTATATATGTTCAGGTGTGATGGTGTATGCAAGTTGTAAGTGCAAACATCTAGTAAGAAGATATTATTAAATGTTATATTATTGTAATCTCACATGTTCTTGTTTCCTTTACAGCCTCACACACCGGAGCACTTCCTTGAAGTCAAACTGGAGTCATATAACACACGCTTCTTCCACATCAAAGAGGACTTCGCCTATACTGAGGTACAAACTCTTTCTGTTTTTGAGTTTTACAAAGAACTGAGGAAAATCAGCTCTCATTCACTAGTTAGCCTGCCTAAGCCTGAGGGGGTTTGCTGATGTTTAGCTGGTTTAATCTAGGTCTAGCTGATCTCCCACTCTGGCCTTTATAATACAGTACATATTATTTTATGCTTGTTTACAGATAAATGAATAGTGATGTCATTTTGAGTTTTGATTTTTTTTATGGTAAGAGGGATGGGGACAGACCAAGTAAGATATCGAAAGAAAAAAAATAAAAAAAATGAAGTAATTTTTTCTGTAGGTGAATGGAAAGAAGATCTACCAATCAGAGGACGGCATTCATCTGACTGTAATCGACGGTCTCAGCGGTAAAATCCTGGAGACTAAAGGCTTCAGGAACACAATCCTGATGGGAATTCCAGCTCAGCTAGAGAACTACATCACAAACCTCAAAGACAAGTGAGACTAATACAGAATATATGCACGAATAGTTTACATCCACGCAAAAAAATCAAATGCACATGCAATGAAATGATCTACTTTTAGAAAATTATATTCTAATTACTGGGGTTTTATTCAGCAGGGATGCATTCGATTCATCAAAAGCAAACTGAAAATAATAAATGTTTCTTGAGCAGCAAATTAGCATATTAGAATGATTTCTGAAAGATCACGTGACACTGAAGACTGATGCTGCATCACAGGAATACATTACGGTTTACAATTTATTCAACAGTCATTTTAAACTGTAATATTTCACAATATTGGTGGGGTTTTTTCAGTATATTTTTTTCAGCTTTAGTGAGCACCACAAATGTTTGAGCTGTAAGATTAATAGGAAAATATATGCATGACTCTTCAGTTTACGTGCATACAGAATGAAATGCACATGCAATGAAAAGTTACTACACAGAAATGACTATTCTGTGGCATTTCTTCTGTAAATTAAACCAAAATAAGGTCATTAACAATATTTTTTGTTTCAGCTTTTAAAGAAGAAAAGCTTTTTTTTTTTACAGCATCTCATTATCAGCTAAGCGTGAAGCCATCTGAGCTGTTTCACTTCCTGTAGCGCTTCGATGTAGAGATTTATGTGTTGAATTCGAGTGGATCACACAGGCACACAGTGCGACAAGCAGCGCTTTCCAAATTGGTCTGTGCGGTGAAGTGGGCCGTGCAGATATTTGATCCGTTCTGCACGGTTACGTTGGGTAACGCCGCTCTGACACTGCTGGAGTGTTTGGATTCTCACAGAAAAGCAGCGAACAGGAGATAATCACACAGTCAGATAGGGAGATACAAATTGCATGTTAACATATGCATCAGTGGCCTTGAAATTTAGCTTGGGCGGCCGCTGAAAAATGGCCGACTAAACTACACTTTCACAAGTGTTATGTGGGTAAAGTAAAATAAAGTGAAGCTTGATTTCAGGGGCGTTGAAACCACGTGTCTCCACTTCAGAGGATTTACTTGTTCTTTGAATGCTTTTCATACTGTATGTGTTTCTCTATTTCTAACTGCTGTGTCTGATAGAAAGTGATTGTCTGCCCTTGCAGGTCAGTGGTTTTGATCACCTCTAAAGGGAAACTGGTCACCAGAGGGCCATGGACCAAAATTCTCCAGACCCTCGGAGCAGATCAGACGGTGAAGCTGAAAGGTAACGAGTTTCACTCATCATAATTCAGGATTGCGATAGACGTCTCACATTATCAGTACCTGATGGAATTGACATTATTTATAGGTTTGAAACAAATGTGCGTACCAGAAAACACGTGACCAGGCAAAATAGATCTTAATGTCAAGTATGTAATGTATTTTGGTCTACCGTACACAATTTTAGGGTCAGGAAGATTTTTGTTTCAAAGAAATTAATACTTTTATTCATCAAGACTAAAGTAAATTGATCAAAAGTGACAGTAAGGACATTTATTATGTTACAAACTCTTTTTATTTCAAATGTAATTACTGCTGAAAATTCAGCTTTGCATCACAGGAATAAATTGCATTTTATAAAATATATTCAAATACACAATAGCTCTTTAAAAACTTTCTTTTTTTTAATTATTACAATTTTACTGTATTTTTGATTCAGCTTTGGTGCGCATAAGAGACTTAAGAGACAAACATTTTAATGATTTTTTAGATTTTTTGAGGTGTAGTGTATCTGTGTCTCAGATACTGATTCACACTTATTTTTAGCCATGAAGTTTCATCCCAATGGTATCTGGGATACTTTATGATAAATTACCACAAAAAAAAGAATCGAGTTGTGTGAAGAGAAGTGTTTTTTGGGCCCCCAGACACAAGGAATCGAGTTGTGTGACAGAGCACACACACACACACACGCACACACACACACACACATACACACACACTACACAAGCACACACACACACACACACACACACATACACACACACACGCACAACACACACACACGCACAACACAACACACACACACACACACACACACACACAACACACACACAACACACACACACACGTGCACACGCACACACACACACACACACAAGCACACACACACACAAACACAGCAGGGTCCTTCCTCTCGACCCTCCCTTCACGTATTATATTTATCATGTTGAATTGTCATTCCAGCAGGCAATGCCCCTCAAGTTTACATTCCAAATGCTTCCCACCGGCTCGTTTCGTGAACACCAAATGTTTCACAGACGCATGACGCAGACTGAAACCTAAAGGAATAAAAATGAATGCATTCCAACACAAGATTTTATGATACTGATCAACTTTATATTTCCCTGTTATTTTATGGCTTAAAGAAATAATATAAATATTGATTTGAGATTATTATATGAATAAAAGTGTTGAATGATATGGGATACATGAAACTAGCACAGCTAAACTACAGTTTCATACAATTTTTTTAAAGAAGAAGAAAGCTATTTTGTTCAGCAAGGATGCATTGAATTCTGAGGATTGCGATTATATAAACTCAGAATAACAAGTAAACTCGCAGTTCTGATAAAAAGGGTCAGTATTGCGAAATATAAACACTATCTGATATTCAGTTCTGCTTTTGCATCTCACAATTTATACATTTTTCTCGTATTTCTGATTTTTGTTCTCATTTCTCAGAATTCTGAATTTACATCCCACAATAATTTTATTTTCTCCACAGAATAAAAAAAGGTAATTGTGACTTCTTGTTTATAAGTGAGTTTATATCTCACAATTTTGAGGGAAAAAATGAATTGTAACATATAAACTCAGAACTGTGAGAAAACAAGTCTGAATTTGTGGGATAAAAAGTTGCAATTACTTAAAAAAAAAATTTTTTATCCTGTGGCAGAAACAAGCTTCCATAGACACTGAAGACTGGAGTAATGATGCTGAAATTTCAGATTTGATCACAGGAATAAATTACATCATAAAATATATTAAAATAGAAAACAATTATATTAAATAGTAAAAACAGTAATACTGTAAAATATTATTACAGTGTTTTTAATCAAATTAATTAGCAGAAGAGATTTTAAAAACATTAAAAAAAATCTTACCGACCCCAAATTTTTTTTGTAGCATATGTTGGAGATCTGTTGCCAGGGATGACAGTTATACAGTTTAGCCTTATTATACAAACATATTTAACCAAAGAATGTCACGATTGACCAATCAGAATGAAGTATTCCAGAAAGCTGTTAAATAAGCGCCACAACATCAAAGCCTGTATAATTTAGTACTTTTTTTTACAGTTTGCAGTTTGGCAAAGGTTGATGCACATAAATTGGCCTTAACCAAAATTTTTGTCATGAATGAGGTCATTAAATATAATTTTGTGGTGTTTTTGTTTCCAGACAAACTCGCCTTTGTGGGCTTCAAAGGCTCCTTCCGGCCAGACTGGGTGAGGATGAGTGTTGATGAAGAGCGGGCCAAACTCCACCAAGTGCTGCCGATCCCTGTGATTAAGATGATGAAGCTATGAAGACGAGCGACACACGCCGCAGGACATCTCAGACTCGCAGTAGCAGCACTGCCGGACGATCCCAGCTACAGCCGCACGCCAGGACTACTGAACCTAAAGCACCAATCACAGCCCAGCATGTGTTTATGTTACCCAGAAACCCCTCCCAGCGGATTCCATTGTATGTGACAACGTGGACGTTGTGATTCTTGGATCGTGTCGTCAGTTGAATATACTTGAGTTTCTACAGGAGCAAAACAAGAAAAAATTAACTAAAAACGATCGCAGCATTCCTTGTTTTTGTCCCACTCGGTGATGTTTGCCTTCATGTTTTTTCTATAGATGTAGAAAAAGAGGTTTCGGATTGTAAATGTCGTGAGGTTTCCTCATTTTAATTGTCATGCACAAGAGTTGGTTTCGTTTTTGTTGAACGAGAGAGCCAGCAAAAAAAATAACAATACGGCCTTAAAGTAACGGGTCACCTGAAAATGAAAATGTCACTCATTTATTTACATATCATGTCGTTCGATGTAACAACAAGCAAGAATTATTTTTTATTTTTTTTTAAGTATAACCTTTGAAAGCACTAAACAGATTCAAGATGCGGGAAAATAATATGGACACAATTCTCATTTTCTGGTGAACCGTTCCTTTAAATTGAATAGTCAAGAATGGATTTGAATCTGAGCATTAATAGATGTCAGTCTATCATAAAATGATCAAATCTGTGATTAATTGGCTTTTCTTCCATTTGGCAAGAAGTACAACATTGTCCCTTTGCCGAAATAGCTGGTCTTTTTTCGGAGATTGTAATTTGTTAGTGTTTTTGTATGTTTTGTGTGTTTCTAAAAAAAAAATACAACAAATCCTGATTGATAACAAAGATATATTTTATACTTATTTATTGTACAGGCACTATTACACAAATCCAGAAGCGACGTCTTTTAAGGGACTTTTAAGTTGTAATGTAATTCTGTCCTATCTGTAAAAACTCAAACTTTAAGTACAATTTTCACTTTAGTGTATAATTCAAATATACATGACATTAACTTTAAGTTGTATATGGATGTTATGTAAATGTGAATGATTTCCAAGTAAAAAAACATGTATTACTTTAGATAAGAAAAAATATATAAAGACTTTTGTACAGAAATAAATCTTTTTTCCTCAGATTGTTGGAGTCATACTATGTTTCTATATATATATATTATACATGCACATTTTTGGTGAACTTTCCTTTTCTCTAGTTTAGTTCAAGTACAGATTCATGGAAGTTTGTTTCTGCCTCTGAATAAAAAAAAAATAAAACAAGGAAATGGCAACTTTTTTATCTTAAAATTCTGACTATTTTTTTCAAATAAAGTTTGACTATAAAGTCAAAATTGTGAGATATGAACTCCCAATTCAAATAAAGTCAAAATTGTGAGATATGAACTCCCAATTCAAATAAAGTCAAAATTGTGAGATATGAACTCCCAATTCAAATAAAGTCAAAATTGTGAGATATGAACTCCCAATTCAAATAAAGTCAAAATTGTGAGATATGAAAATTGTGAGATATGAACTCCCAATTCAAATAAAGTCAAAATTGTGAGATATGAAAATTGTGAGATATGAACTCCCAATTCAAATAAAGTCAAAATTGTGAGATATGAACTCCCAATTCAAATAAAGTCAAAATTGTGAGATATGAACTCCCAATTCAAATAAAGTCAAAATTGTGAGATATGAACTCCCAATTCAAATAGTCAAAATTGTGAGATATGAACTCCCAATTCAAATAAAGTCAAAATTGTGAGATATGAACTCCCAATTCAAATAAAGTGAGATATGAACAAAATAGTGTATGAATTCAATAAAGAAAATAATTCAAATAAAGAACTCCCAATTCAAATAAAGTCAAAATTGTGAGATATGAACTCCCAATTCAAATAAAGTCAAAATTGTGAGATATGAACTCCCAATTCAAATAAAGTCAAAATTGTGAGATATGAACTCCAAAATTGTGAGATATGAACAATTCAAATAAAGTCAAAATTCCCAATTCAAATAGTGAAAATTGAACTCCCAATTCAAATAGATATGAACTCAAAATTGTGAGATATGAACCAATTCAAATAAAGTCAAAATTGTGAGATATGAACTCCCCAATTCAAATAAAGTCAAAATATGTGTGAGATATGAACTCCCAATTCAAATAAAGTCAAAATTGTGAGATATGAACTCCCAATTCAAATAAAGTGAGATATGAACAAAATAAAGTGTGAACTCCCAATTCAAATAAAGATATGAACTCCCAATTCAAACTTGTAAAAACTCCCAATTCAAATAGTGAGATATGAACAAATTGTGAAATAAAGTCAAAATTGTCCCAATTCAAATAAAGAGATATGAACTCCCAATTCAAATAAAGTCAAAATTGTGAGATATGAACTCCCAATTCAAATAAAGTCAGAATTGTCCCAATTCAAATAGAGATATGAAATTTAAAGTAAAGTCAAAATTGTGAGATATGAACAAATTCAAATAGTAAAATTGAACTCCCAAAAATACAATTCAAATAAAGTAAAAATTGTGAGATATGAACTTGTGAGATATGAACTTCAAAATTGTGAGATATGAACCCCAATTCAAATAAAGTCCAAAAATTGTGTGAGATATGAACTCCCAATTCAAATAATAGTCAAAATGTGAGATATGAACTCCCAATTCAAAGAAATAGTCAGAATTGTGAGATATAAATTTGCCATTGTAAGAAAATAGTCTCTTTTCCCCTAAGAATTGACCTTTATAATTCACAACTGCGTGTTTATATCTCACTATTCCTAGAAAAGTCAGAATTACAAGAAAAGTCTGAATTGAACTCCCAATTCAAATAGTCATATAAACTCCAATTCAAATAAAGTCAAAATTGTAGATATGAACAATTCAAATAAAGTCACAATTCTAAAGTCAAATTGTGAGATATGAAATCCCATTCAAATAGTCAAAATTGTGATATGAACTCCCAATTCAAAATAGTCAAATTGTGAGATATGAACTCCCAATTATAAAGCTCTTTTTCCCTAGAATTGACCTTTACTGCGTGTTTATTCAGAATTACAAGAAAAGTCTGACTCGCAATTTTTATATCACACAATTCTGACTTTTTCTGATAATTATTAATTTTTTCAGAATTGTGATATGTAAACTGGCAGTTGCAAGAAAAAAAGGTAAGAATTGTGTAATAAAAAGCTGCAATTCAATGGCAAAAATGGGCTTCCGTAGAGTTCTATCAACACAAAGGCATTTAAAACTTCACAGCAGTGATGCTGGAATGTGTCTTTCCTTAGTAAACACTATAAAATAAGCTGATGTTGATTGATGGTATGTGTCTAGTGTGTGTTGATGTTGGGGTGGGGGACCACGAGGAGTTTCTTCAGCAGATGGTTTGGAAATATGACCACGGACTAGGGTGGATCCTGCATTCTGGACATACGTTCATGTACACTAAAGATCTGGACATGTTTGCACAGTAAAGCACCCTGAAGCGCTCTACGGTCGCTGTGGAAGTGTTACTTCAGACGTCTGGCATTGCTGAATGTCATCATGAGTTGTCGGCTATGTTTTCTGGAGTGTCAAATCTTCCTATTTGACCTAATTTAATGCAGAGCATCAGTCGGGTCCAAAGTAATTACGAAGGCGGTCAATGCGGCTGCATTTCTCACATGACAAATAGATGACACCGTCATCCTCTTATCAAATGTTCATGGGAAAGCGTTTCTCCGGGACATTGTATTGTTGTTTATTTGTTGTTGCCAATAATGAAGTCATCAGCTGGAGACTTATTGCATGGATACATACATACAAAAAAAAAAAAGTCTTCCAGAGAGCAAATTATATTTAAAAGGCTGTTTGTTACAAATAACATTATGGGCTGGCTGGTTACATAAAAGGTTAAACTAGTCTTAAAGTTAGTTAGCTAATTTTTCTGGTCATGATTTTGTAAATTAATTTATAGAAAAATGTGGATTAAGTTGAATCTTAAAAAATAAGACTGATTTCCCTTTGGTTAACTGCTAGTTAGTCAGACTAGTTCTTAAGACACTGTCTTAACATAGAGGCTAAGTTTATGCAACTGGCTCTATAAGTGAAAGAACTGGGACCAGTTGCATAAACTTAGCCACCAAGTAAAAACTGTTTTAAGAACTAGTTTAACTAGCAGCTGTCAAGTGGAACATCAGTCTTACTTCTCCAATGCAAATAAGACCAATCTGCCCTTTCATAACTGAATTAAAAAGTTATGACCAGTCTTGAAGAAAAACAATTAGATGACTAACTTTGTAAGACTAGTCCAAACCGTTGATCTGAGATCTGAGAACTGGATTTGTTTATCTGCATTCTCCTGGTCCATGGCCTTTGAAAGATAGTAGTTTTGAAGCTTTTAGTAGCAAATATATTCATTAGAATTATAAAACTACAATCATGAATCAAACAAATGCAGTTTGATAACTATGATGGTTTCTTCTGGAAGTAGAAGACAGAATAGCAAAAGCTCTTTATACATACAAGTTCTTATTCAGAAAACATACTTATAAATAAAAATCTGTTTGTTTGTAAAGAAACACTTAGTATTGAAACTACGCGATGGATTTTCCATTAGGGCTCTCTATTAGTTTGCCATTATCATCACAGTTCTGGAAGGATTGGACAAATGTGTCAATGATGATGATGAACAACAAACGCCTGCAAGAATGGATGAATGCAAAAAAAAAAAAATTGTATTTGAATTCGATCACATTTATCATTCAGTAAAGTGCTGAAAAGCTCACAGATTTCCATGAGGAGTGCTTACGTTTTCCCTGGTATCATGGCATATGGGGCTTCAGAAGAGAAAGGATGATCGATTACTCTATTAGCGCCTAATGTTGCTCTCTTTCAAACCGAGGCAATGACTCTGCCGCTGCTAAACTCATTTTCTTTTGCCAGAAGCTGTTTCCAGATCAGTTTATTTCTGCCACATCCTTCAACAAGCTGTTATGTAAACCTTCAGATAAATCAGATATTCTCTACCGCGGTTGAGCTCGAGAGACTGCTTGTGTACTAGCTTGTTGAATAAAAAAATGTCAACGGAAATGATTGAATAAAAGAAAATGTATGCAGCTGGGAAAGAGATGTCTAGACTAAGGGGTGTGTGGAACAAAATAAGTCAAATAGCATTGTTTAGACTTTAAAGGAACGGTTCACACAATAATTACATTAGCAGAAAATGTACTCACCCTCAGGCCATCCAAGATTTAAATGAGTTCATCAGAACCGATTTTGAGAAATTGTGCTTTACATCACTTGCTCAGCAATGGATGCTCTGCAGTGAATGGGTGCCGTCAGAATGAGAGTCCAAACAGCTGATAAAAACATCACAATACAAAAGTAATCCACACCACTCAAAAGCTGCATGTTTATACGTAAAATGTCCATCAAGGCGTTTTTTAACTTTAACGCATAACATTGCATTTTCCAGTTAAAAAGTCGTCTAATCTGAATCAGGAGAGAAATATGCACAGATTAAGCATCGATTACAAGCAAAACAGCCCAAAACTGATCTAAACAAATATGTGGGTGGATTTTGATGTGCAAGGACAACAGAGGATGGATTTTTTCACTGGAGGATGCAACATTATGGACTCATTATATTTTAATTATATTATATTTGATCAACATTATATTTTGGACAAAAGCAACGGCGTTAAATTTAAGCACCTTAATGAAGGATTTTTTTAATGCTTTCAAATGATTAATTGCATCCAAAATAAGTTTTTGTTTACATAATATATGCGTGTTGTGTATATTTATTATGTATTATATAAATAAATGTATGCATGTGTGTGTATTTATATATATACATAATAAATATACACCTCACACACACATATATTATGTAAACAAAAACTTTTATTTTGGATGCGATTAATCGACAGCACTAAACATGCAGCTTTTATTGATGGGCTGGATTGGTGTGGATTATTGTGATGTTTTTATCAGCTTTTTGGACTCTGATTATGACGGCAAAGATGTACATTATGGATGGCCCGAGGGTGAGCAATTTCTACAAAATGTCTTTGTGCAACACTTTTTTCCATTTGAAAATTTGAACATGAACAGTTTTAAACCAATTGCAAATAATTCAACACATGGCAATGTAATTATAAAAGTGGTTTATTCTTTGTTTCAGACTGTAAAAAAAAATAAGGCGAGTTACAGTAAAACAAATCAAAGAAACTGAAACAAAGATTGGTGATTTGACTGTGTGTCAGTACCTAGTAACACCTGTCAGAGAAACGCTCCTTCAGTCCCATTCAGACGCTGTGCCTTTGAGGCTCGTGTATCAAAGCTCCTGCTTGCTTTTATTTGCTTTCTTGTCTCCTTTCTTCTTGGTCTCCTCTTGCTTGTTCCCCTTGGCATCTTTCTTGCCGGCTTTCCCAGGGAACACCTGCCCTTCTACGGTCACATCCTCGCAGCGGTCCTGAGCGACCAGGAAGTCTTTAACCTCCCAGGCGTAGCTCCCGTCACGCAGCATGAAGATGGCACGGTTGGATCCCACCACAAATCTGATGAGAAAGATACAAAAATGGAGGGTTTTACCACACAGAAGCGCTGATTCAAATGTACTTCTTAATGTATCGTTGTTCAATACATCATTTGTTTCTAGCATCACAACATTCTATGGGCTCTAAAAAAACTAAAACACTTAAGAAACCCCTAAAACACTTTAATTTTTGCAATTTCACTTTTTCCCCTTGAACCATTAAAAATTTCATTTTTTTTTTTTACCACAATCTATGTTGGAAATTAAATTCAATCAATAAATATTTTTTTGGACTAAATTGACTGACTCCTTTGTCCTTCTAATGATATTTTGCCTAGCTTTTTATGTATACAACACACACACAAATTTTAGACTTCTTGCATGAATTTAAACAAAATTACAGCTTCATTGGAAATAATGCATACAATGGTATAATGAAATGAAACAATAAAAAAAAATATTCTCAGATGAAATTTACCTTAATTTTAACCTTTTTTTCACACTTCCCATGTCTAATATTTCACATCAAACATGCTCTTCACTGACTGTTGTCTGTTTTGTTAAAAAAAAGTATGCTAACTTCTG
>CM049798.1:1281646-1483221 GCA_027422405.1 Ptychobarbus kaznakovi
ATGTATTCCCTAAGTCGCTTTGGATAAAAGTATCTGCTAAATGCATAAATGTAAATACATTACGAAGAGTCTGTGATGAAATGCATGTTTGTGATTATTGCATACCTTTCCTTCCCCCTCCTCATAACTGTATTTGCATTAGCCTGAGTACAAGAACGCATAAAAGAAGAAACACATAATGTAGAGAATGTTAATGAGTGTGCATGGTAAATAATGAGATAAAATAAACATCACATTTGAAATCTTTTGCAAACTATATGTGTGTCTGTGAGGGAGAGACCAGAGCGGGAGAGAGAGAGTAATTTTGTGGCAAAAACATGGACAAGATCTGTTGATTTTATCCTTTTGTTTACTGTATTTATTTGTTTGGACAGTGTCGTTGTGGGTTTTGGTTATTTTTCTGTTGTAAATCATTTGGCGAAGTGATACGTAACTGTAATGCGGTCACTAGAGCTGCCTGGAACTACTTTCGCCAATCGGATTCATAGTATAAATAGTTTTAATGCATATCTTGAGGTCAGTATAATTAGTAGATTACACTTAGGCTGTATAATAAACTAATGGCATGCACTAAAATGACTATTTTCGAAAACTGTTTTAAATGATCTACAATTAATTCACATTTAAAAACAAAGCTAGAAGACTTAAATTTTGTATAGAGTGAGTGTAACTTTTTATTTATTTACATTTTTTTGTATTGTGTTTTTTTATATATGCATGATAAATGTTCAATATTTGCACAAGTGCATGCATTATAGCTAAACTCCCTTGATACCAAATAAAAGGTAATAAAATCTAAAAACCTTGATGTTTTTCCAGCTCTGCACAGGCTGGGTCTTTACAGTGCTTGTTCATGGGACTCATATGAAGTGTGTGAGGCTCATTCAACAGAATCGGAACGGTTTCCTCTCAGGACACCCCACCCAATGGCACAGTGCCCTGTGCAGCTGTACAACTGACATGCAGTATTCACGGCCTCAGCCCCAGTTCACATCTAACACTACATGCACATGCTTTGTGAAATCCAGTAGCTTTATTCTGCTGGAATTTAATAAAGGAATCAGACCAAACAAAGTACATCAGGGATCTCTGCATTGAATATGAAGAACATCTGTTGTTTGAAACTGATGGTGTAAATGCATTTGTAGAATGTAATGTTAAGGGTTAACGATATGCATATGTGTTTTATATGAAATCTTCATAGCATGCTTATAAGTCATAATAGTACAATATTTAGATTGTCATCAAATGACCCTTTAAGTTGCTGAAAGCCCTTCCCATGTCCAAAGAGGCGGGTTTTCAGTGCAGCAGCCCCACCCTGTTGATTCTGATTGGCTCCTTCGCACTCCCAAGTCTCTTGTTGTCTAATGAAAAGTACTCTACTGCATTTACGTCATAGTATTTGCAGCGGTGAATCCGCTTTCCCTTCCCAAGATGAGTCCGCTGTTTTGAGGCCAGTTTGATATTTTTATCAGCGCGGTAGGGTGATTTTTTTTACTATTATTTCCATTAGCGTTATAAAGACCTCTCGCCACAAGCATGTATATTGTATACTTCCATTATTTACAAGTAAACTCCTCCAGTGCCATACAAAAGAGGACGAGTGAAAGCTAATCAAATACATATTTGACAATTATTTTTGTTGGATTGTGCTATTTCAAATGCCTGTTATGGACCAAAGCTACACAAATTAAGAATAAATACACAAATAAAGGTGAATAATAGATAAATAAATACATGTATATTTGCACAAAACAATATAAATAAATAAATAAACAACGCGTACAATGGAGTGCAATGTGTTTTCTTTTTTTGAGGGGGGGGGGGGGGGTTCTTTTAGCTTGAATTTATTTGTTTACTAATTCATTTATGCAGTTATTCATTTATTATTTGTATATTTTATTTATATAATGAAATATAGGCTACTTTAAATTATATATAAATAATTAAACAAACGACACAGTGGAGCAATACATTTGAATTTTCTCACAACTTAACCCTTTTATTCACAATTTCTTTTTAATTAATTTACAAATGAATTTAATTGCAATGATCAATTCTTATATAATTCTTCTCATATATATAATGCAATATAAATATAATAGGATATACATACTGTGTAAATATATATTTATAATATTCCTTATAAATATAATGATATATACTTCAAACAGCACAAAATGTAACAAAGAAAAAACGAAAAAAAAAAAACGTTTTAGTTAAGAAGACCGAGCTTTAGAATACAAAAATACAATAATGCCGCCGGCGTTCCCGCTAAACTAAACAATAATTCGCTTTATGCCGCTCTGAATGCGAACATTGTGAAACTAGTAAATACCCACACGCGAGAGAACCTGTTGGATTTACAGGGAAGCGCAAACCTGGGGCAATACACCAGAAACAAGACACAACTAAACAAACGAAAAGGGCAAACACAAGGAACTTCTCTGGAATTTCTCTTTGGGTGTAACTTTTGCCCTCAGACCGGTAGTTGAGTCTCACATCGGGGCCTCGGGAAACGATGACTGGTGAGGAATGAACGCGACTTCTCGCGCGACTGACGTTACCTCAGAAAAATAATCGTATCGTTTGAGCGGCTGGAGACTTAAAAGGAGGGATTTCGTCTCGCTGACCAGGAATAATGGTTGTGGAGGGTATGAAAGTGCCAGAGTTTGCGGGATGCTAACAGGCTATTCAGCCACACCCTCCCGCCGCTTCCTGATACGCAAGATGTAACGTTAGCGGGAGACTACAACCGACGCGCGAGAGTCTCAACAGCGAACGGAGTTGGTTATCGTCGCGGAAACCGCGTTAAAACTTTCCGCCGGCCATTTAAAGAATGGCAAGCAAAAGCGAAACTATCTGCCACTGGACCACCGATGCTTTCCTGCTGGAGAGGGCGTATGGACAATAGATATGCATAAGGAACCGAGTTTGCCCGCAGAACTTGGATTGTGTACGAAAAAGAAACGGCTGAAAGTCGTTCGGGAACGTTTTATGAGTTTCCGGGGTGTCCTGGGATGATGGTGCAGTGGCGGCGGGACGCCTGCGCGTCTCCCGCTTCGGTCGGCGGGTCAGCAAGACAGTCAATATATCATCAGCAGCATCACATAGCAGCAGGACACGTATTTAAATGCATGTAGTGTGCCTGACACGAAGAAAACCTGAAATGACAGATTCCACACAGCAAAAGTAGCGATTCTGGAAGTCAACCTGCACTTTGCCTTCGTCTGGGCATCTTCTTGTACATGGCACTGCAGGAGCCTTTTGTATAAAAGTGTTTTTGGTTTCTTTGCATTGTTGGAGAGACATTGACAACCTGTGAAACTGATCAGACTCTAGCCTACCTTATTGGAGGTAGTTGTGAATTCTATTCTATGTTCGTTATTATGCACACCTAAAATCAGATTATTTAAACATCTGGCAATTCATTTGAAGGGATATTTAATTACAGCTATCATCACCTATTTTTGCCTGTGTTGTCTTAAAAAAATGGTGAATTGAGTGAAGCTTCATATTATTTTGAGTTTTCAAAGACTTTTTCTGAAGGACGTTATTGGCCAGTTTTCACTCTCCCTGAGAAGGTGCGGCAATCTTTTTTGTTACTGAAGAAAATGACATAAATCACATCTTCGCACAAGAGAACGTATGTTGTGATCTTCATTTTGAACATTAGCGCGACCACACTACTATGGCTAGTAGTGGCTCGAGAAAATCAGATAGTGAGGTTTCTACCAACATCCTTTGCGGAAGCTTGCAACAAAGGAAAAGACTTTCATCCATCTGTGACGCATGCAAGAGCAAAATGCAGCTGGTGGCGGAGCTGCTCCTGCTGTCCAGCGAGACCAGGCCTGTGGTGAACGCCGACGGGATGCCCGTAGCGGAGACGTTTGAGAAATGTCGCGACACTGTGATTGCGCGAACCAAGGAGCTGTCGATCATCGTTCACGATATCCAGAGCCAGCTCAACATGGGGAAGTTTGTGGAAGTCGGGGACCGACTGGTCGAGATGGGGGACCTAGTGGTCTCGCTGACCGAGTATTCGGCGCACGCCGCTTACCTGGCGGCCGTGGAGATCCCAGGTTCCCACGCTGCCGTTTCTGGCCTAGTTGACCGCTACAAAGTCACCCGATGCCGACAAGAAGTGGAGCAAGCGTGCAACGTTCTCCGCTTAACGGCTCTGGTCGACCTGACTCCGCAGCTCCTTCTGGAAGTCTCACAGAACATCCTGAAGAACCTCACCACGCTTACGGATGCCTCCTCTCTGGCCAGTGATAAATCCAAGGACAAGTTTGCCAAGGAGCAGTTCAAAGCCAGTGTCAAGTGCATGAGCACGAGCGCCACGGCTCTTTTGGCATGCGTGCGCGAGCTAAAGGCCTGCCCGAGCGATCTGACCCGTAACCGCTGCGTTCTCTTCAGCGGGCCGCTCGTGCAGACCGTGCACGCCTTGGTGGGTTTCGCCACCGAGCTGCAGTTCCTCGGCAAAGCCGCAACTATCCCCCCCGAGGGCAAAGGAGTGCAGACGGCTGTTCTGGGCGGCTCCATGAGCGTGGTTTCGGCCTGCGTGCTCCTGACCCAGGGTCTTAGGGATATTTTCCAGCATCCCGAGAGCAGCTCCCAGATGCCCATCTATCGGGAGCGGCTGCGAAACTCTGCATGCGCCGTCTCGGACGGATGCACACTCCTGTCTCAGGCACTAAGGGAACGATCCTCACCTAGAACTTTACCGCCAGTTAACTCTCATTCTGTGAATTAAAACTCCTCCCCGGCACATTATTTTGAAGTACCAAAGAATCTAATCAGGTTTAACCCTGCATACGCTCTTAAA
Organism: Ptychobarbus kaznakovi; assembly: GCA_027422405.1. Lineage (NCBI taxonomy): Eukaryota > Metazoa > Chordata > Actinopteri > Cypriniformes > Cyprinidae > Ptychobarbus > Ptychobarbus kaznakovi. Next base: position 1,286,475 of record CM049798.1, read on the forward strand.
AATAAAGGTTCTGTAAAGCTGATGATACACGGGGCCACTTTTTGAGCAATGTTGCTGTCAACGGGCAACCAGGTGAGACACAGGTCCTAAAATATCCAGATCATTTGTTACCTATTCTCAATGGAAAAGCGCATAAGCGATTCAAAAAATTTGCCCTGTGTATCATCAGCCTGAATGGTTTTCACAGCGATTTCATTGAAGAATAATTTTGGGTTCCAAAAAAGAACCTTGCAGAGAACAGTTCTTAAAAGAACCTTTTCTGCATTTGAAAGGTTCCGTGGATGTTAAAGTTTCTTTGTGGAACCCTCAATGCCAATTAAGATCCTTTATTTTTAAGAGTGTAGTATGATTAAATGTAGTAATTAAAATTAAAATTTACTTTTCATGGCAGTTGGCTTTACTCAAGCTCACATTTGTAGGTTTTTCTCAAACTGGATGTGATTGGGGAAGAAGTAGCTTTTACTAAAACTGACAACTTTCGCAAAATCTGTGTCGGTTGAGAATATAATATGGCCAAAAGTGGCCGTTACAACAGAAGCCTTAAAATGAAACTGAAAGTCTTTACCTCAGTGTTTAGCTGAATGGATGTCATTGAGATTTGTAGAAATCATCAGCATAATGTTCGTATTCCTTGTGTGAATTTGTAACAAGTAAAAGCTGCTGTGAGTGTGTGCCATAGGTTTTACACTATTTACCAGACTTACAATTATATTTTAATGTGCTGTGTTTTTTTCCCCTTTGCCCACGCCCTCTTTGTTTATCATGCATGTACTGGAGTATTTATTTCAAGTAATTAAAATGTTGTTTCTCATAATTGGTATTGTATTGTCTCATCACCACAGTGCCTTGGTGAGTGAAATTCATCTCAGTAAAAAAAACAAAACAAGACACAACAATTAAAATACTTGATTACAGAAGACAGTTTTAAATCTACGGTGTAAAGACATACTTCGACCAAACACATTTTACACCGTATTCACTCTATACATTATGTAATCTATGATGAGGTGAAGTGCAGAAAAAATGTCAAAAGCAGCAGATATGTGCTCAGATTATACATATGCAGTGTCGTGGATGTGCTTTTGTGTGATTAATCTTTAGATTTATCATAAATGATGCATTCACGTGGGGTGTGTTGTAGGGTGGGTCATTAGAAATAAGAAGAAGTGCGGGTTGTCGAGCGGAGAAGGTCTGACATGTTTACGGGGGGCTTCAGTCGTTTTGGGAGTTTTTTGTGAAAGAAACTGGAATCAAATTTTAGTGAATCTAATTAAAATAGGTGAGGGGAAACATTTGATTTTTATAATCTACGAAAGAGACCAAAAGTCACTGGAAGAATTCAAAATATGAGTTTTAGATTTATCTTTCACTAAAAAATAAGAGGAAATCAGGTGTTTTATGATAGAAAATTTTATGTTATTTGTTTGTGAACTAATAATGATTTAGTCAAAGAATTCGAGTTTTTCTTTCACTAAACAGAAGCCCCGAAGCCTTTGAAGCTTCTTTAACTAGTTCCTGATGTGTTTCATTTGTTCTCATATCCTCGAGAAGCCTCCTGCTACCTTCATCCGTGTGTTTGAAGTCTGGAATGTTTATGTAGCGTAGCAGTTTATCACACATTTCCTGGACAGAAAACCATTGATTAGTCCATTAATTAAAGATTTCAGCTATAAGTAAATACAACAATCTACATTAAGGTAAATCCCACTAAACGTGTCAAGAATACGCCATGTCATGTTATAGGAACTTTTCCACGACATTCTAATGTATTGAGATGCACCTGTATACAGTCATTATCTTACAATATTTGAAACTTAAACCTGATTTAAAGAGAATTGCAGGGAATTACAATCGTGAGAATTTGTGCTTAATTGCGCTAAAAAATATAATATGTTTTTATTTTGATTTCTGTGGTGACATGTGACCATCACATGTTTTTGAGATACTAATCCTGCTACCTTGGCAGTGTATTTGACTGTTGTAACTCCCAAACCCTCTGACCCTTCCTATCATGCTGAAAAACATCAAAACTGTTGCTGCACAACAGGAAGCCGAATGACCTCTTCTATCAGGAGACGCTTCCTTCACAGCGCAAAATGTCGGAGAAATGATTTCAGCCCAGGTTTCGCCCATTTCCTGCAAAAAGGAGAGAAGTGCAAGCGGTTCCCCTCGTGTGCTGTGAGGGTCTGTCTTCTCCCCCAGTCTCCAGTGTCCTGTTTCAGTTTCATTATTATCAGTGTAAACACCTCACCCTCAAAAGCAGGCAGACGTATGTGGCTGATGTGGGAGAAAGAGACGTCAGGAATGTTAACATCTGCAATGAAATTTGACTGACATGTTTAGGGGACAAAGCAAAGTTTGTAAGCTCTGAATCTGTACAGAAAATATCATTATTGTTATAAATATGTCCTGCACTAAATGTGAGTGGTGCTTGGCCAGGCAAAACTCACCGATCACAAAGCACACCCCTTCTCAACACATGAAATTATTTGAATTGCTTTTGATAAAAGCATCTGCTAAACGAACAAATGTGCTTGTGGCCAGTTAATATAAACTCCCACCTGGCCAGTGTTGTTGCTGTGGATTTCAGTCTAATCTTTAGTGTGCTATGGATTTGTTCTGGTGGCATTAACACCTAGTTACACATTTGAGACCTAATAAGATGCATGTGGTGCGAGTAGAATGACGCAGAGCTCATAATTTATGGAAAAGCCTTATCAAATGGCAGACATTGGCATCTAGTTAACATGCTGCCTCTGGGGTAGAGCACTGTGTGAGGGAAAATTATAGTCAACAAACTTTATTTTGTTGCCCTTTCTGTCCTACCCACTACCCCCCCCCCCCAAAAAAAAACTAATTTGTATTGCATTGTATTGAATTATACCTTTTTTATTATTAAACTATAATAAACTTAATGCAATGCATTTGTCAGTCATACATGAAACCGAAAACATTTCTGCACTCAATTTTTTTATTAAGTTTATGTTTTAATTTATTATTAACTATTTGCATCTATTTAAATCATATTATCAAAATTGGCTTAAATCTGCCAGTTTCGAGGGGGTTAGAGGTTGAAGACTTAAGAATGAGAATTTGAATAAACCATATCCTTGATAAACCTGGGTTACCCGTGTCGGTTGGTTTAGCTTTAGTTGTGCTCTTGGTCAGAAGTGACGTCTCTTGGAAACCGAGGCCAAATGTCAGTGCTGTGTGATTTGATACGATGGTATCAGATGTCCCTCCGCTCACAAACACGCCCAGGTCATTGTGCCAACGTTTGCAAAGGGCAGGTCATGTTTCTTTTTAGCATTTCACTGAATCTGCATCGCAGTTGGTAAATAATTAAGTGTTTTGCTAACAACTGCTTAAAGGTCATATCTCCAAATGTGTACACAGTGGCTTAGTAACAGACCTTCTCACGAGATATATACTCAATTTACAGTTGTAATATATATATATATATATATATTGAATTATTATTTTATAATATACATGCTACATAAAATATATATACAATTTAATGTATATTGTATATGTATAGTTATTATATTGAATTTATTTTTATTATATTTGACATATAATTCAACTTTGACATTTCAGATGTGGAAATGACCATTTTGAAATTTCCCGACATTTCTAGGACCTTGTGAATCTTGATAATTAATGTATTTCCTGAATTGTCAATGGAAATGCTTCTATTACTGTATACGGCGCCAAAATTCCCAGGATCACGAGAAACCTGGAAATATCAGGGAATTTTAAAAAGTTTAAATATGTCATCTATAAAAGGATTTTAAAAGAAAACTTTCCAGTAATCATCTGGAAAGGTTGAGGAAAATCCAAAAGGTGTGTGAGTGCTGTAATATTAATGTGAATGGTGTGGAGAGGATACATTGTCCCGTGCAATCTGTTAGCTTGACATCTGCCCTGAATATTGAGCGTAAAGCACCCTGAAATCCTCCGAGCCGGAGACAGAGATAGAGTTTGGCAGGAATTCAGACAGAGCTGAAATTCCTCATCCTTCCCCTTTGGCTGACCTTGGACCAGTTGTTTCTTCACACTGCCCTCTCATACTCCAGGACCAACATTTACCCACCCACTGCTCTCGATTTCTCTGCATTATATTTCTGCAGCTCTCGTCTTACAGGTAGCGGTTTGTGTTTGTACAGAATGCTCAGTCAATCAGTACAGCCGAACCAAAAGCCGGCAGACCCTGCTCACGGCCTGTTATTGTCTCTCCCTCAGGATTAAAGGTTAGATGGGGCGGTTCCTCATTGTCCTAATATAAAGCCGTGGCATCTGGGAGGATGACAGCAGAGAAACCTTTCCTGACATTGTCTGCATGGCGTCATTGTCTAATGAACCTGGGAACAAAGTTATTTCCCTGCTATGGGCCAGACGTGCTGCACGCTGCCAAATGCAGACGTCTGATGAGCGGTGTTTGCTTTTGTCAGATGATGAGTTGAGGAAATACTCAGAGGCGTTGTAAAAGCACAAGAGACTTTCTGCAGCTTGAACCAGGGATATAGAGTTATATATATATATATATGTGTGTGTGTGTGTGTGTGTGTTCATGTTCCTGTGTTCCCTGATTTAGTTTATTCGTTTCCACCTATGATAATTAATCATCTCGTTTGCTCTTTTGTTTCCCTGGGCTCTATTAAGCCTTCAGTTTCGTTGTGTTCTTTGTCCTGGATTAATGTTCTCTAATGGAATATGTGAGTTGATGAATAAAGGAATCTTTGTTTACGCCTTTTGTGGAACACTATTACTACAACCCCATCCCGTGACACACACACACACACACACACACACACACACACACACACACACACACACACACACACACACACACACACACACACACACACACACACACACACACACACACACACACACACACACACACACACACAGAGACACAGACACAGAGACACACACACACACACACACACACACACACACACACACACACACACACACACCACACGCACAACAAGGTTTAACTACCACACACACACACACACAAAATGAGAAATCATAAGATGTTTTTAAAAGATGTCTCTTTTGCTCAAAGGATGCATTTATTTAATGAAAAATACTGCAAAACAGTAATATTGTGAAATATTATCATCATTTTAAATAACAGTTTTCTATTGTAATATATTTTCAAATGTATTTTATTTAATCTTCTATAGGCAATAGAGGACTTTTATAGAGCTACACCTTGTTTGTTCAGGTTTTAAAGTCATGTGATACTGATATTTTATGTGTCTACAGAGTGTCAGACAAATACAGAAAAATAATATAGAAATCCTGCAACTACTTGAAGATGTGTGAAATTATTTTCCAAACTATTGCACTATCAATTGTTTTAATGTTCAGTAAAAGCTGTTTGTTCAGAAACTGTAGTTCATTATGTTGTTTCGTGCACTTTTCATTGCATTTTAATCTCTGCACTAACAATGACTCAAAGAAAAAAAATCAAACATCACACAGCAGTTTCTAATTCAGGATGAAACGTTTACCGGATGAATGACCAGAAGGGAAAAAATAGCCTTGGCTGCATCGGTGTTGTAATCCATCTTCGTATCTTCCCATTTGCTAATATGAAGCAGCACTATGAGCATCCTATGGGAACATTCCCAGAGAGTGTGACCTCATCTCTCTCAGACGGGCAGCATGCCGAATAAACAGATAAATAATGTGTTTACTAGCACAGGGCTCAAATGTGCAATAGACAAGAAAGAAATGGTTATTGATGGAAAACTAGCATCTGTTAGCTAAAGCCTCAGAGGAACAGCACACACACACACACTGCAGTATTCCTGCATGGCCGTACGCGTACACACACACACACACACACACACACACACACACACACACACACACACACACACACACACACACACACACACACACACACACACACACACACACACACACACACACACACACACGCTCAGAGTGTTATGGCAGGTGTGAGAGGAAGTGTGAGTGTGTTTAAGTCAATCCCAAAGTCTCTGACAGATTTGAGGTCAGAACATCACACGTGATGTTTTGCTACCGGCAAGAGTTTTCACTTTTACATTTATTCATTTAGCAGATCCTTTTTCCGAGGCCAAATGAACAATATATCTTAAAGAGGCAATAACGTGAGAAGTGCTAGCAATATAATCTTTCAAAAGACTGGGAGGGATTAAATAAATAATGAAAGCATATGTTTTGTTTGTTTTTTAAATGGACATCCAAAAAGCTTCAAAAATTCAAAATGATGAGTATGTGTGTATATATGGCAGTGATGGACTGGGAGTAAAAAACGGCCCTGGAGTTTCTCCCAAATAGGCCCACCACAACTACAGTACAAACAGTCGCTATATCTCACAATATTGCAGCAATCCTGCCGCATTTATGGCAAATAACATCACAAAACCCATGGTGAGCCTGCTGACAAAACAATAGAAACATCACAGAAATGATAATGATTTCCACTACAATACCATTACAAACCATCAACTTTAACCATTAAAACAATTAAATAATGGTTTCCTGTAGTGTGTTTGGGACATATTACATTAGGATTTAGTGTTTTTTTGTATAGTTTTTTTAAAGTCCAATAAGCAGTAGAGACCAACAGGCACCATTACAGTTTCCATTAAAGCCAATACAATTCTCATTATAAATCAGTAAAACCATTACAAATTATGTGCTGCATGGTTTTTTTTTTCAGCATGGGATTTAAATATATATTATTGTATGAACTAAAATACTTGAAAACTACATAAAAAGAGCAGAATGCAAGATGTATAACATGACAATGATAAACATAAATATGTATAATATACATAATACATACGTGTTGATCTTTTTAATTTTTTTCTGTCTATAATTTATTGCATTATTATTAAATCTGTTCTTAATGTGCCAAAGTCCTTATATTTAAATCTAACTTAAAAAATTGTAATGTAATCTTATAGTAAACACATAGGTATAAACTACAATTGTGTGTGCGCACAGTTAATGTTTAAAAATACTACATGCTGAAAGCAGTGTCGGTGTGGGAGAGCAGGGGGAGGAGGGGGGGGGGTCCTTTAGCAGGGCAGCCAAAGTACAATGTCTTCCTCTTGGCTCTCTCCCTCCCCCTCTTTAAGGTGGGGCTCATTTCCTCTGAGAGAGAGAGAGAGAGAGACACACACACACACACACACACACACACACACACACACACACACACACACACACACACACACACACACACACACACACAGTCTTACAGCAGAAGACCAGCACCGTCTCTATACTGTAGCGCGGGGGTTCAGTGCTCTCTTTACTGTCTCTCTAGCAGCACAGCATGACAGTAAGGTCAGTATGAGAATAAGAAGGTAAAACTGAGATAGGCATGTCTTAAAGAATCCAAAGGGCATGTGTTTGTTGTGTTGTCTTCAGAGGCATTAGGTACAATCTATAGGGGCCTAAAAATATTTGAACCTTCAGTCCCACTTAATTTGTTTGGATGTCATTGTATTACCTAATGAAATATATGATCAGCCCATCAAGATGTGGATAAAGCCCGCTGTTAGCTTTCACATGTTGAAGAATGACTCTTATAGTATCAAGAAAAGTACCTTTTAAAGCTTTTAAACAACTGGATGTTCAGTGAACCTTCTGAAATAACATTTTCAGAACTTAATTTATAAAACAATATTAGTACATATATTTGTTAGCTGGGATACTGCTTAATACACCACAGCATAGTCGCAGTGGTTTTCAATGCTGTTCCTGGGGACCCACCGCTCTGCACATGCTGCATGTCTCCCTTATTGAACACCCCTGACTCAGATCATCAGCTCATTAGGAGAGAGATCCATGAACTGCACTGTGTGTGTGTGTGTGTGTGTGTGTGTGTGTGTGTGTGTGTGTGTGTGTGTGTGTGTGTGTGTGTGTGTGTGTGTGTGTGTGGTGTGTGTGTGTGTGTCAGATAAGAGAGACATACAAAATGTGCAGAGCGGAGGCTCCCCAGGACCAGGATTGAAAACCACTGTGTATACTGCCTACTATTTTTTTATTATTTTTTTTATGTACAGGTATGTTAAACAATGCATTGCATAACCAAGTGATTAGTCACATGACATTTACAGCTCAGGTGATTGGCTCTTACATGGTCCCACATGTAAAGATCTCAAATCATGCATGTACTTCGAGACAATTCTGTGCTAGTAAAATAAGTGTGTGCTAATTAACAGCTTTCTCCAGATGTTACAGACCTGCTTGGGTCGTTTGGATATTTAATGTTATGTTTAAAGAATATGTGCCTACGGTGCATACTAGACATATTACATAATGGTATTATGGTAGCATGCTATTCTGAATATAGCCAGCGTGTCTGTTTAAGTGAAAGAGAATGTGGAGCATTACAGCTGATGATCACCAGATGGCAGTAACAGACTGGAAACCCTGTGCATGTGAGCTAAAGAGGATATATAAATAATACTGCTGTCAGCCAGGAGAGGGCGACACTGTCTAACAAGCAATGAGACACAGATGTGAGTTTACCTATAAGCACTGTAATGATGGAAGGACACTTAAATGCACTCATAACCAAATTAAGCTGAATAATGACACTGATGTTTTGTTGTTTGAAGAAGTTTGCATCATTGTTTATTACTGTGAATATGCTTTGAAACTAACTATTATAGAAAGCGCTATAATGTAAAAGAGAATGAGGAATAGGACACTATTACAATTATTAATATTAGTAGAAGTTGTAGTAATAGACTAAATGGGGAAAATGTACAATTTTGTAAAACAAAATTAAAGCTTCAAATGGAATAATTGTGGATGTGGCTTCATGTCGCTCAGTGTGTTTTTATTACATTTTAGTTTATTTAATTGATATTATTTAATCATTTGAATGTTATTCTCTCTACTCGTAACATTATCAGAACAGACCTGCAACCCATTTCCAAGACGTACAAAGCTGATGTCAAATTTTCAGCACTCTTTTAGCACTCCGAAAAATAAAATGAAAATAGTAATAAATGTTAAAATTAAAAATGAATAAATGATTCAATTAAAAATGCTATGCAAATGGAAATTTACTAATATATTGTGCTACGCAATACATTAATATAGAAACTTGTTTCCACAACATGATAAAAAATAAAGGAAATTACTCATTTTTTCTCATAATTTAGACTTCTAAAACAAATTCTGCGAGAAAACAAATTGTGATATATAAACTAATAACTGTAGAATGTAAACGTGGAGTAGTGAGGAAAAACGTTGGAATAATACACTCATATCTTGTCATTCTGATTTTTCTTCTCCAATTTGCAAGTTTATATATAAACTCAGAATTGCAATTAAAAAAGTCAGAATTGTGAAATAAGTTGTTGCAAAAACAGGCTTCGATTTATGTATTGATACACATATGCAGTATGCTGCTGAAATGTAACATAAAATGTTTGACTTAAGAGTCGGTCTATTTGTGGAGTCCTGTGTATTTGCACAGGCATTCCCGTTTACCCCGTCCGAAATACACTGCTCTGCACACAGACTCCATTCAGGCCAGGCGCGTGTGAATGTGAGCGTAAGTGTCTACACTGAGAGACTCTCTGTCTCTGAGCTATAGGACTGGGGTTAATTACAGTAAATTACCCCTGCGGTTCATTTAACACCAGCCCAGTATGTACAGCAAAACTGCATCTACTAACTTAAACACACACTCAGACAGAGAACTCCTTCAAATCCACAAACTCTCCAGATCTGGACACTGAAAGACTAAAGTGAAGCCCATGCTGGATGCAAACTCATACGGTTCCTTTAAGAGACCACTAACTGAACCGATGGCGCATGAATGAAAATGATAAGATTCGACTGCTAACTAGATTTGCAATCCCTGAAGGACACTGCTTGCAAGGCCGCACAATAACTGTGTTGAAGTATGAAGTACATTTAGGTTGTAGTCTTTGGTTTTCTGTCAGTTGCACACAAGAAGCAGAACAGTTGTGAGGTGAAAAGGTGCAAAGAGACTAATCCAATCACAATTCAGTATGCATAGACACGTAAGAAAGAAGACCAATCACAAACATTACAATGACGACACTGCTGTCAGTTCATGGACTGATTTTGAATTGATGAACATTGATTTTTTTTCAAAACTAGGATTATAAAAAACAAAATAAGATGGAAAAAATACATAGAGCTGAAAATATTAATGGAGACTTTTTAAAGTCTCCACTTTCTCCAAAATATATTGCCAAGGAGTTGTATATCAATTTTTAACAATGTCCCAAACTGTGATCTTCCGCAAATAAGTCAGAAATCAATTTCAATATGAACTCAAATATTTTGAATCAAATTCTTCAAAGAGCAAATGATGCGAGTTGTCATCTACGTTCATTTTACAACTCTTTACTCCCACTGTATGTCAACATCTGATTCATCTGTATTTATTTCTAAGTCTCCTGGTAATTTTAGGAAATCACGAGATAAACCTGATACATGACAGAGAACTGCTATTAAAGAGCAACCTCATGGCAATCAGATATTCCTCTGGGTGAAGTGATACTGTAACGGCAGCAGCGCTAGTATTTATAGCATTACTACTACTCTTCTTACAGACGCAATCAAATCACAAGCAGAGTTTTGCATCTTTCAGTCTGTCTTTTAGCTTGATGCTACACTAAAAGTTAGATTTTTTTTTTTTACTTTTTAGCACACTGCCATTGAAAAGTTTGGGGTCGGTGACATTTTTTTAAATTATTTTAGTCTCCTTTTCTCACCAAGACTACAATTATCTGATAAAAATTACAGCAAAAACAGAAATATTGTGAAATCTTAATACAAATCAAATTAATTGGTTTCTATTTTAATATATTTTACAATGTAATGTATTGCTGTGATCAACAATGGATTTTCAGCATCATTACAGTCTTCAGTGTCACATGATCCTCCAGAAATCACTCTAATATGCTGATCTGCTTATCAATGTTGCTTAATATTTTTGTAAAAAAAAAAAAAAAAAATTTTTAGGATGTTTTGAAGATTAGAAAATATATATAAAAATAATATTTGTTTAAATCACATATATATGTTTTTAATAAATGTCACTCTTGATCAATTTAATGCATCCTTGCTCAATAATTTTTTTTTAATATTAATGACCCCAAACGTTTGTACTTGTTTTTATTGCTTATTTATAACACATTTTAAACGTATAACTATTTACAACAAAGCCCAAGATCCATCCAGAATATATATATTGGACAATGGAAATATATTATGATTCTGGATGGATCTTGGGCTTTGTTGTAAGCCCAATATAGATTACTCTATATATCACTTAAATGTATATTACACAAACTTTTGAAATGTTTTGTATTGTATGCATTTATAAAAAATGATTGTATGATCCATCATTCTTTTTCAAATTTCTGTCAAATGCTCTCTAGAATGAGTTCCCCTTCCCCTAATGATACCTTTTGAGTCATATGGACTACTTCTGTGATCCTATTACTTGCATTTTTATGGTAAATTCTGAGATCTTCATCTCCATCCATACACTATATGAAAGTAAGCATCATGAACAATCATCAAAACTTCTCCTTTTGTGTTGCAAAGAAAGAAATGCAGGTTCAAAATAACATCAGTAAATGTTAACAGAAATGTACTTTATTATCCAAACATAAATCTATTTATCCAAAATGCGACTACAATAATCTATTAGTTAAGAATGCAGTGATCTCTTCTCAGTCATCTCTGGTGGCCAGCAAAAGAAAGCCTTGCGTGTTGACTAGGTGTAAGGTCCCTTACAGATGGAGAAAGTCTCTCTCTCTCTCTCTTTAAGTTGTCAGACAGGAAGAGGGCTGTGATTTGGTGGCCGGCCCGGCTCTATGAGACGCACTTGTGTTCAGCTGGCCGCTGGAAAGGGAGGGTAGGCGGCAGTTACAAACGCTGCTCTTAACTCCCTGACAGCCTCTGGCACTTGAGAGAGAGAGAGAGAGAGAGAGAGAGAGAGAGAGAGAGAGAGAGAGAGAGAGAGAGAGACAGAGAGAGAGAGAGAGAGAGAGAGAGAGAGAGAGAGAGAGAGACGAGAGAGAGAGAGAGAGAGAGAGAGAGAGAGAGAGAGTTCTGAGCATAGAAGGGGAACTTGTTCAGCGGTGGACTTGTATCATGCTGAACTGACCAGCGTCTTCCCTCTGGAATACTCTACCAAACAACTGCTAGGACGAGACGAACAACACAGGGATCATTTCACTGCAAGACACGAAAATGCTCAGCTTTGGTGAGTCTTTCATTCCTCTTCGGTGGAAACTTACATGCGACATTTAGCCACACCTGATTCAGAGCTCAGAAACAGATGTTAAGACACAAACACACACAGTTCGCCAGGTCAGGTTAAACGGCATCAACCACACACATGCAGAGAAAATAGCATTGCATGCAATCACTGCACGCGTATCCCAGAGCTTGTGCATGTTTCCTTTGATACTGCACTGAATTAATACAGATAATTAGATCGGATGTAGACAGATCCATCAACGTGGTCCCAGCTAAACCATGCAATCTGTCCAATGCATCAGTGGAAGCATAACATGTGCTGAGTCATATTGCAGTTATGAGAGTAAAGTACAATTTATTACCATTATAAAAAAGTTGAAAGTTGTGTCTCAGAGTAATTGAATGCAGAGTTTGCTGGGACGGCTTTTAATCATTGCATAATATGAAATGGTTTGATTAGAAAAAGCACGGCTTGCTGGGATCTGACAAATGCTTTTGATTAAAGGAGGAATTGTTTATACTTTCATAAGCAGTGACAGAGGGGTAATAAAGAAGAGAAACAATGGAAATCTGCAATCTAGACTAAGTAAACTAGCTATTCAGTTAGTTTGCAATAGCAATAATTACCCTAGCAACCACTATTATGTTTCATGCATTATTCAGTTGTGCTGTTGTTGATAAAAGCTGTCGGTTCATCGGGGGACAGGAACAAACAAACAAACACATTTTCTAAAGGTTTTCATTGTCATGGTTTTATTTAAATGCTAATTTTGTCAAATCATCCTGTCACTTCATCATTTCCATGAACCAGTGTTGCTTTCGGTCTATTTTTCTTTCAAAAGTCTTCAAACTAAACAGTATGACGGCTCTGCGCCATTACATCAATGGTCGAGTCAACACAGTTCAAACGGGAAACAATTTCATACTGTGCCACGGAAATTACTGCAAATTATATTCTGCACACAGTTGGAAAATATTGCTGCAAATAACATAAAAATAGACAGAATGTGCCATTCAAACCTTTCACTTACATCTTACCGTTTGAGCTCAATTCACTTTTCTTTCTTTTTTTGGACATTTTAATCAGTCAGTTAACCAACATTAGGTGCTACACACTGCAAACTGGGAGGTAAATGTTATTGCATTGCTCAGATCACATTAATTTTCCCATATTGCTATATGCCCAACCTTTTTAGCATATTTTTCACTTTTTAAAAACACGCTTGTGTTTTGCTTGTGCAATGAAGAAAACATATGTTTTGTTCCAGGAGGACCAGATTAAACGATTTACTCTTAAAATGTTTACAGAAGTGAAGACGCTTGTTTCCTCATATGCTAGTCGCTTTGGATAAAAGCATCTGTTAAATGAATAGATGTATCAGCCAGAGAGCTGATCTCAGTGATTGCAACACATGTTGGCAGATATATTGCTGCTTTTGCTCTGGTCTAAAGCAGGCAAGCACAAGGCTGATCTTTCATCATTAATAACCCAGTACATCTCAGTGATTCATCCAGACATCCATTAAGACATAAAGACCCCACAAACGCACAGGCTCCGTTTTAAAACACTGTGAGCTGCCCTGCTGTCTACAGCACATACATTTCAAACACCATACAAAGGCTGGAGCTCAACTCAAAACTGGTTTCAATAGAATTTGGTGTAAGCTAGGTGACTATATGTTCTCGGACATGTGTTTTTATTATTAAAAGCACTTCTCTCACTCCATTTGCCATATTGCTGTGGCTATATCACTATTAGTCTAAATGTTTGTGTACCTGTGGTCTCAGTGGTAGAGCATTGCGTCAGCAGCGCAAAAGGTTGTGGGTTCAATTCCCAGGGAACACACATACTGACAAAAAATGTATAACCTGAATGCACTGTAAGTCGCTTTGGATAAAAGCGTCTGCTAAATGCATAAATGTAAAAGTCACAATTTATTACAAAAATCACAAAAACAGAATACCAAACAACGTATAGCTTAGAAAAGTGAAACTCAAGGTTTAAATCGCTGTGAACTGAACCGTCACATTCACATCTCATTCAAAAGATAAATCCAAATGTCTCAATCGACGACTCACAAGAGCCTTTCACATTAAAGCTGCCTGTTAATGTATTATCATGTGAACGTTTATTTAGGTGGCCATTTCTGAAAGTGTGCAGGTTTGATTTGAGTGTTTCTATGAATTGGGACTTTGGGACTGTTCATTACACAAAGCAGTCGCTTGATCTCGCAAGACTTTGATTGTGTTGTCAAATTAATGAAGATGTTTTCTTAACTTGCAGGTGTTCTTTTCTATTTGCAGCGTGTTGAGCTCTCTCGACCACCGTACGATGCACATTTTCAATTTCTTAAATTCTTTGATTCTTAAAAAAAAATCATAAATAAAGATTGTGCATTGCTATTGCTTAGTTTTTATTCAATGTATGAAGATGCTGTACATTGAATAGTTATATATTCTATTGTAATTGCACATTACTATCATATTAAAAACATATTATATCATACATGCAACTTAGAAAATCTTATTGCAAATGAAAAATAATAATTTCGTTAATTTCAACAAATGTATCAGTAGCTAGACGCTGCATCTATTTCGTCCGCCATATTTTCTCACTATCACGGAAACTCAGGGCTTAAAGAAAGTTCCGAGGATCCCTCTTATATCATTACAACATCGTGAAGGCAATGATGTGCGATCTCATCCCGACACGACTTGAACGCACCATTAAAGACTGGGACAGTTAGATGACGCGCGTTTCTCCTACCTCTCTGAACATCCTTCACACCAGCAGCACGTGCACGTCTATGATGATTGAAATGCCGTCTGCGCATGCGCAGCTCACCAGGCGCTGGAACAGAGCCTCACTGCTCATTACATCAGGATCCATGCTGCTAACGAGTCCACACAGAGCTCTCTCGGTAGACTAATAACTATCAAACTTCAGCAGCACCAGAACGTTACAACGCTTTGTGGACGCTGGAGTCATTTGTCAGTATTTGAAGTTGGGATTTTTTGTGGCATCAGTGCCAGAGAAAACAAAGGAGCTGCTGGGTAATGTAGTGTTCAAAGGCCAAGAGTGGGAGCTGCTCTCATAAAGTCTCATTTGTGGAGGTCATAATATTTCTAGTCTTCAAAAGGGGAAATGTTTTTAACTCTCATATGAGCAATCTGAATAAGACTGAGGGTAATGTCTTCCATAGAAGTGATTGATGTAAAAGTGATGTGGATTGAATATCAAATAAATGTTTGACAGGTCTCAGAATAAGGGAGAGTTCACCCAAAAACTAAAAATGTACTCGCCCTCATGCCGTTCCAACCCATATGAGATCCCAATTGGTGGATAAAAGTTTATTCAATCAATAAATCTAAAACATTTTGTTTGTGTAATACAGAAACTATTTGTAATATACCTTCATACAGCTCTTTTCCATTGACAATAATATTGTAAACAATAGCATGACAATCATAATCTTGACTATATGTACCAAAATGATGCATAGTCACAATAAATTATTATTAATAATAATTAATAAAAATTAAGCTTACATCTGAGCTCACAACTTACTGTGTAAAATGTTGTTATAAATTATAATAAATATTTTATGCACAAAAAACTGGCATTGAATGTCATATTGCAGTTGTTATTTTATAAATGTATTTCTAATTGTGATGTTTGACAACTGATCTAATCAAATTATTGACATCAGATTTTTGACATAGACTTGGAAATAAGCAAATGCTCAAATTAAACTTAATCTATACAGGTAGATCTCATATTTATTTACCAAAACATATTTAAGCAAACTAAGTGTGTCTCCGTGATATTGCATCTCAGTGGCAAGTCAGTGTGGTATACATTTACAAGGCCTGAAGGATAAAATGAGTGAATTTTATAAATCCTACCATGATAAATAGTATTTATGTAGCACAAAAATATGATTTACATGATCTGTCTGTACCGCCCCTCCATTTCAAAACTTGAGTGAGTGGCATCTGTGAAGTAAAGGAGCAATATTAGCAAACAACTGCTGGAAGTGCTGGAAGTTTACTAACTGACCGTCCCGACCGAATCAATCTGTTGAGTCTCAGACCCCAAAGCTTCTTGCAGACAATACCACAAAAGGACTTCATATCTGAGAGGTCATGAAACATTGCACATGCGATCTTCTCTTTGTGGTGCAGTAATGCTCACTATCACCAGCAGGTGACCATGACTTCATACTCACCAAAGTACAGTACATGGACGCTAGCAGTCACAGTATATTCCCACACGTCAGCGTGAATATGAGCTCATCTCACATGACTGGTAATGTATGTGCAGCCGGTCATTTATAATGCATGACGGATCCCGTCATGTCTGTAAAGACAGAAAACAACAAAACCATTAGGTGTTGACTCCTCGATATTGTACAGATAATATATATGTGACCCTCTCTGTGAAATCCAGGCTAAAGTCTCAAAATCTAATTATGAGAAAACAAGCATCAAAGTTGGATTTCAACCATTCATTTCACTATAATTTCAATCTTTGACGTGGCCTTACTCAGTCAATTTTAAAGATATGAAGGTTAAATTTTCACAGAATGTTCTTTACGGATGATTTTTTTTGTAGAAAACAGCAAATCACCAAAAAAAATCAACTTTAGCTGGGTTTCCACAGAGAGGGTCACATTTCTGTTGAGAGAAATCCAAGATCAAAATGTTCAAAATCTCTTAAAGGGGCAGTTCAACCAAAAATAAACTGTCTGTCTTTGTTTACTGACCCTTGTGTCAGTCCAAACTTGTATGATGTTATTTTTTCCTTCAAAAGGAAGATTTTGAAGTATCTTTATGTTTTATTACAACAGATTAAAGTGACTATATCTGTCAAACGATAAGGATCAAAAAAGCACAAGTTTTATGGGACTTCATGGGGCTTTTTTTCATTTTTGAAGACTTTGACACTTTGAACGATTGTCTGAAAAGAGCTGCATGATGCATTCTTCTGTGCTTCATTAAAAAAAAGAAAAGCACTGAAAAGAACAAAAACAAAGGGTGTAGCATTACTTTGAAACCATTTTCACTCAGAAATTGCTAGTAAATTTCACAAACAATTACGAAGAAATGGCAAGTAACATTGAATAAAATGTGAAATGTTAGAAAGACTAAAATAGTATTTTCTATTAAATAATAATCTTTATTTAAAACTTTGAAAATATTTTTTTATAGTTTTTCTTGTAAATAATTTACTGAAATAATTGTGTTTTATATACACATTTTTTACTATTTGGAATTTAAACAGCATGAGGGTGAGTAAATAACGACAGATTTGTTTTTATTATTATTTTTTCTATTGAAATATTATTGTACAGTATTATTTTTATTTTATTTTTCATGTCTGTGCAGTCCATTTCACTTGTGTATTTCCCTCATTTTGACACACACACACACACACACACACACACACACACACACACACACACACACACACACACACACACACACACACACACACACACACACACACACACACACACACACACACACACACACACACACACACACACACACACACACACACACACACACACTCTCTCTCTCTCTCACAGTCATGGGGCAATACTTTCTCTTTTTGCCTCCGTCATGGATCAGAGAAGAAAAGCGCTCTTATCTGCGTCTGTAGCCTCTGTGATTTCTGAGAACACTTAGGCCAGGGGAGGATGGCAGAACATACTCCTAACTGAATTTTCTAATTGCTCTCGTCTGCAGAGCGGCCCCCTCCATTAGCAGTGCTGCATCCTGGGAGAGAACCTCCCTCTGTGGCCATCCTGCCTCTGAGAAACACCCACCACCAGCAGCTGCATCACAGGAGGAGAACCAAGAGGATGGAGAGGGGCAAAGCGGGACTGCGCTCCAAGAAACTGGCCATCCTGTCACGGTCGCTCATCATCTGCAGCTCCGGCACCAATGAGGACGCGTCCAGCCCAGAAGAGAGGTACCGTGAGCCCTGGGACGGCGGGCTGGAGGAGACACACTGCAGGGACCCGCTGGAAGGGTCCATGGGAAATTCAGAAAAGTACATGACGAGGAGCGTCAGCATCCAGGCGCCTCAGAGGGGCCAAGAGGCCCCCAAAAGAACTATGAGGAGGTCCTTCTCCATCAAGGTATGTGTTACTGATGACATCACAGCAGCTGGGCTTGCCTATGGTTGCATCTGATGACATCATAGAAGAATTAACTTCTGTCAGACCTGCAATTAAGTTTACATCACTCATTTTCCAAATGTGAATACTTCTGGGTAGCTATAGATGTTTGAACACTTGCATTATGCATTTAGCAGACTTAAAAATGAGGAACAAATGCAATTGGTCGAAGAGACAACAATATTCTTAATATATATAAAACCAGGTTTATTAGACTATTTATATATAAGAAATAAAGACTAACAATTATTTAAGTAGCTTATGAAAGACTGTGGAAATTAAAAGCTATGTAAAATCAAAAAATAAATATAGACAACAATAATATACAGCATTGAACTATGACGCTTGTATGATCTTCTGTAGAGCTGCTTTACATCTGATATTGAATTAGTTTCATATTTGATAAATCCTGATGATGATATCTGAGAATGCCAGAGTATTTCTCCAAAGTTTTCCGTGCAATCTTAATTCTGGCTTGCCTGCCTGGATCACAGGGACGTCTCCTGCTGAAATGAATCATTATCACATGGCTGGTGTGAAGGGAGATTCTGTGGCTCTGCCCAACTCATTACTCCTGCACAAAAGAGAGCTTGTTGTGATCCAGAGAGACACAGAACGCAGCGCTCATACAGTTCACATACTGTAGGACATTCCTGTGAAGTCTTAAATCATAACATACTGATAAAATACACTCTGACCTTTGCACAACATTGAAACAACATTTACTTTATATTTACTGTAATGGCACTGCTGGGACTATATCATTAAGATATATGCTATCTATGTTCAGAAAGGAATGATATAGTCAGACGACTATATTCTGGTCAAAACCAGCCAACTTAGACAAAAAAAAAGACCAAGCACAGTTCATTTTGCTCCTTTTAGCTGCAGTTAGATAATGCCACAATAATAACACTGCAGAAAAAAAGTGTAATATGATCTATCACTTTCTAAAAGTGAGTGGTACAGAAAATATAAAATATGAATTATTTAAAAAAATATTATATATTAATATAAATATTATAATCTCTTATTCTCTCTCTCTCTCTCTCTCTCTCTCTCTCTCTCTCTCTCTCTCTCCTCTCTCTCTCTCTCTCTCATATATATACTTTTGCATTTTAATCTATTTTTGTAATCCTTGGCAGTGGCACTAAGGTTTGGCTTGGCATACAAGGTACTCATTGTATTATATTGCACAAAATATTATATATCATTTATAATTTTTAAAACATTATGTAAAAGTATCCTTTGCACTAAGGTGAAATAAAACATCAAGAAAAATATTAGATTATATAAATATTCATTGTATTATCTTTTTATTTATTTAATGTGTTAAAATGCTATATTTATATGTATGTATACAGTATCTCACAGAAGTGAGTACACCCCTCACATTTTTGTAAATATTTTATTATATATTTTCATGTGTCAACACTGAAGAAATGACACTGAGTGTACAGCTTGTATAATAATGTACATTTGCTGTCCCCTCAAAATAACTCAACACACAACCATTAATGTCTAAACCGCTGGCCACAAAAGTGAGTACACCCCTAAGTGAAAATGTCCAAATCGGGCCCAAAGTGTCAATATTTTGTGTGGCCGCTAGGGGTTGCACAGACTAGTCGACTACAGTGCTCTGCCATAACGCTTTAATCTTGAAGTCGACTAGTCGCTGGTCCTATAGAGGGCGCAATAGGATAATAAATCCACATTTACGCTCTGTTTCCAAACAGTTAAAATTACAAACTAATTCATACTCTGAATGTGCTCCACAAGACATGTGTGATTATATTACTGGATGCTCAAAGTTAAACGGCAGAATGCAGGTTTTAAACAGCTTATTGTACAGGTAAGTTAATCACGTTCTAATCTAATGCGCTGCTGCACTGTAACGCACACACATAGCTACAGACAGTAGCGCGTACAATACATCACGCGCAGATCACACACACATAGCTACAGACAGTAGCGCGTACAATACATCACGCGCAGATCACACACACATAGCTACAGACAGTAGCGTACAATACATAGCACGTACGCAGATCACACACACATAGCTACAGACAGTCAGCTACAGACAGTAGCACAATACATCACGCGCAGATCACACACACATAGCTACAGACAGTAGCGCGTACAATACATCACGCGCAGATCACACACACATAGCTACAGACAGTAGCGCGTACAATACATCACGCGCAGATCACACACACATAGCTACAGACAGTAGCGCGTACAATACATCACGCGCAGATCACACACACATAGCTACAGACAGTAGCGCGTACAATACATCACGCGCAGATCACACACACATAGCTACAGACAGTAGCGCGTACAATACATCACGCGCAGATCACACACACATAGCTACAGACAGTAGCGCGTACAATACATCACGCGCAGATCACACACACATAGCTACAGACAGTAGCGCGTACAATACATCACGCGCAGATCACACACACATAGCTACAGACAGTAGCGCGTACACATACATCACGCGCAGATCACACACACAGCTACAGACAGTACGTACAATACATCATCAGCTAGCAGCGTACAATACATCACGCGCAGATCACACGCACATAGCTACAGACAGTAGCGCGTACAATACATCACGCGCAGATCACACACACATAGTGCAGATCACACACACATAGCTACAGACAGTAGCGCGTACAATACATCACGA
The DNA here is from genome assembly GCA_027422405.1 of Ptychobarbus kaznakovi. Lineage (NCBI taxonomy): Eukaryota > Metazoa > Chordata > Actinopteri > Cypriniformes > Cyprinidae > Ptychobarbus > Ptychobarbus kaznakovi. Next base: position 1,307,649 of record CM049798.1, read on the forward strand.
GCAGATCACACACACATAGCTACAGACAGTAGCTACAATACATCACGCGCAGATAGCTACAGACAGTAGCACAATACATCACGCGCAGCTATAGCACACACACATCAGCTACAGACAGTAGCGCGTACAATACATCACGCGCAGATCACACACACATAGCTACAGACAGTAGCGCGTACAATACATCACGCGCAGATCACACACACATAGCTACAGACAGTAGCGCGTACAATACATCACGCGCAGATCACACACACATAGCTACAGACAGTAGCGCGTACAATACATCACGCGCAGATCACACACACATAGCTACAGACAGTAGCGCGTACAATACATCACGAGATCAGCTACAGACAGTAGCGTACAATACATCACGCGCAGATCACACACACATAGCTACAGACAGTAGCGTGTACAATACATCACGCGCAGATCACACACACATAGCTACAGACAGTAGCACAATACATCACGCGCAGATCAGCTACAGACAGTAGCACAATACATCACGCGCAGATCACACACACATAGCTACAGACAGTAGCAGCGCAGATCACACACACATAGCTACAGACAGTAGCGCGTACAATACATCACGCGCACAGAATCATTCAGCGCGAAAATGTATTGTCAACACAGTTCTGTGATTTCTCTGTAAAATAGCTTAGAAACTGAAAAGTTCAAGCATATATTTCTTAATAACTAAATCCCACAGCTTCACTACTAGTAGAGAGACGCTGCCAGATAGAATTAATTCACACGCAACCGCTCTCACTAATGCATGCATTCATATGAATGTAATCTTTACTGTACTACTTATCTGTGTCTGATTTAGAACGAGCAGGAATCTGTGAGAAATATAACGACCCAAAGACTAAAGAACTGATAAAAATAAGCTGTTATAGGTGCAATAGTCATGTGGGCAGCGCTGTGTCATATTTCATATCTGTGCACAAGGTGTTTGTCACAGCTCCAGACTTATTTGTTCATTAATGACGTCATCAGCGACTAGTCGACTTCGACTTGACTTTCATCACATAAAAGTCGACTTTAAAAAATCAGAAGTTGTTCAACCCCTAGTGGCCACCCTTATTTTCCAGCACTGCCTTAACCCTCTTGGGCATGGAGTTCACCAGTATTTATATAATTCCTACTTCTATGTATAATTATATATATTACTCTTTTTTTGGTCCTTGCCATTAAGGTGAAATAACATCAAGAAGAAGATGTAAAAATCACAGCCAACTGATTTATTTATAACACTGACAATGAAAGGTCAGGTCAACCATACTGCATTGTGGGATACAGTGTTTCACAATTGATCATCTGAATATTTCATGCACACAGAACATTCACATGCTGTGCACAGCAAGCATGCTGCAGAAATATGAGTTAGTATGGTATTTCAAGAAAAAGCGCGACTGAAGATTTGACCAGCACTTGACTGTTTGATCATGATCATTTGTGTTTCCTAAGCCCTTCACATATGAAGTTCCCCTGCTAAAAAACCTGCTCTCTTTAACGCTCGTCTAGTTCATTCTGTGAAACATTGCAGCTCTTTATAGCGGGGTCACTGATGTGGTTCATGGTCTAATAAAGCACAGCTATTACGGTCACATTTACCTCAGCTGTCAAACCGTAGATTTCTTTGGTTGTTAACAGCTCTTTTTATATGGAGGAATAGTAGTGCCCTTGTCTGACTGATCTGATGGCTCCTCTGGAACAGGAAAGCAGTTTCTGGAGAATGTGTGTCGCCACGCGGGACGAGGGTCTGCAAGAGGGCGATAACAAACTTCAGTCCAGCAACAATGGTGCGTCTGTTGGACAAGATTTACACCGGTAATCATCAGCTCATTTTGACTGCTTTATATGTTGTCCAAACACAGGGTTCAACAATTAGGATCTTTCTTCTGAGTCAACTGAGCAGGTCACTTCACTGAAGCTTTTTTAGAGTTAATTTGCTGAAAAAAGTTATACATAAAACATAAAAAGATAATTGGAGTATGTTTTACAAGAAAATACGATTTCAGTCTTTATTTCATCTTTAATTCAAAGTGTTAATACAGTTAATACAGCATTTTTTTACTCTGTAAGAATTTCCTCACAAGGAAAACTTACAAACGATAACTTTTATTAATAAAAGTTCAATATAACAGTTCATACTCTAATCAAAACTTATAAAGCAATCTTCTCAGTATATAGACGAACTCGAAATAAAATTATTTCAATTACATAAAAAATATTTATAATAAATAATAGTGATTCAAATGTTAATTAATTCAACAACAACAATAATAATAATAATAATAATAATAATAAATCTAGTTTATTATTTAAATTAAAGAAAAATAATTATATAATTTTTTTAATAAATTGTAATTAATTAAAACTAATTAAAATGTTTAGCAATTCAATAATAGTAATAGTAATAGTAAAAATAATTGTAATTTTATGGTTAATTAATGCAATATTATTATTATTATTATTAATAAATGAAGGGAACAGGTGGAACTAAATACAAATTATTCACATTATATAAAACATTAAAATAATATTATTATAATTTTTTTAAAAAATAATTAAGAGTTATATAATGCTAATTTAATAATAATACATGTTGTAGTAGTATTAGTAGTAGTAAAACATTAATAATAATAATAAAAATCATGTAAATAAGCGCTCACACTGACCCTGGTCCATCAGTCTATCCTTACTGTTGAACCCGCTAACAAATGTCCTATTCACATATTCCCATGAAAAATGCATGTGTGTAAACATACACAGCTCTCACAGAAGTGCCTTAATGCACAGATTGTGTTGTTTTCTGTCTCTAGGGGCACTTACATCTACTTTGGAGACAGACTTGCCCCATTTAACGGACAGATTGTAAACAATCAAACAAAACTGGAGGCTGATCCAGAGAAAAGGCCCGTCCTGAAGACTGAAGTAAGACTTGTCCATTACAAACATTCCTCTAAACTGATCTGAGGCCAGTTCTGTGGGTTGGGATAGATGAGCGCCTATTCTAAGCATTCTGGAAATGCCAGACGACCGGCCGAGATCCCAAATAACTCCTACACTCCCACAAACTCAGCTATGCCTCGGACAGTGCCATGCAAAAATCAGGAGGATATTTCTCCGAAACAAGCTGTCTATTGTTCTTGTTTCATTTGAGAAACAAAATGAGCGTGCTTGTTTAGTTGAGAATGGTTTCAATTAGACAGAAATACTTAAACTAATCAGTGAAGTTATAAATATCAGGAAACTGTCTGCTTTGAATAAATGTAGGAACTCAGACCGTCTGGAACGTTTTTAATCATTGCATGATTATTTTCAGTAAAATGAGCCATTTTGCGTTGTAGTTCTGAGATATAGGTTATACTTATTCAAACAAGATAAACATTACAAAAGGAAGATAAAATTAATGTCAACCATTATTCACGAGGCTTACATTAATTGAAGAAAATGTGAATGCACACATAAGAAAATATGTTTTCAAATACATTTAAAATATACATAAAATAGCCCAAAACTATTTGTTAAAATATGATTAAAATTATTTGTACATATATTTTCTAACAATACACATTTTGGCCATTTAAAATATAATTATATGTCTTTTTAAAAATATAAATGTATTTTTTAAAAGCATAGATTTTGCCCTCTGTACAGTATTTCAGTTAAAAAATACATCTCACATTTGAAGAAACACTTAGTTGTCTATAACTTGTGTGAACATATAACATATAGCTTACAATATATATACTGTATATAACAGTGAAGCTCAATCAAATATATTTTATATTTACAAACATATATTTAAAAGATATGGTTACTAGGGGGTTATTTCCTGGCGTAAGTCAAAATAGCCCACCATTAATTCACTAGATATGGTTTGGATCCTTTTTCAATGTAAAAAAATGTGTCTAATCACTTATTAAAAATAAAAATACACTTCCCGTCCAAAAGCAACATGAGGTATAATCTGCTGCATAAATGGTGTGAGACAAATTACAACCAAAGTTTAATACTCATGGGCTCTGGGTTTCTTCAAATGACTGATCATAAGCATAAGTATTTGTAATAGTGAAGCTTACCTTAGCAAGCCGCACATAACCAGCTAAGCACGCTCGGTTCGTCCTCTCTTTGAGCAGATCTGAAACACACAAGTCAAATATGATTAAACAGACCTTAACCAACACAGAGTCCATTCAAGACACTGAGCAGATCCCAGATGCAGCAGAAACTAATTTAATTCAGGATGGAAAAAGAGATGCAGAATAGTTTGAATAGTACAGAATGGGAGTTTTTTTGGTACGACGCATGCATATTTTGAGGAGGATCGTAGCATGTTTATCTGTTGTTTGTACTGCAGGGTTTCTCTCCATGTGAAAGCAGAGCTCTGTTCGCTAATGTCAGTGAATCAGACCAGCTTGGCTACACTTGTGGAGAAAAGGAGGCAATGGGAAACAACAATAACTTGAAGGTGGGAGCATACCCTGTTTTTCCCTTCAGCTGGGAAACCCTCAGATTCAAAGTTATCTTTGTGACCTTTAGCGTGATTAGGGTCATGTGTTGTGTTTCGAAAGAGGGGTGGGTGGTATGACTGAAATGGAAATGCTATACCAGTTTCTGCCTTATTTATATCTTATTTTTTATTATTTGAAAAAAGTCATATTTTGAGATATCTACAGTTTGAACATTTAGGGTCAGTAAGACTTTTTATTATTATTATTATTTTTATTTTAATGGTTTTGAAGTCTCTTATGCTAACCAAAGCTGCTATTATGTGAACAAAGGTACTGTAAATACAGTAATATTATAAACATTTAAAAAATCTCCTTTCTATTTGGATACAATTTTAAATATTATTTATCCCTGTGATTTCAAAGCTGTAATTTTGAGCATCATTACTCCAGTCTTCAGTGTCACATGATCTTCAGAAATCACTCTAATATGCTGATTTGCTGCTCAAGAAACATTTCGTATATATGTATGCATGTACAGTTGCGGTCAAACGTTTACATACACCTTGCAGAATCTGCAAAATGTTAATTATTTTACCAAAATAAGAGGGATCATCAAAATGCATGTTATTTTTTTATTTAGTACTGACCTGAATAAGATATTTCACATAAAAGACGTTTACATATAGGCCACTAGAGAAAATAATAGTTTATAATAATAACCCCGTTCAAAAGTTTATATACGCTTGATTCTTCACACTGGGTTGTTACCTGAATGATCCACAGCTATGTGTTTTTTTGTTTAATGATAGTTGTTCATGAGTCCCTTGTTTGTCCTGAACAGATACAAATTCCTGCTGTTCTTCAGAAAAATATTTTTCACACCGAGGACAACTGAGGGACAACTGAGGGACTCGTATGCAACTATTACAGAAGGTTCAAACGCTCACTGATGCTCCAGAAGGAAAAACCATGCAAGAGCCGGGGGTGAACACTTTTGAACAAAATGAAGATGTGTACATTTTTCTTATTTTGCATAAATGTGTTTTTTTTTTCATTTAGTACTGCCCTTCAGAAACTACAGAATATGTTTCCCAGAAGACAAAATAAGTTCAATGTACCCTGATCTTCAAATTCAAAAAGTGTTCACCCCCTGGCTCTTAATGCATGGTTTTTCCTTCTGGAGCATCAGTGAGCGTTTGAACCTTCTGTAATAGTTGCATACGAGTCCCTCAGTTGTCCTCAGTGTGAAAATATGGATCTCAAAATCATACAGTCATTGTTTGAAAAGGGTTCAAATACACAAAAATGCTGGAAAACCAAATAATTTGTGGGAGCTGAAGGAAAAACACAGCGGTGGATAATTCAGGTAACAACACGGTATAAAGAATCAAGTGTATGTAAACTTTTGAATGGGGTCTACTATTATTTAAGAGTACTATTATTTACTCTTGTGGACAAGATTAATATTTAACATGAACATTTTGCAGATTCTGCAAGGTGTATGTAAACTTTTGACTTCGACTGTATTCTCTCATAAGAGCAGCGTTTATTTGAAATACAAACCTTTTGTAACATTACTTTTGATTACTTTATCAATTTCTTTAAAAACAAATCTTACTGAAACTTTTCAATGTTAGTTAAGTCGCATTGTGAGATAATGTCATGATTACAAGAAATAAAGTTGCAAGAGAATAACGTCAACTGTGAGATATAAAATGGCAATAACAAGATATAAAGTCACATTTATGAGAAATAAAGTTGCAAATGTGAGAAATAAAGACAATTTGAGAAATAAATTACACAGTGACTTACATATAGTTACATTTGCTGACAATCTGACTGAGAAGGATTTATTAAATAACCAAGTGATCATTTTTAGGATAATGCAAGAAGTGTTTGGGACACATCTCGTTGTGCATTTTTGCATTAATCTGTGTTTTTTGCTCCATAACATAATGCCGCGTTGTCCACTGATATACACACTGAAATCAAGAATACGGTACAATCTCTTTCGGTCGACACATATCCATCGTATTTGTCATACCACCCAGCCCTGTTTCTAAATGATTTCTGGAATACTATTTCTTCTAGCATGCTAATACCATATTCATGTTTGCAGATGCCAATTATTAAGGTGTCAGACGATGACAGCAAGAACTGCGATAACGAGGATCAGAGCTGCCAAGAGACGTCCTGCAAGAGATCTCGCTCCAGCTCCACCAGTGAGACAAACCTGCATGAACACAAGAGTCATAGCACTATCCCAATCCATCTCTCGGTATCTGTTTATAGTATAACTCAACTGTGCTAATCCCAGTTCAAGCGCCGACTATATACATGCAACACTGCACTGACGAAGAACGGCCTTTTTCATTACATAACTCCATGAGCTCTTGAGAATATCCCACGGTAGATGTGAACATGTTTTTGTGCTCCCGAACATAAACATATGATGTTGTACTCTTGCCACATTGATGCTGTTCACATCGTCTAACATCGAGAGCACGTCTTATGTAACTCCACATATCCACATGGTTTTAGGCGTTCACCCGTACTGGATCGGAGACTTGGATAGCATCATTATGAAGACGCCAGAGCTGTTCCCGTGTCCCGCCCACGCCACCGCAGGCTTTTATGGCAACAGGAAGTCCCTCTCTCAGCAGCTGGAATCCCCTCACAGCATTCCACAGGTGAGGGAGCGAGAGCCGGTCACTGAATCTGGACTGTTTTGGCCACATTAAAGGGAACGTTCACCCAAAAATTAAAAGTCGGTCATCATTTACTCAAGTTGTTCCAAACCTGTATGAGTTTCTTTCTTCTGTTGAGCACAAAAGAAGACATTTTGAAGAATGTTGGTAACCAAACAGTTAATGGTAGCCATTGACTGCCATTTTATTTTTGTCCATATATAAGTCAATGGCTACCATCAAATGTTTTTAATAACGTGTTTTTTGTTGGCAGAAATTGACTGTCATTCAGAAATATTCTTCGTCTATCTCAAGCCTATCTAGTATTTATTAATATTCTAAAGTAGATTTTATTTGTATATTTTTAGTTTTCATTTTAACTTTGAATTTAATAGTTTTTTGTTTTTGTCATTTTATTAGCCTTTTTTAGTTTTAGTTCTAGTAATTTTAGCACTTTATTTAAAATGATTTGTTATTTGCGAAAGGAACATTTACCATTTTTGTTTACATATTTACATTTTATTTTATTTTAGTGCTGTCTTTGTATTTGACTGAATTGCCCAGCAACTTTTAGGATTGCTGTTGTTTTGTTTATTAATTAATTATTATTAAATAAATAAATAATATTTTATATAAATAATAGTAGTATTTAGTATTGGGAAACAGTGTGTTCCGCCATTAGATATAGCGACAAGAGACAAGTTTTTTACGAGTCAGCAGGAAAGACTTTTATATTGAAAAAGTTATTTTTAACTATATATTTAATATTTCACTTCTCCATTGATGTTCAGCCGTAGTACAAGCAGGGCGTGACGGTTGGTCGGTATTAGTCCCGCCCCTCCTCCACTGTGATTGGTTAGCTGACTGAAAAGTGGCAGTGATGAGCGCTGTGTGCTGTGTTTTACCTGAAGTTGTCAAGTCGAACATTCTTCGCTCAGCTCTCGGCACGCTCCTGCGTTTTAAAAACGCGTCGCTCTTTTAGAATTTAGAACAATTAAAATAATACGCTAGCCTCGGGAAAAAATGCAGCCTAAAACAATAAGCTTTTAATGAAGCAACTCTATGTTCCTTCGTTACTAGTTCTAAAGTGACATTTTCCAATTAGTAACGGAGGCTTGTGCTCTGCTGTTAACCTGTCAACTTTAGATTTGAATGCATGGTGGAAGGGTGTAATTCTGCACAAAAGAGGGCTTTTAAAGACACTCCGTTGTTGTTCCTAATTTATTTTTACACACACGTGCTGTCAAACTGTTGTATAAACGCAATATCTCACCTGTAGACGCGAAATATGGCTGTATATCGGCACGCTGTGATTACCTACAGCACTCAGCCTGGCCTGTAGCCGAGTCACAGCCGTGCCAATATACAGCCAATAATTATTGCTGTAAATATAAGTACATAAATGTATAAGTATAACATTTAAAATAATTGCATTTTATGATGATAATAAAAAGTGATTCGTTTTTAATTACAAAGTGAAATGCGCAAATATTACATTTTTATTATAAAAATGATTTAAATTGTGTTTCAGATATACCAGATGTAGAAAAATCTCAACCTTTTTAATGGCAAGTGATGCAAATCAATTAACTTTACAAACATTAAAATTGTGACGCTCACTATTTGCCCTTGTGCAGTTCCTCATCTTGCAGGCTGATTGTGAGCGTAACGTTGTGTAGGATCAGATCTGGTGACTTTACTGCGAAAAGAATGACAATGAGTTTAACTATAGCAAAGTCCCTGATTATACTTATGGATGATTAGTGAATAAGTCATGGGTGTTTACACTGAAATAAATCAATGGTGCAGCTGTTCAGTAGGTGTTTTGCCTGAACAGTTCTGGATGAGAGAACGGCAGTGACTGGCTGTTGCACTTTATCGGATAAGGCCATCATTATACTGGTAATCAAACAAATGGCTGTTGCAGTAAGTGCTCAAAGCATCTCTCCTTCTCTAGAAGTGCTCTCTACAAAGTGCTTTCCCTCTCCGCATAAGCAGAGTGGCTGTTTTTAATGAATGTCATGGGAATGGCTCATGTAACTCAAATACAGTATGGTCACTTCTGCTCCGGGTAGCAGAATTTCATGAAATGAAAACATCTCATATTGTCCTTTTTGACCCTGAACGTAGGCCGTTGACCTGTTTACCACATTATTTGTGCTCTTTTTGGTCTCTGCAGGCTGTGGTTAGACCGTCTCGCTCTCTAAGTTCAGCACACTTGGTCCCGTCCTGCAGCAGCGTACAGGCCTTCATCATCTCCAACATTGTCCTCATGAAGGGCCATGGAAAGGTATCCAAATGTGTATCTGCAACAAAAAATACAATGCATTGAATTCTCAACATATAAACCGCTGTCCTGGTATTCCAGGGCCTGGGATTCAGTATAGTAGGAGGAAGAGACAGCATGTACGGCCCAATGGGGATTTACGTGAAGACCATCTTTCCTGGAGGCGCAGCGGCCGCTGATGGAAGACTACAGGAAGGTAGGCTCATTAGTTAAACATCACACTGTAATTGGTAATGCATGAGTATATCTATCCAGATCTGTCCAGACACTTACTTCAAAATGAAGCTTTCCCATCAACACTCACAGCTCCGTTACCCAGAAATGGATAGAAAACGATATTAGTGTTTCTGGTTTATAGGAGACGAGATACTGGAATTGAATGGTGAATCTCTGCACGGCCTGAGCCATGAAGATGCCTTACACAAGTTTAAAGTGAGTAACCTCATCCGGATGGCTTCATGTTTCAAAGCTGACCTGTAATTAATGAACTGGAACACATAATGAAGAAACACAATGCATATTGGTAGACCGATAAGGGCTGTTTAAGGGCTGATTGCTAACAGTAACTAAATTAAAATGCCACAGTAATTTGGTCAACATGAATAGAAAAATATATTTCACCTTATATATATATTTTTTTTTATTAAAATACATTATGTATATATTTTTTCATCTAATATGTATATTTTATTTTTAGCATCATATCAATTAATAAAAAAAAAATATATATATATATATTTTACTTTTCAATAACACGTGAACATGGTATGTTCAAAATTATATATCATGGCTTAAGTAATTTTTTATCACAGTAGTGTATATTCCACACAATATACTTATTATTGCTGTAAATATAAATACAAAAAAATTACATTTAATGATAAAATTGTTATAAAATTATATATTTTTTTTTATAAAATTAAATGTTGAATTATAAAATTAAAATGTATCACAGATATAGTTAAATGCATAAAATTAGTTTAATCAGTATCTCTCTCTCTCTCTCTATATATATATATATAACATTTTAACTAACACAACATTTACTCATTTAACAACATTTAAGTGTTGCAAAAGACAGAAGAACAAAGTAAAGAAATAATAATTATACTAATAAAATAAGTCTATACAATGAGCCAATATCAGGTGATTAATCCACCTAGACAATATGTCGATCTATCATAATCTATCATGTTTTACCAGTAATAAACTGTGTTTGTCTTTCTGAAGCAAGTGAAGAAGGGTTTGTTAACGCTGGTGGTGAGGACCAGTCTGCGGATGGGTGCCGTGCTGGGCAGCCATGGCCAGGTCTCTCAGTTATGCCGATCCAGATCTCTGAGCTCCAGCACCGGTATCAGTCGAGTCAGTGCTGATCTGGGAGACTATAACTGCCTCAATAACCCGGCGAAAGCCCAGGACAGAGTCATGATGGAGATCACGCTGCAGAAGGGTGAGTATCCAAATCTCATCCATCAAACTTTCGTCACACACACACTTCGAAGGCAGCGACAGATTTGGATTTGTCTACCAGGCAATTAATAAGATTTAAATTTAATGCAATTTAAATGTTTCTCATGCAAAACTATACAAGTAGTATGGACTAATTTTATGATATAGTAATGATGATTTATCATGCTTTTTGAAGTCTATAATTGCAGAGGAAAAATGACTAGAATGACGTCAGAATGCTTGTTTTGTGTTTCACGATAGAAATAAAATCATGCATGTTTGAATGACACGAGGGAGAGTAAATAACAGACATTTTATCTATGGATGGACTATCTGAATATAATTCTGACTGGTTTAAAAACTGCATTGCAGTTATTGGTTAACTGTGTTAATGCAGACGGCTCAGAAACATACACACAAGAGCACACCCTGTCACAAGGGTGTGATAAACTCTGTGATGAGCTCCAGTCAGCGGTTGCTGGCGTCACACACACATCTTCATTCTGAGCCTTGCACATAAACGTCTTCAGAGCCAAACTGTGTCTTATTTGTGTGGCTGCACGACAGCATAAATCCAATCACAATCCTCGAGTTACTAAAAATACTTGCCTGACAGTAAGGACGTGGTCTCATCTTTACTTTAATTTTGTCTTAAAGCCATAGTTCACCCAATAATGAAAGTTCTGTCATCATTTTGTGTGATTTTCTGTCCTACAATGGAAAAATTGTAGACATATGGTATGTAAAAAAAAAAAAAAAGCTAATTGCACTGTCAAACTTCAAAAGGACAAACACATCATAAAAGCAGTATAAAAATAGTCCCTTGTGTGTTAAATTTGGAAGCTGTGCAATAGCTTTGAGCCTTTGTTTCAAGAACAGACATGTAGTAAATATACAGTTTTCAAATGCCATCTCTAAACTTCAAGATGGAAACATGCAGAGCATTGGGGTGGAACAATGTTTTAGGACGTAAAATATAAATAAAGACCAGACGCCACGGGGAATGGTCTTTATTTCAAGGAATTAAATAAATCGAGGATTTAAATGGATTTAGGGGAATAAAGAGCATTAAACAGGCAATAATACGTTTTAAAGTTGGCTAATCTATTTGAAGTGTTTGCTAATATTTTAATTTTAGCCTATGTTCACCCATTCATTCTTATTTGTATGCATAATGTGTTGAAATGCAAACCTCGTCGCATTCCTTTATGAATTAAACGGATCATGGAAATGGCAAAAAAAAAAAAAAAACGTCTACAAAAAGTAGTTTGCATCACTGGATATTACATAAAATGTTAGTCATTTGACATTTTTTATTATAAAACAATTGTCAGATATTGCATATTTAGCTTCTTACCTCGCACTCTCTCACTCAAGCGCCGCTGCTCGGTTTCTGGGAAAAGTAAAGCCCCGTCTTCTTTTATTTGATTGGCCATCTCAGTCATTTGGACTTTGACGAAGGACAGGAGACTTGTACATTTTTTGTCAAATATTAAATATTATAGGGGACAGTTTGGCCATTTCTAATTACAGTACGGCCCTGCTAAAATCGTATGTTATTGTAACAGATTACGATGCCTACAAACATCTGAGAAGAAAGTGAAGATGTGAGCATTTCTAAATGTGTGTTTTCTGCATTGGCTCAGAGTTTGGTGTAGGTTTAGGCATCGGCCTGTGCTGTGTTCCTTCTGCCGGCGGCTGTCCGGGAATCTACATTCACACGCTGTCACCGGGATCAGTGGCCCACATGGATGGACGACTGAGGTCTGACACATCTTTAAACGTGTTGCCAATAAGAGACGGAGATATGAGATGCTAGTGGTAGCTTTTGTTCATTTCTTCATAATGAGTTAGCCAGTCTAAATTTAAATGGTCATAGTCTACAAAATATGATTCATCAAAGAAAATCCAAATATATTAGGCATATGTTTAATTATTATTATTAAGGATCTCACTTGTAATATGTAAAAGGGTCTCCATAAAGTTTGAATAATTTAAATAATCTCAATTGATTTTATAAATAAATAAATCAAAGTTATAAATAAAAAAAGATTATTGAATTATGTTTTACAAGAAAAACTATGTCAGGTTTTCTACGTCAAAATGTCACGTTTCATCTGATGTGTTACTTGCTGTTTCTGCACCATTTTTTTTCAGTGTACTGCTAAATTAAGAAAAATCCATGCATCTAGTTTAGACCCGTAAAACAAGATAAAAGCATTGTCTTGAACCAATTTACTAGATTTAAGTCCCTGTTAGATAATAAGCTTGTTAGCATGCCTAAAACAATTACAGCAATGCAAAGCTGGGAACTACAGATCCACGTCCACAGAGTTACTGTAGGTCAACAAGAGCGATTTTACAATATAAATGGATTGGACATTAAATTGGGGCAAAGTGTTCAAGAAATATCTTATTAGCTGATTTTAACAAAGTAATATGTTCTGGTTTTATTTAAATCAAAAACTATTGAAGTTTTGATGCTACTTCACGATAGACACTTTAAAATGAAGACGCACGCATTAAGCGGAAAATGTAGCTTTTCCCAAAGTTGAAGTTGGGTACTGTTCAGTTTTAGTAACCATAAAATAAAAACTGAACATCATGTTATAAATGGCAACGTTCTTTAATGTTCCTATAAATGTGGTTTCTAGAAGGTTTTTACAGCTAACCAAACTGCAGCGCTGTGAATTGTTGTAATAATGTGTGTGGTTGCTGGGATGTTAGTAAGTCGTATGTGAATGTTTGTCAGATGTGGCGATGAGATCATGGAGATCAATGACACGGTGGTTTGCAACATGACGCTGAACGATGTGTACACGGTTCTGAGTCAGTGCAGCCCGGGCCCGGTTCAGATCATCATCAGTCGACACCCCGACCCAAACGTAGGTCTGCTTTCCTTTCAGACGTACAAGACGAGCATCACGGAGGCCGGATTTACTAAGCCACACATTAACACAAACTGTGCTAAAACATTTTACACTTCATTATGGCTACAGTCAAACCTAGTCTCAGTTGTCAGAGAGTGGTAGAATATAAACGTGCATGTGTTTGAAGGTTTCGGAGCTGCAGCTGAACGAGGCCATCGCTCAGGCGGTGGAGCACAGCAGACTGAGGAGAGACAGGAGTCAGTGGAGTATGGATGGATGTAACAGCAGTGAGTTATTGATCTTCTGTTTGCTCTCAAATCTACTTGTGACGGTCCTTTCCAAGGCTTCAAAATCTGCAGATTTTAAGTAATGTTGTAGCGTAACTGCAACTGTAACTGCAGCTCTATAGAGCAAGTAAAGTGATTTCAAGGTTACCACATTGCGTACTACTTTTATTAATGGCTTTAACATTGCAACAGGAAGTGGATCAACATTATCACGAAATCTAATTAATATTATGAGGACCACAATTTCACCCAAATGGTAATGCATCTATGTATATATATATATATATAATAATAATAATTTAATATGATTACAGCAATGATAACTATATATGTTATAAATAAATTCACTATTAATAATTAATAAAAAAATATATAATTAAAATAATTTAAGAATCTATAAAGTATTATACTATTCTTTTAGATATTGTATTTTGTAAGTGTTTGTGTAGAGTACAAACAATTGTGCACACCAGAGAAAAATATTTTTTTTTGTATAATAATAGTCATTTAAATCATTATTTAAAAAAGATTGGTATTAAATGGAAACCTGAATAAATTATAATTTTTATTTAAATTAATTTATTAATCATGAACTCATGTATATGTCATAAAGTGTGGGAACCCTGGACTTGCATCAAAGGCTCAGATGAGCCATGTCTGCTTAGTGTCATGCTTACTGTTTGTACAACCTGTGAAGAAGATCAGTTGTTGGTTTAGACACGTCTGTATCTGATCTCAGGTCTGAGGAGATCCGACGCCTGTTCTCACAGCAGACAGAAGTGTATCCGCTGTCTGGACCGGAGCACGAGTCAGCTGGCCTGTAGACGAGCACAGAAACCCATGATGCGATCGAGCAGTGAGGGCGCCTACAGCCAGCGCTGTATACCGGCCAGCGCCACCTCTCAATCCTTCCTCGAACCCCAGCATGTCACCAGAGTACAGAGCATGGACGTCTCTTTAACAACCAACAGTGAAACTTCACTTAATAACACATTGTCTCCCGCCTCGTTCACAGACGACGACTATAACATTCCCTATAAATGTCCAATGAATTTCACTGGACAACAAACATTAGATGTGCATGCAGGTGTGGTGAGGAGCTCTACGCAAGGAGCAACAAACCAGGCACGGAGGTACTGCAGACGACAGGAAGTCAGCAGTCAGGAAGCGCTGACTGATTCGAGCGGCTCTAGTCGAGCTTCACCAGTGAAGGAGGACGATCTGCTGCCTTCTCAAAGCAACTGCCAGGTAGGGCTAGTCACATTTGTGAAATGCACTATTTTTATAACACAAAGGATATTCGGGGGTGGTTTTGGCACAATTAAAACGATTATTTCTTTGTTTTCTTTTCCTTGTGTAGGTTTGCCCAGCAATACATATCATGTCAGTGAGGTTATGCACAATAAATTAATCATATACAGGTTTAAATCTACTTTAAACTACTGCTTTTTCGCTCTCTGTCAAAGAGTTTACACGTCTGCGGTTTTCACTGCAAGACTGATGCATTGCCCATAAATGGTCGTTGAGTAAGTCAAGACATGATTGGCTTAACTGCAACCCTCGACTTATTGGTGAATTTTTCACGGGTTTTGCATGAGAGAATCTTACACGATCTAAACGCACGAGAGCAACTGTCATAGTTCTCAAAGAGAAAAGGGGCATTCATTTTCTTTCCCTTATATTTTTTGAATAGATTTTGAATGCATCTGACTGGACAGCAAATAGAAAATTATATATAAACAATTTTTTTTAATGCAATTTCCGATAAAATTAGGAAATGGTTCAACAGGATGACTGTCCTCATCATGATCTGTGAAAAACAGAAATGTGTCAAGTTTAACAACATGAAAACTGTTTAAATATATTCCCATTATCTATTTTGAAATATAAAAAAATATTAAAGTAAGTCCATTACTTGAATATTGTTTCAATTATAGACATTTTTAAGTTTTTAAAGGTGCACCCAGTCATCAGTCTCTCACTATGCATTATTTGATTAATTTAGTTTAATTTATTTTACAAACAAAAGTGCACCATAACAGGGGTCAACCAAATCAAACTACGCAGTATTCAACTGGTCAGACTACAGTGAATATATGCACACCATCTTTCACCACACCACAGGATTGTTGAAATGAATGAGTGAAATCAGAAAGTTGATTAAAGTGATAAAAACATGAAAAATGGGGACAAATCTAAAACATGCAGGATGCATTTCCTTTATGCTAATTTCTATTTCCGTTACAAATATATACATTTGAAGCTAAATAGGCCTTTATTTTACAGTGACTATAATTATTTAAAGACTTGTATTGCCTTACACAATCTTTTATTGTCTCTCCACATGCATCTAGTTTTTCTGCAGTCTATACAAGGCTTTGAGAAAGATCTCAAGGCTTCTGTTTAAGAATGTACGTAGAAATTCATGCTACCTCTTTCTGGACGTGTCAGTGTTTGATGACTTGTTTTTATGAATCTGCGTGCACTTTATACGAACATTTATTTGCACAATAGTGCATCTTTTTGTCATATGTGTGATTCGGGTATTGAGATGCTTGAGTGTTTGGCATGAGGCATGGCTCTAAGTGTGTGTATATGCCTGTGTTTCTGTGTGCAACAGCGATGCATGACGAAATTATGCATTTCTACACCTTTTATATATTTTTTGTAAGACTCGAACTCATCCAACCATTTCCTGTTTTTGTGACAGGAAGTGGTTGAATGCGCAGAAGTCGGAACTAAAGCATCTGCCTGTATCTCGGAGCATAACAGTGACTCAACACACAGAGGGGACAGAGAGCAGAAGGGTACGTTAACCTGAAATACACCTACTACTGGTTTATATTATTACATGATAAAAAGAGAAAAATGTAATGTAGGTTGCATAACTTTGACTGAGATATTTACTTTATACTATTCTGAGCAAGATCAAAACATGTATACTGAGACTTTTCATTTCCTGATTCAGCTTATAACAGTAAGTTCCTGTATAGCAAGGTTTTTATAAAAGAAAAGCAAGTTTTTTTCTTTTCTTTTGTATCATTCCTATTATAGTTATTTTTTAAATGAAAATAAAAATATTGTGACAAATATTGGACGTAAGACAACATGCGAGTTAGTTCTCACTTTGCACTTCTCTGTTGGACAGTTTGTTCAAAGGAAATTAACAGGACACTGTTATGTTGCAGGTCCAGGGTCCCCATCTAACGTGTGTAGTCCGAGTAAGCGGGTCGGTCTGAGACGTCAGGCTCATTTGGAGGTCAGTACAGATCAACCACTTGACCCCTGGGTAAAGCTGACCGACAGCCCGGAGAACCAGTCTTACTGCTACAAAACCATGAGTGACCAAAATGGAGATTGTGAGGTTAATGGCACGGCCCCTGACACCACAAACACCACCTCAGACTCCAAATCTGAGCAACCTCCCGATGTCAAAAAAGCCCCCCCAGTGGCTCCAAAGCCTGCATGGGCACGTCAGAGCATTAAGAGCATTAAGTCT
This sequence comes from Ptychobarbus kaznakovi, assembly GCA_027422405.1. Lineage (NCBI taxonomy): Eukaryota > Metazoa > Chordata > Actinopteri > Cypriniformes > Cyprinidae > Ptychobarbus > Ptychobarbus kaznakovi. Next base: position 1,325,200 of record CM049798.1, read on the forward strand.
GGGAAACCGATAACAGAAGCTATGAAGCATCCGGATAACAGGAGCCACGGTACTGGCAGGACCTTTGGGATTAGTCGGAGGGATGCTTCATCGGGAGCCAATTTGTCAATCAGGCAGAAGATCAGCTCGTTTGAGACTTTCTCAAGTCCTGATGGAGCCGAAAGGCCAAGCAGGCGACTGGCCCCAACTGCAACTCTTCTTCCAGTGGAGGAGACGACTAAAACCTCATCTGCAGACTACAGCAATGCAGGGAGAACTAAAGTTACCACAAGCAACTTACACAATAATGATGACTGCCAGTCAATTTCACAAACAATTTCAGCCACCACCCAGCCTCCAGAAGAGGAAAAGCAAGAACCAGCTTCCCTCGGTTCAGATATCATTCCAGAACCCCATCATTCCCCTGCAGAGGAAGAAAATCAATCTACTTCTCATGATTCAGAGCCCTGTAAGCCGATCCCTGTTGAGGAACCTGCTCTTGACTCCACAAAAGAGCTTCCACCTGATACTGAGACTGAGCAGGAACCCTCACCTTCTGAAGAGGATTTGCCCCCTTCAAGCCACGTCCCGAGGAGATCGAGCAGCTCAAAGGAGGGTCCTATAGAAAAAACTGAAGGTGCAGGAGCTCATGCGGTGAGCGTAAGGACCCGGAGTCTACCCCTCAGTCCCTCTTCAGATGCCCCCAACTCAAGCGGCTTGGATGGGGAGAGCCTGGGGATCATCTTGTCCTTCAGTAACCAAGTGTCCAATGCTTTGATGCGATCAATGCAATCCCTGCCGCAGTCGCCTTGCATTCGTTTTGGGAACCCCTGGAGCGCCCCACCAGGATCCCCTCTTCATAACCCAATAGAGGAAGACTCTCCTGGTGAAATGCCCCCAACTTCAACAGCACTAGAAAACAGTGAAAAGGGTTTCTCTGTAAGGTATGCAACTTATCCAAGTATATTATCTCTGAAAACGATGCAGGACAAATGTGCTTGGAAGATGAAAGCGTTTGGGGTATAATTACACTCTGTGCTGTGTTGTGTTGGCTGATGGGATGGGATAAGATCACTTGCAGGGACTGGAGCCAACAATGTCAGCTTCTTTTATGTTGAGAACTGGATGCACGATAAAGGCATTGCAGAGGGTTGAATCATTCGGGAATCTGTTTTAAATGAAACAAGAAGCGGAAATACTGCTCTTTCGAGTTAGACACAAGCAACAGACCATTTCACGCTAATGTCTTGCAAGCTCTCATACTAGTCCTTATTGCTGTTAGAAAAAAAAACACTTTCCTGTCATGCATGTTTGAGTTAAAGTAGTTTACAGATAGATGTGGTGAGAGATGTGATTAAATAGGCCACAACGTGTTCAAGTGAAACGTTAAATTTGCTTGTAGTTCGAAGAAGTCTAAGACTGGCCACACACAAAGATTTTAATCCTGATTTTGAGCCCTCTTTGGGTCATCTTGATCAGGGTTGCCTCTGACGTGACACCCGCCAATGAGAGCAAGCAAGCTTCACCAACCGGATGTCGCATGCTTCTATAGCTGAAACCTGGCAGCCACAAACATGCCACGAAAGTGGAGTATTGAGAAAGAAGATCACCCATATTCTTTTATTCTCCTTTGTTTTTCTTCCCATGAAACACAACTCACGCAAGGAGAACCAGCTGACGATGCTGATCATCCTCCATTTGTTTTTCTTCCCAAGTCACATTTAATCTCGCAAGTCTCAGTGAAAATGATACAACAATCTGTGCATGCACGTAGTCTCGCGGTCTGGACTAATAGTGCAGTGTGTGTGTTTGGAAGATTATAATGTTAATCTTTTCTTTTTAATTACTCGCCCTCATGTCGTTCTAAACCTGTAAGACCCCGGTTCATCTTCAGAACACAAATTAAGATATTTTGATTAAATCCGAGAGTTTTCTGACTCTCTATAGACAGCAACGCAACTAACACGTTCAAGGCCCAGAAAGGTAGCAAGGATATCATTAAACTAGTTAGTGACATGAGTGGTTCAACCATAGTGCTATCATAATACTTTTTGTGCACAAAGAAATCAAAATTAATGACTTTATTTAACAATTTCTTATCTTCCGTGTCAGTCTTCGACGGTGTTCAGGAAAATATCACAACGCAGCGTCCATCTCGCTTAGTTCATCATCTGCATTCTGCTTCAAATAAGTAAGGCTCGGCAAAAATTGCAAGTCATCCACTCTGTCGAAATCATCAGACATGTTTACAGATGTCTTCTGCTTGTAAACAAGGTGCAGCGCATCTAATTCTACTAAAAGGATTCCTGTAGCTTCGCAACATTACGGTTGAACCACTGATGACACATGGACTATTTTAATAATGTCCTTACTACCTTTCAGGGCCTTGAACTTGGTAGTTGCCTTGCTGTCAATGCAGGGTCAGAAAGCTTTCGGATTTCATCATTAATATCTTAATTTGTGTTCTGAACATGAACGGAGCTCTTATAGGTTTAGAACGATGTGAGGGTGAGTGATTAATGACATCATTTTTGGTGAACTATCCCTTTAAGTTTGTAGTCTCAGCCAGTTTTAAAATCGGCCTAATGTGTCCCAGGCCTAAGTTGTCCAATCCTGCTCCTGGATGACCACTTTCCTGTTAAGTTTAGCTTCAACCATAATTAAACACACCTGACAGAGCTAATCAAGGTATTTTGATCGATCAATTGTAGAGACTCCAAGTCCTGAAATGGGTGTGTCAGACAAAGTTGTTCAAAACATACAGTGTTGAAGGGGCAGGAACGTGGTTGGGAACAACTGGTCAGGGCCGGGACACCTTCCTACAGACTTCAGTTTCAAGCCTGCTCCGATGTATATTTTCAATTAATCTTGAACACCTTGGTTTGCTGGTTCAGGTGTGTTTGAATAGGGTTTGAGCCAAACCTGCAGGATGATAGTCTTTCAGGAACAGTGTTGGCTACCCCTGGTCAAAGGCACTTTCAATCAAGCTAACTTATATCTGGTCTACAGCTTGGCTAAACTGAGAGAGTGTACCATCGAGAGAGGGGAGGAGTGCGAGAAGGAAGAATGGAAACCTGAACGACCGCCCACTTCAGCCACAGATGTCTGTGCCCAATCCATGCTCTCAGCCCTTCCGCCACAGGAGATTCAGCGGATGATCCAGGAAGTCAAGGATCTGGATGAAGACACGCTAAGGGTGGGTTTAGTTCTGGTTTGATAATCATTGAGCCGATACAACAAAGTACATTCTGTTGGCGTTGATTACTTCCACATCCTGCTCCGCAAACTTGAATATGTATGAGAGGTGTGATAGAGGAATAATCGGTTCTCTATAATGAAACGGCATATTTGAAGTGCTCTTAAAGGTCAGTGAGCTTTCTTTATGTGTTGCTACATTCTGAAGCTCACTTGCTAGCAGAGTTGAAAATTTAAAGAGTTGAAAGAAAAAAAAGACATGCTTCTCTTGGTCAAGAGTTCGACTTCCTGACCACGGCAGTGTTGCAATGTCCCTCTTAAGTGCATTTTGTTGCACTGTTTTGTATTTATAACTGTTCCCTCTGCCAAATGTTCTGTCTGCAGTTAAGCAAAGCTGTCCATATTCCTTCAGATTAATGAAGTGATGCGCACCATGTACAGTGTGTTTTGTGCTGTAGGAGCAAAATGCAGAAAAACAGGAAGTGTCACTATTTTTCAGACATTTCTTGAGGCCATGCCAGTTTTTCTGTTGGCTATATAAATAAGGGAACTGTAAACGTAATCCAAGATGAGTGGTTAGCTGTATTAGTCTAGTTAGCAGTGCTGCATTATGGACTCAATGAATCAAATAATCTTTTTGGATTTTTCTAGTTCATTTTAAATGCTGCTGTGGTGTAACAAGAGATTTTTATTTATACATGTAATAATCTCCTATGCAGTCGCTCAGTCATTTTAGAGGGAGTTTAGCATATTACACCAGATGATAGTTTAAATCGGGTAGCCATGCTATAGCTTTAAACCTAACATCTAGCATAAGGCCTATAAGTCCCTCAATATAGTTTGTATTTATAAATAAATTCAAAACAGGAATGGAAAGAAATGTTCAAACCAAATTACATTTTGTTTAATGATCAAATTACGTTGGTAGTAATTACAAATAATAGAGTATGCAAAAAAACAGTTTATATCAAATTAGTAGTATATGTTTGAATATGCAATATTATAAAACAGTTGATGAATATAAAATACCTGATTACCTGCTATTTCTGCTGAGATTCATCATAGTTTAGATGACAATTCCAAAATTTCTGATTCTTATGGCAAGCATGCATACATGTAAAACATACTCAATGAAGTAATTTCTTCATAAAATACATAATTTTGCTCCCAAGACAAATTCAGTATGTGCCTTAAAACCAGGCTTTGTACTTGAGGACACTCCTGTTACAAATGTATATTTACAAACAAGTAATCTATGAATCATATTTAGACAGGCGCCATCTTTTAAGACAGTGTCAGATGCTTAAGTGATTTTGACAATAGTTATTAACGAGATTCGTAAGTGCTATTTAACACCAGGGAAGGCAATATCTCTACATTTCTCTCAAAACTGCATGATGTAATGGAGTGGGAACAGGATCCAGCCCGCCTGGAAATCATCAATGTTGCAGCTGTTCTTTACAAAGCGATAAACCCGTGTTCACAAATGCAGATTGTTCTTCAGCATGTTCTAGAATAACTGCTTTGCTCAATGCAGTCCTGCTTACAGTACAGCCACAGATACAAAGAGGGTTTGAACCACAAAATGCGCTATAAACAAGACTGATTTGGATTTCTTACTGTCCATTAGCAACTGGAAGACATCCATGTTGTGATTCTACATAAAGAAGAAGGAGCTGGCTTGGGTTTCAGCATCGCTGGCGGTATTGATCTGGAGAACAAAGCAACTACAGTGAGTGACGTCTTTATATCTCCATAAACCACACACCACAGCTCATCTACTTCACCTGTCAACAGGAGACTCAGCCTCCTCAATTTGGTCATCATTTGCACATGCATAGATCGGTATTATTTTCTTGCTTCCCTGAAACACAAAATAAGATCTCAGGCAGAATGTCTAATCTCTCAAATCTCATTCATCATGAGTGTAATAAATAAAAAATGATGCATTTGGACCAGGTTTGACGTCACTGACAATCATTTAGAAAATTCAGCTTTGCATCACAGAAACAAATTACATTTTAAAATATATTCAAACAGAAAAGTTTTATAAATTGTATAAATATTTCACACTATTACTGTATTTTGGATTAAATAAATGCAGCCTTGGTAAGCACAGGAGGCTTCTTTAACAAAAACATAATACTACCCTAAACTTTTAGGATCTTATGAATACAGCTACAAACTTCCAGTGCTTCCACTGTAAATGCAAAATGTATACAGTTAATACAATTGTATATATTGATGCTATGTACTGTGTCATGTACCTTCAGGTTCACAGGGTGTTTCCCAGTGGTCTGGCTGTTCAGGAGGGCACCATAGAAAGAGGAGATGAGGTGCTGTCCATTAACGGTCAAACGCTAAAAAACATCACACACAGCGACGCCACGGCCATTCTCAGGCAGGCCCGCACCATGAAGCAGGCGGTGATAGTGGTGTCCAAAAACAAAGACCCAGAAGGGAAGGGAGGCGCTAACGCTAACGAGTCCAGCTGCGGCAGCGGGGCAGACAGCAGCGGCACAGGTGGGCCAACACTGACGTCAGCACAGAAATTACATTAATGTTTAATGTCACTGTTTAAAAGGGCACTAAAGCAATACAGGAATGTTACAAGAGCTACATGAGTAATAAAAAAACAACTGTACGACTGAAGTCAAATTAAAAGCCCTATTTGAACTGGGTTAGTTTTCCATGAGGAGGATAATTCATGTTTCACAGATGAACTAATTCTATCCAAATCTGACACATCATCTGTACTTGCACAACTTTAATGGAAATTGCTGAGAAATTTTTGCTTTAGATAACTTCTATGAAATATTAGAATGATTCGTAACCAAAGCCAAATTTCTTGTGGTCCTTTAACAGCTGGTGTTTCAAGAATCAAATTTCAGTGGGTTTTATGATATATCTGGACGCACAGTTAACGTCAATCTTATCCAAACAGTGCTTAACACAAATATAAATATGTAAAATATGTGTTGATTAATTCAATGGTTTGTGTTTCAAACAATTCCTCTCAGGGGACGATGGAGGTGAAGTTGTAACAATCGAGCTGGAGAAGAATGCAGGTGGAGTTGGATTTAGTCTTGAGGGAGGAAAAGGCTCCATTAATGGTGACAGACCACTAACCGTCAACAGAATATTTACAGGTGAGACTACTACTGAACCTTAAATGAATGATTTAGGTCAGGTCAGGTCATCCAAGATGTAGAATGAGTTTGTTTCTTCATCAGAACAGATTTGGAGACATGTATCATTTACATCACTTGCTCACCAATGGATCCTCTGCAGTCAGAATGAGTCCAAACAGCTGATAAAAACACAATAATCCACTCCAGTCCATCAGTTAACTGGTTTAACACCAGTCCAGTCCATCAGTTAACTGGTTTAACACCAGTCCAGTCCATCAGTTAACTGGTTTAACACCAGTCCAGTCCATCAGTTAACTGGTTTAACACCAGTCCAGTCCATCAGTTAACTGGTTTAACACCAGTCCAGTCCATCAGTTAACTGGTTTAACACCAGTCCAGTCCATCAGTTAACTGGTTTAACACCAGTCCAGTCCATCAGTTAACTGGTTTAACACCAGTCCAGTCCATCAGTTAACTGGTTTAACACCAGTCCAGTCCATCCAGTCCATCAGTTAACTGGTCCAGTTAACACCAGTCCAGTCCATCAGTTAACTGGTTTAACACCAGTCCAGTCCATCAGTTAACTGGTTTAACACCAGTCCAGTACATCAGTTAACTGGTTTAACACCAGTCCAGTCCACCAGTTAACTGGTTTAACACCAGTCCAGTCCATCAGTTAACTGGTTTAACACCAGTCCAGTCCATCAGTTAACTGGTTTAACACACAGTCCAGTCCATCAGTTAACTGGTTTAACACCAGTCCAGTCCATCAGTTAACTGGTTTAACACCAGTCCAGTCCATCAGTTAACTGGTTTAACACCAGTCCAGTCCATCAGTTAACTGGTTTAACACCAGTCCAGTCCATCAGTTAACTGGTTTAACACCAGTCCAGTCCATCAGTTAACTGGTTTAACACCAGTCCAGTCCATCAGTTAACTGGTTTAACACCAGTCCAGTCCATCAGTTAACTGGTTTAACACCAGTCCAGTCCATCAGTTAACTGGTTTAACACCAGTCCAGTCCATCAGTTAACTGGTTTAACACCAGTCCAGTCCATCAGTTAACTGGTTTAACACCAGTCCAGTCCATCAGTTAACTGGTTTAACACCAGTCCAGTCCATCAGTTAACTGGTTTAACACCAGTCCAGTCCATCAGTTAACTGGTTTAACACCAGTCCAGTCCATCAGTTAACTGGTTTAACACACAGTCCAGTCCATCAGTTAACTGGTTTAACACCAGTCCAGTCCATCAGTTAACTGGTTTAACACCAGTCCAGTCCATCAGTTAACTGGTTTAACACCAGTCCAGTCCATAAACTGGTTTAACACCAGTCCAGTCCATCAGTTAACTGGTTTAACACCAGTCCAGTCCATCAGTTAACTGGTTTAACACCAGTCCAGTCCATCAGTTAACTGGTTTAACACCAGTCCAGTCCATCAGTTAACTGGTTTAACACCAGTCCAGTCCATCAGTTAACTGGTTTAACACCAGTCCAGTCCATCAGTTAACTGGTTTAACACCAGTCCAGTCCATCAGTTAACTGGTTTAACACCAGTCCAGTCCATCAGTTAACTGGTTTAACACCAGTCCAGTCCATCAGTTAACTGGTTTAACACCAGTCCAGTCCATCAGTTAACTGGTTTAACACCAGTCCAGTCCATCAGTTAACTGGTTGAAGTCCAGTCCATCAGTTAACTGGTTTAACACCAGTCCAGTCCATCAGTTAACTGGTTGGTCCAGTCCATCAGTTAACTGGTTTATCCAGTCCAGTTAAAACACCAGTCCAGTCCATCAGTTAACTGGTTTATCCAGGCTGGTTTAACACCAGTCCAGGTGTTAACAACACCAGTCCAGTCCATCAGTTAACTGGTTTAACACCAGTCCAGTCCATCAGGTGGTTTAACACCAGTCCAGTCCATCAGTTAACTGGTTTCCATCCAGTCCATCAGTTAACTGGGGTCCAGTCCATCAGTGGTGGGAAGTCCAGGTTGGTTGGAAGTCCAGTCCATCAGTTAACTGGGGTCAATCAGTGTTAAATTGTTAACTGGTGGTCTGGGGTGTTCCTTGAAATTGTTAAATGTGTCTGGGGTGGGTTGGGTTGGGGGCTTGGCTTGGGGTCATGGCCAAACCTTGGAGTGCCTCCTGAGCTAAATGTTGCCAATAAATGGTTAACGTAATGCAGATCTCACCGAGTTTAATTATCTAGGTTTAACGCTGGATTCAAACCTTGTTTTTTAAAACTATGTAAAGAAATTGGTGAGGACTATAAAATATAATTTGATAAACTTATATCGTCTGACATGTTGGGGTCAAGCAGGAGAATTAAATCTTTAAAATCTCTTTACAAACAGACTAAAAACTTTGGACAAAAAGTCTAACCAATATCACCATTGTAGGGTTTTGGAGAAATACAATTTCCTGAGCTTTGACAACTTTAGACTTTTTTTCGAATTTATGTAAGATTTATAAAACGTTAAATGGTTTGGCCCCATCCATACTTCGTGATTTTGTGCACTGTTGTTCTACAGTCTCTGTAGGATTTACTAGATTATCATCCACTGGTGATTGTGTGGTTCCATCACAAGACATAAGGATGTGCAAATCTATTGGCATTTTTTAATTGAAAATAACATCTTATTTAAAATTAACTAAACTCTGTAAACACTGACACTGGTTATGGTGTGGCTCTGATATGATGTGTATAAGTATTACTGTACTGTACGGTTTTGTTTAATTGTGATTATGATTACCTGCCAAGGGACCACGGATGAAAACTAGCCATTGGCTAAATTCGGTACAATGCATGAAATGGAAACATTTATGATAAAATTGTACATGGTCCCTTTTGAAATAAACGTAATAAAAAAAATATAATAATTGGAGTACACTTTACGAGCATACACCATTTCAGTCCTTCTACTGAAAAAAAATCACCCCGTTGTTGTTTCTTGTAATTAATTGTAAAATTAGAAATAACCAAAACCTTTGATAAACGAATATGGTGTGGTTTTCTCATCATGTATTTCTCTGGCAGGGAGTGACGCTGAGCAAAAGGGGCTGAAGTCTGGTGATGAGGTACTGCAGTTACAGGACTCGCCTCTGCAGGGTCTCACACGCTTTGAGGCCTGGACACTCATTAAAGGCCTTAATGATGGGCCGTTTACACTCGTCATTAAGAGAAACAAATGTGATTAGAGCTAAACTCCACTCAGAAGACTTATACCAAATTTGAATCAACTTTAAATTATGCAAAACTTCATTTGAAGCTTCATTTTTAGCATTTGATTGCTAAATCAGTGTTTCTTAAAAGCAGGGTTCCCATATGATTTGCCCAATTAATTTATTTCATTTTGCAATCAAGACTGCAGTAAAATGAACAATTTCTATCCAATTAAGTGTTTTAGAGAAAAACATTTACATGACTTTTGCAGACCTGGAAATCCCATTCCCTGATATCTCCAGGTTATCCATGACTGGGAACCCTGCTGGGGTCTTTCAGTTGCCTTGATTGCTCCATTAAGCCATAAATGCATTATGACGGTATGACTTTCATCTCCTATATGATGTGCATGATGTGCACTGTATGTTGTGGTACTACATGATCAGGAAAGCTTGTTTTTCTGAGCAGAGTTTTATAGCGCATCACTGTGCTGGTATAATACTGTTTTACTGTCACAATCAGGGATTCATAAAAAATATATATACTTTTCAAGTCTGCCTGTTTTGATGCAATGACTTGCACAAGCCTGTAAATAATGTCGGATATATTTCTACACCATTTCACCAAAGCAGAATGTAAGGAACATGCCATGCAGCATTTGTGGCACATGAAAATAATATTTTGTCAAGTATTTTGACTTTTTTGTCAAATGCTCCCCCTAACAGTACATTGCTCGAGTTTTTTTATCGAAGCCAGAAATAATAAATATATGCATTTGATATTTTCAAAAATATCAGTTATCTAACAGATTACGCCTTTGACAGTAAACAGTAAAAAAAATCTACCGTGCCTCTAGTATTCTGGTCTTGTATGTTTTTCCCCCTTAAAAAAGGCCTTAATATATTGAAACTGTGTCAGAACAAAGATGTTTTACATGTAATTACTTGTAATGTTGAAATAAAGTGTGATACAAATGATAAATATGGTCGTCAATCATTTTTAATATCTGAAAACAATCTAATAGGAGAATCATACAATGAGTTTTACAAAGTGCAATTCTCTTGTTTTTGCTTCTTTTAAGTATTAACAAACAGTACACAGATGTCCCACACATGGCAGGTGGACATATAATAAACCGCACTGAGCAAAAACACATGTGACGTCAACATGAAATGAGTAAATTATCCGGCTTTCAATGCATATTTCTAGGCCCATCACTGCATGTTGTTAAAAATGATGTACTATGAAAATATACTGGCTTGCTTTGCCCCGTTACGAATCCCTCATATCGTTCAACTTCTCCCATCCAATCATCTGCCTCTATTCTGGTTTGCACCGCCCACTTTTCACGATCCAGTCAATTCCAGGAGGATAAAATGAAGGACCGGCAAATGTTTAATTCTAAATGCATCAGTTTACAGAAATAAAATGGCTTGCGAATGACATTTCATGTTGACTTCAAGAAAATAAAAAATCTGGAACTTGACAGAATTGACAAACTGTATACACTGCTTTCGGAATGTAAATCTGTGTGTATTATTAAAATATACAGAGAACTTTGCACAATACTACTGAAGGTAAGCATACACACCTTGCAAGACGGATGTAAAATCTCGACTCTAAATAATCCTGAAATGCACTAGAGAGCATACTGCTCTTTTACAGTATATAAAAATCACATCTCCAGGCCACGAGCATGCGTTCACAGTAACTGATGGACACAGGCATAAAAATACAAAGTTCCTACCGGTTGAGACGCATGTCAGGAGGACAATCGTGCAGTTAGACACAAACAGGCAAACGGTAATTAAAGAGATAGAAATTCACAACAAACTGGGTTCTCTCTGAGGTCAGTTATATCAGTGATATATTAAACAGTCCATGTGCGACTACAAGCAGAGATAGAAGGCCAAAATCGGATTCATTTCTACTATGTCTATGAAAAGAAAAATCATAATTGCCATATTTTTGGAATGTTTTAAAAGGATTGGGCAAAACTGTCAATTTAAAAATGCACTCCCTTTTAATTCATGCATGTAAATTTGAACTGAATTGGCCACGCCCCACAGGATGCAACATTGGAATAGAATTGAGATTTGACTCAATTGAAATTCAGATATGTTCAACATAATCAAACAACAGGAATTAGTCTAACACAATAATTTATACTTTGGGGGAAATTAGAGCATTTTGGGAAATTAAAGGGAGACCACTAAACATGAGTCTGAACCAAATAGTTGCTGGTAGCCATTGACTTCAATAGTGTTTTTTCATACGATGAAGTCAAAGGCAATAATTAGTTTACCCACATTCTTCTCAATATATTTTGTCTTCAGCAAGAAGACCGAATCTCATACAGATATGAAACAGCTTGAGTAAATGATGACATAATTGTTTAGTAGATCCCTTTTGACTGTAGATGATTTAATCTTAATTTGACGATAGGTGACTTGTTGTGTGAGTGTATTGTTCTAGTTGGGGGTTCTATTTGTTGGTTCTATTAATGTTCTAGTTGTTCTATTAATCGTTCTATTAGTTCTATTAATTCCCATTCATCTTAATGTTCTATTAATTCCCATTCATCTTAATGTTCTATTAATTCCCATTCATCTTAATGGCAGTTGCTGGTCTGGCTGGCACAGGACCCGGGGGATGTGGATACTTGTATACACAAACACAAGGACACTTTTGGTTGGCCATCAGTGGAGAAACATGCTTTATACTGGTTACATAATCACCAGCAGGGGCCAATCCTAACCAGCTAAACATTGAGCCTGCGGGTTATTCTTTTATCATTATATCTAATATCCCTCATCATAATCCTGTCATGATTGTTCTGGACTTTTTTTAGTCAGTCAGTCAAAAATGAGTGAACTGCCTGTTTAGGCCAGACATCAAACATGCACTCCTGACACAGAAGCAGCAACCCTAGGTTGCCTTCTAAGAACCTCATTCTAAAGCACCGTCATGATACATGCTAATGTGTTGCCTATGTAGGGAGCTCCAAACCAGTAACTCTGCAGACGGCAAGGCAGCTCACTACCTTTTAAAATCGAGCTGTAAAGTCCCCAAAAAATTAACAATCCCCTAAATTAATGAAGATAATCTAAATCTATTATCATGCTACATTATGGGATCACACTGCTGAATTATGGTAAAAAAAGACAAATCTGATGGAAAGACTCTGCAACAAGCAGAGAGCATGATGCTAGCAACACCAACATTGTTCAATTCCCATGAAATAAACACTGATGAAATGCCAGTTGAATGCACTTCCAGTCACTTTGGATAAAACAGGGTTTCTGCAGGTTTTTAAGAAGACATTTTACCACAATGTATGAAATAGAGTGAAGGGAACACAAATCATCAATTTGTTCTCTAAATATGAACGTCTGGGGACAATGGGTTGTATTAGCAACAGTTTGAAACTTCCAACAAAACTCTTTTACTTTTAATACATTTGACTAAAAATAGCATATGGCTTAAATACCTCTGTTCCAAACCAAGAATATGGAAATAACTTGTATTGTAACTTCTGATCACACTGCAAAAAGAGATGTTCTTCCTCAGTTAAATTGTCTTGTTTTGTGGGGCAAGCTTTAAAAAAAAAATTAAATCAAGAAGCAAAATTACATGTTTCTGAGAAATGTATCAAAATGGAGTTTATGAATAAAACAAGAACAAAAATCTGTCAAAGGGCTCAAAAAAGACCCCACTGACACATAATTGTTCTTGTTTTAAGCATAAACTCACTCAATTTTGTGCAGTTTAGTTCCGTTTCAGACTTCATATATTCAATTTAGCATCTCAAGTAAATGTATCTTGATTAAAGATGTTCAGATATTTGACCCGCCAAAATATCAAGACTAAAATACTGAGGAAAATATATATTTTTTTGCAGTGCATGCAACATTTAATGCCATAAGTTCATGAATTTATAAACTTTCTGCATCTATTTAGGGCCTTCCTTAATTTGTGTAAAAGTGAATTAAGATCTGCAGAAACCCTGTAAGAGCATCTGCCAAATGCATAAATGTATAATTTTCCTGTGCAATAGTTCATCGTTTGAATCACATTTTCAAAATTGCTGAAATAATACGTCAAACAAAAGGTCCCAGTACGCTGTATAAAACGGTCTGTGCACGTGTGTTTGGACACGTGTAGCTATTGGAAGAATCAGGAATACATCTAAAAGTAAATTCACTTTCCACTAAAGCTTGATTAAATGCAATCAAATGATTAAAATAATCACATTTAAGATTAAAGGGGGGTATTATCTATAAAGTGCCATTGGTGCTATTTCAGAGATTTCACGGCTTTGGTCAGGTTGCTGTAAAACTCCACCATACTACTGGGGAAAAATGAATCGACAACCGAACGAGGAAGCAAACCTCCAAGATCCGTCTGGAAAAAGCTGAACAGCTGCGTTTTGCCTGGTTCCCTACAGAGAGAGGAAAAAAATCAACATGTTATGCTATTGATGAACCAATGCATGAAGAAAAAAACCCATCTGAAATGTAATTTTTTGCCACCATCTGCTGTCTGATGTTTGAGTTACATCAACCAAAGACATGAGAAACTCACCCAGGAACAGGGACACAAACACAGCCACACGGATGGTTGAAGCCTCTGACGTAGCCAGGTTGAGGAGGACAGTTTGGATGGCTTACATTGGTAGCTATAATCGATAACAATACATTAACAGCATTATTAAGATCGATACAGGTATATGGTATAATGTGTTTATTTACAATGATCCTATTCAGTGTCAGATTCAGATTCAACTAAAGGAGAAAGGCCATGCGTACCATTTGATGAAACTGCGCCATCCTCATAGCGTTTCACGGAAATAACATCAACAAAATCTCGAGGTGATATAATACCCATAGCAGCCGAAGGCGTGACCGTTCGACAGATCGAAACATCCTATGGAGTGAAAAAGGAAAGATATAGAAATGTATAAATCTATTGCATCGCTGCTTTATCATTGCAATGCCATGTGCATCATGAACATCTCAATGGAAATTAGAAATAAGAATTATTAATAGTGAAGCTTAATTATTAATAGATGCTTTTCGCATCGGACATTGATGGGACAAACTCCCTCAAACTCACGCTATTGTTCGAGCTAATATTTATTTTGGGGCTGGTTTGTAAACTCAACAAACATTTCAATGTGCCATGCACTCAGTGTTTACACTTTTCAGGATGACTGCGTATTAAACCGGGATACAAGAGACCGTTTTAAAATAAGAAGCACCATCACCAATCTTTGACAATTTAAATAAGAGTCCTGAAATAAAACACTGTTTCTTACACCTAGCTGAAAGAGGAACTGGTCAGGTCACATGATTTAACTCGATGATCTCCTTTCACATGGGTGTGTATTTGTGTTTTTCTTACCGAAGACACCTGCTCAAGCAGCTCAAACTTTTTTATATTAGCATCCCATTTTACACGAAGTCCATTGATTTCCGGTTTCAAGCAGTCCCACACTTTCTCTGGACTGCCATTGACAATGCCCTCCCCCTTATACCTGAAAAACCCCAAAGAACACACAATCACTGCTCATGCATACGGGACAAAGGTTAACGCTGCTGCTATGAGGTTTGCACACGATGTCTACAGTGCGTAAAATGCTAGAAGAAAAGTTAAATATGCAGATTATAATGTGAATATAAATAAGTAAATGTAAATGCAATTAACCCCTTAACTGTCACCCGTCCACCCTGTGGGACGCCTAAGTTTACTTCACTATATTACAATTAAATCCTAATCTAATCATGACAAATATCGTTGGAAAGGTCTAAGACTCTTAAATAGATATCGTACCACTTTTTTTGTAAAAAAAAATATGTAGGAAAATTAATAGATTACTTTATGACAAGAGTGCACCTGAAAAATCTGCATCATAACAGGAGTTCTGACCTTTGTCACAGACAGTCTTCTTAGTTGCCTTTTTTATATCACACTTTAGAAATCATAAGAAATTATATATCACTTAAAACTTAAAATCTCAAAATTCATCCTTTGAAAGCCATTTTAAAATCAGACATTGCATTACCATGGATATGGTACATCAAAATCATGTTACAAAATTAAAAACAATGTAAGTTTGGATAGTGCACTATAACGTCTATGTTCAAAACTGTGAGTGACAGTTTTAATAGTTGCATAAAATATCACTGTACTATATATAATGTTTAAGCATTATTAATTACAGGGTTCTCACCTTTTCAAATGTACATGACTTTCATACATACATGCATAATACTAGTGCTGTCAAACAATAAATCACATCCAAAATAAAAGTTTTTGTTTATATTGTTTACATAATATACGTATGTATGCTGTGTATATTTATAATGTATATATAAATACACACACATGCATGTAAATATTTCAGAAAAAATGTGTTTATATTTCAAATATGTATTTATAATGTACATTATGTTAATATAAATATAAACATGTAAATATTTTCAAAATATATACAGTATGTGTGTGTATTTATATATACATAATAAATATACACAGAACACATATATTATGCAAAAAAAAAAATATTCTATATGCGATTAATCGCGAAGTTCACAAAGTTTCATTAAGTTTGGAACAAGTGCAACTTTATTTAGTTTTGTTTAATATAAGAAGCGAAGTTTTCTGAAAATAGGGCAAGCCCCAAATAATGAAAATCTGGGAAACATTGTTTCACAATCTTACAAAAATGTCATAATAAAATGAAAAGAAAATTAAAGCTTTCATTTACTAAATTAAAACGATTTTATTTTAATTAATAAAAGTAAAAAAATAATCAAATTTTCAATAAAAGAAGCAGCATCCGTGTATGCCATGAACATAGAAAATATTTCAAAACAATTAATTTTCAGCACATGATACATAAATCGTCAGGTCTGTCAAGGCCATGAACAAATCTTTAGGTCTTCCGGAATTAATAGTTGAACAAAGTTTCACTTCCCACAAATTCAAGTATTCAAAGCTGACCCTAAATGAAGACTGAGCTGGTGATTACACCAATTCAATATTTAGAGCCAAGCATAACTAAAGCAAGACATGTCTTTGACTCTTTAGGATTGATTTCCCTGACAGCATGAGTATGGATATGTGTCTCACAGGCTGAATACGGTGTATGAGCGCATGATATTTCTCCTATTAAAGCTATGAACAGGAGTCTCACTAACTACAGCATGTATACAGCACGAGAAGTCAGCACATATGACGTCACGGTGACACAATCAGGATCAGAGTGTAATTCACAAATGTATGCTTACACATATCCCGCGAATTCACAAGAGGGTCTCCAACACACCACAACATCATTCTAGAAATAAAACACAGTGTGTGTTAATAGACCATCCACTGTAAAAGATGACACAGTTCTGATGAATACTTACAGTTTTCTTGCATGTTTTCCATCCGGACTCGTCTTTTCTGTAGCTCAAGAGACGGTCTTCCACTGATCTGGCCGTGTGTATGTAATCCATGGCGATGGAGTGGTTATATAGATTATTTTATATCACTTTATCGCGTGTCCTCTAACAGCACATGTATTCAAAGCGTTATATCGCGAGCGAGCGAGCGTCAAATTAAACACGTTACCTTCGCTTCTACCGGGATCTTTGTTCAAGCACGTCCAGTATCCACACACTAACAGCGGCTACAGTTAAATATGCCAGTTTGTGGTATAATAGTACAGATGTGTTCGGTACATTCATCAGTTACAGATGATCACAGGGACTGTCATCGTGACTGACCGGCTGCGACAGATAATACTCCACATACAGGTCAATAGAAATCAACCGAACGATGATATTAAATATGCGCGATCAAAACAATAAAAAAGAGGCAATTACCCCGTCTAACGTCACAAAATCTTCATAATTAAAAAGAAATCAGTAAAAGCCCACTTCCTTAGTCAGTAGCTCGTCAGAAGAACGGTGCATTCTGGGAATGTGAGTTTTCTGGGTCGATCCTGTTTAACATGGACTATTGGATATTATTCAATAAACACAGACGCATTATTTAAATATGAATTAGTTTAATCAAAATTGGGGCAATTTTAAATAATTAAGTTACTCTTGTTTGAGCAGATATTGTCCTTTTTCATTTTGATCTATATAGGCTATTCAGTAGTATTAACAATGGTTTTGATTAGTTTTGAGGTCTCAAAACATAGCTAATCAGCTAATTACACACAATCAGTAGATACATCAAAAGTTGACAATCTCATCTAAACGTATTTTTTAAAAATGCCAAGGATTTTTGTTCCTGAGCTTGAGAGGAAATGTGTTGCCCTGTCCTTTATAAAAATACTTCCCTATAGCTTACATGCAAAACAAGCATATTCATAACCCTCCTGGACTCAAATAGAGGGTTTAAAAAAACAACAACATATTCCTATTTCATGCCAAAGCTTATGGAGGAAGATAAATGACTTAAGTATAAATAAATACATACATAAATGCAGAAATAAATACATGTAAATACATAAATAAATGCAGAAATAAATAAATGTAGAAATACATAAATAAATGCTGAAATAAATAAATGCATAAATAAATGCTGAAATAAATAAATAATTAAATGCTGAAATAAATGCAAATATGCATAAATTAATGAATAAATCATTTGTATTGTGCAGCTTTGTTACCACATTCAGAAATGTAATAATTTTGGGACTGCCCATTAACCTGTTAATCTGAATATTGATATTGAGTTAATCATAAGTGCTTAAGCCCAAACACACTGCACGATTTCCGTCTGTCCCAGATGAAAGATTGGCATCGTGAAACAATCATGGCCAATCAGAAAACGCTGCAATAGCTTCACGATGCCAGTCTATCTCCTAAGACATTGTGCTTCGGCTTTACATAAGCTTTCCCCTGCTGCCCATGATCATTTGGATCAATGCCACAATCCCCAAACACACTGAGAGGGAAAAGTGTTTGATGTGGGTTTTTCAATGGTTGACTCTTATATTTAGATTTTATTTTCCACGTTTTTAGCCTGGAATCAGACAGCACAATCTACAAATATCCAAACATTATCATTTTTGATATCAGATTTAAAGGAAATCTAGATACATGCAAAGTATAGGTACATAGACTAGTTATTTCTTTGTGCTTTACAAGGCAAAACTGCAACTTTTATATGATAAATCTATATGCATTACACCAAATCACTGGCTCTGTTCCAAACCCTAGTAGGCTGCCATGCTGTCTACTTCTTACATAGGGAGCTAACTTTTAAGAAGGGATCCTAACTTCAATGGAAATTCATAAAGCACCTGTCATTCATTTACATGTTACACTAAACACAAACATATTTTTTCATTATTTAATGGAATGTGCTATATTTATAATACACATTTCTCTCAACTCGTATCCACCATCTTGGATGGATTTACTGTATGCTGTGCTTCAGATACAGTTAGGAGGTGGGATTATTCAAGTTCCCCTTTTGCGACGTCAACCATTTCTAGTCATGCTGTGTTCCAAAGAACTTGGAACTCAGAATGAACTCCACTCCACTTAAAATAACCAATATAATGTCACTCTAGTTGCCATCAACTTGAAAAGTGTGCTTCTCCTCGAAGTTGGGAGTTAATTGATCTGCTCTAAATGAGTTGGATTATCCTTGTGCACTATTCAAGTGGTTATTTTTAAGCAGAAGTGGGGGGGATCTCATAGATATGTATATGATGCCACATTCGACCAGACTTGTCAATGTGTCCACCATCTTGGAACGGTCACTGTGTCATCCTTTAGACTGAGTAAAAAGCAATTCATTTTCTAAGATGGCACAACACTTGCGCAGCCTCTGGTTGTAAAAACTGCCAAAAATTCCTGAAGAAATGGGATAAACTTTCATAAGTGAGAAGTGTTGGCTTGTGTTTTTAATATGTATTAACTCAATATTACAGGTTTTTAAACTATAGTAAGTTTTAATGTTGTGTTAGCTAATGGCTTCATCTGCTTGTATTGTATTAGTTCAGCAAAATCCTCTGCTGAAGTCTATTGCAGATACAGATATTCATACACGTGTATAACAACGGTTGCAGACGCACATTCAACTTGCTCTCAAGTTTTCACGGACCAGCTTTGACCATTCCAATATGGTGGGCGGCTTACATATAGTGGCCCAAAGAATCAGCTACTAATAAGGCATCTATGTATGCATATCTATGGGAGAATCCAAGTTGTTTGGAATATGCATTCTGGTAAAGGATACATACGAAGCTGCATTACAATTTGGCCAGAAGGTGGCGTTTCAAGACTAGAATACACTACAGGAGTTTTGCCCTGAACAAGCTGCTGAAAGTCAGTCATTCTGAAGATTTTGGGCAGTCAGAGTTCACAAAATTGTGTAGTGTATGATGATCCACCTGTTTCTATCCAGCTGGAGGATATCAAACGTGTTTAATACTTTGAGTTGATTCTAGAACACCTATTGTTTTCATTTGTCACGTCTCCAAGCATCAACTAGAACAAGTGAAAAGTCATCAAATCATGTATGATGCCTAGTGTTTTCAAATATGTTTCGATTGTAAAAGTTGTGTAATGCATTCCATATTTTAGAAGGCTGGATAATAATGCAACCTACCTTTGAAACACACTTGGTGTTGGTGTACACCTAAAATGCATCCTATGCTTACCAGTGTTTTCGAACAGAGCCATAATCTCAGTTTTAACTCTAAACAGGTTAAACTTTGGAGCAGACGAGATCATTAGTAGCAGACACATTGAGTTTAACGCGGTTCTTGGATTTCTTTTTGGTCAGCTTGGCGCTGGACTTCAGGTACTTCTCTTTGTTGTGAATGACTTGGATGTACTGGTCAGTGCTGCTGTTTTGTTGGTCACTACTGGACGCCAGCGATGCTGAATCCGACTCGGTCAGTGACGGCTCCACTTTATGCTTGGTCTTGGGCTTGACGTATGGTTCGCCGTACCTGTGAGTCGACTCTGGGCCTCGGATGTTAGTTTGAGGGTCGTTCACCCACTCATCTGGATCGTCCTCTTCTTCATCGCCATATAAACCCTGCTCCATAGACAACTGACTGTTTATTGTTTCGCCAATGTAGAATCGTGCAGTCTGATGAATATCCGACAGCGATCTTGGATGGTTCGACTGTTTGGACGGCCCTCTCCTTGTGCTGCTCTTCGGATCTTCCTCTTCCTCCTCTTCTTCCTCGCTGAGGTGTGGCTGGTGGCTTCGGTGAGGAGTACGAGGAATGTAGCACTTCACGCTGCGTGGATAAAGCTCTACGATCTCCGTCGGTTCATCCGAGAGGCGGTAATGTCTCGGTATGCGTGCATTTGAGCGCATGAACTTCTTGCGAGCTTCGTGTTCGTTGACGATGACGTAGCGTGTCGTATGTGCCCGGCGGCCCGCGTAGCTCTGAGCCGTGATTACGCCGGGCTCGGTGCGCATGGGTCGGATGCTCTTCCCTAACAGCGGATCGGAGTGGATGTTCTCGGCATACCGTGCACATGGGTTGTAGGCCATTTTGTGGTAGGACTTGGAGTGGGAGGAACTGCTGGTGCTGCCCAAGTAGCCAGAATGCCTGGATATCAGAGAATGCAGCATGTTAAATGAATACGTAGCCTATGCTTGCTCATATTCACCCTGCCTTTTACAAACTCAAACAACAGACATTTACCTTTATCATGCAGCTTGTGATTTATCTTAAAGGAATAGTTCAACTAAAACTGCATTTCTTTTTTTTTTCATCATTTACTAAGTAGTTCCACAACGTTTATTGTTCTTTCTTTTATGAAACAAAAAGGAGATGTTAAGCAAAAAATGGATGGTGATTTATACTGTCAAGGACTAAAAGCACCATAAAAGCAATCTGCCCACATTCTTCTTAAGAGCTCACTTTGTGTTTCACAGAAAAAAGAAACTAATGTAGGGTTGGAAATGAGAGAGAGTAAATGATGACTATGTTTTCAGTTTTAGTGAATAGTTCCTTTAATTTAGTATGAAGTGCATTGCATTTTATGAAATGAAAGGTAAAGCCAAATTAAGTTTTACTCTCAAAGTGCAAGCATTAATGATCTAATATAATAGAGCAATATAAATAATAAAAATGAAGATATTCAAGATATTTTAATGTGTTTTTTTAAGTGAAGCTCTTTGAACAGCAATTAAAGTGATTATTTTAGCAAACACTCTTATCCAAAGCGACCTACAAAGAAAGAACATCACAAGCAATGTATAATAAGAGTCAATGCATCACGAGTCACGCAGTGCAAAGTATAATATAAGCAAGTATAACATCAAATGCAGAAAAGTATAGAAAGAGAGAACAATTATTTGACTTGTCTCTCAGTTTAAATGATAAATAAAGTGCAAAAGCACATTTACAGTAACGCACATAAACAATTTAAGTCAAGCAAGCCAATGTTCTGAAGGGTTTACAAGCAGAAATATAAAGTTTGTATTTTGGTAAAGCACTTAACTTTAATTATTCAGAAAGTGTTTACTGCAGTTTTTTGTTTGGTCAGTAAAGCGGTCTAAATTATACTTTTTGAGCTGAGACTAATTTTCTAAGTGGATGAACTTCTGGTTATGAATTCCTGCAGTGCAGTTTGTTTTATGTGTCCTTATGCATATCAAGCTCAAGTTACATGGTATGACAAATTAAATATTTGGATAAATTACTTTACACCAGCAAGTGCTTCTGTCACACTAGTCTTACATTATGCCACAAAAGCTGTTGATAGAGCTTCATTTGTACTGAATTCTGGAACACTGCTTTAACAGATTACCATCATAGGTAAAAACTAAATTGCAGAATTACGTTTATGCATAATCAAACTTCATGAATATACCAAACCTGACGGGTATGTACTCCACTCGTCGTACTTGTCTTTGAGGAACTGAGGGCCTGCTGTACATTCTGAAAGCACTACATGGGCAGAAATGGAGGGCAGTGAAGCTTCATGAACTGCAGATGTATGGAAGCTAAGCAGCAGTGAAATATAAAGCCACAGATCAGCACAGACCTACTAGCCACAGGCTCTGCTTTGTGCTTTCTGCCGCACGGGAACAGAGGGGCTCCGTGTCGCTCCGGCGGCTCTAGCGATGTCAGGCCTTGAAGCTGACTGTGTTATGGTCCGGATGCTGTTGTCATGGCGGATGGGAGATTCGAAGTTGGCGATGCTACCGTTGCGGCGCGGAGGAGAGGCGGAGCGGGTGGATGACTCCATACTAGTAATGTCGCTCTCTTGTTCCGGCTTTTTATCGCCGCCCTCAGGTGCCTGCAGACGAGCTGTAAATCACACATTTACACACCCAAATGTCCAGCCAACCGGTGACAAGCTGATATTGGCTTATGACGTTATATATTGTGAGTACATAACTTTGGCCGTTACTGCTCAGCAGTCTGAAATGGGCCCGAAACGTTCTCTTGTATTTGTAATGAAGATAGTTTATAGACAAAGTACCTGCAGCTAACTGAAATACTTTCTTCTTGTCGTCTGTCCTCTCCTGCAACAGGAGATTTAATTAGCGTTATAAAATAAACTGCTGGAGAAATGAGATTATATGAAATCCAAAGACCTCATCCTGTTTCGCTCGGGGTCCTTATTGTAAATCACGGATCTGTTAAATGATGATATGATATTCAGTTTCGAGTGCTTACGGTCTGCAGCTGCAGTCTCAGCAGGCTGTTGGTGACTTTGAGTGATCTAGCGATGGACTGGAGGTAGTAGATCAGCATGCTGAAAGAGACAGTGGCGAATAGCACAAGGTCGAGTAACTGAATGCATCTGTCCTGTTCGAATTATGTTGGCTTGACAAAACCTACATGCTGATATTGTACAAACAGGGGTAAGGACTTTTTCTAACTCTCTAACCATAGGCCAAAACTTGTCAATGATACTCCTCGATATTCAGTCTACATCTTCCAATCTCAGCAGCAATGAAGCTATGCTCTTCCTTAATTGAATCAACCTGTGTTTTTCCTACAGCAGAATATGTAAAACACCAATACTGTCAGTATTGTTCTTATCTTTTTTTTTTTTTTTTTTTTACAGTTGTCAGCAATGACTATTTGTCAAAAAAAATAATACATACAGTACTGTGCCAAAGTCTTAGGCCACTAATATTTTCACCAGCTAAAAAATAGTTTTAAGTCAGTTATTTATATATTTTGCTGTAGTGTAGTAAATATCAGTTTACATTTCCAAACATTCATTTTGACATTAATTGTGATAATCCAGTGAGATTTTTGTTTGCTCCACACAGAGATCTGATCATCATCATCATCATCAGTCTGTCTGGAACGATATGAAGAAACTGAGACAGACTAAATCCAGAAGAACTGGGACAACGTCTCCAAGACGCTTCAAGAAACCTTCCTGCAAAGCAACCTGAGAAACTAAACCGAGGACAAACGCTGCTTTAAACACAAAGGATGCTCACACCAAATGTTGATTTAATTTAGTTCATAGAAGTTAATTAATAAAGAAAGTCAAAGCATCCTCATTGTACAGTATTTTTAAACAAGTGCCTAAAACGTTTAACAGTACTGTGGCTTAGTAGGTAGGTCTCTTGAAGCACATAGATGGACTGGATGATGACCAGATCAGATCTCTGTGTGGAGCACTGGCTGATTGTCAGACAAATCTCACTGGATTATCACAATTAATGGAAAAATAAATGTGTGGAAATGTAAACTGATATTTCCTACTGACACACTACTGCAAAAGACAGAGATAACTGACTTTAAACCATTTTTAGCTGGTGAACGTACTAGTGAACTAAGACTTTTGCACAGTACTGTATATATAAGAGTGATTTCTGAAAGATCATGTGACACTGAAGACTGGAGTGATGATGCTGAAAATACAGCTTTGATCACAGGAATAAATTACATCTTAAAATATATTGCAGTAGAAAACAGTTATATTAAATTCTAATCACAATATATATTTTTTTACTCTATTTTTGATCAAATAACAACAGACTTTGTGAATAAAAGACACTTGAGATCTCCTAAAACACCTTAGTAACCACTTAGCCATGCATAAAAACAGCATTCTAAGAAGAAGCACTTTTTCAGATAAAACTTTGTCAAGTCAACGTCTGTTTGTTGTTGGTAAGACTGCTTTTTTCTAGTGATTTTCTCAGTGGTACTTAAGGCCAGTGTAGAGAGAAGTACTTACAAGAGTAGCAGCAGAGCGGGCAGCACCACCACAGGACTGGTGACGTAGCTCATCACTTTACTGAACCACAGCGGAAAGTCATTGGAAATGGTTTCGGAGAGGATGTCGTAAATCTTCTCCTGGCCACTACAGAGCAGCAGAGGACATGTGAAGAAATGCAGCGGTGTACTTTAATGCACATTTTAAGCAATTCTTATACTGCGCTAATATTTGATTCTGAATGGTGAATCATTTTGCAGTGCAATATTTTTGTATAAGTGATACTAAACTTCATGAAGCAGGCAAATGATTCTCTACATATTGGTGCTGGTCACATTTTAAATTAATTTCAACTCAAATAAATTTCACGTGCATTTATTCATTTATTTTCAATGTAGCCGTGTAGTTAGTAAGATAACCTACAGTTTACCAGGCATCATGTGCAAAATCAACCTCTTGAGGGTGATACAAGTCTGATCACATGGATTTATTTTGCACATGATCAGTTGACTAAGCATTTGTTATTAATCGCAGGGGCAATGCTATTTTAGTATAACTGAGAAACTATAGTTTAGTAATTTAGTTAGTTTTTATTTTTTTTTCCAGTTTAATTAAAATTTGTAGTAATTTCATAGCTTCTTTAAATATGTCTATATAGTATTTATTAATTATTTTAGAATTTTTAGTTTCGATTATTTTAGTACATGAAGTTAAACTTAGTGAAAATGTAAAACCTTGCCTTGGCAAATAGCTGAAAAAAAGAATAAATGTTATGTATATATATATATATATATATATATATACACTAACCTAAAATTATATACACAACACTTGTTTTTGCCCCCATTTTTCATGAGCTGAACTCAAAGATCTAAGACTTTTTAAATCTATTCGTAACCTATTCGTGATTTAGAGTAATGCTTTAACACTTTGAAGGGTAGTCAACTGAAAATGGCTTACTTATAGGTGCCTCCAAATATCTCTGTGGATACGAGAAAGTATTTCAACATTTAAAAAAAATCATACACATCACCTTAAATGAGATTAGATTTAAACGCAGCCCCACACAGGACAGTTTATTTACCTGAATGGTCCACAATACTGAGACGGCCGGTACCTCACGATGGCAAAAATGGTTGGTAACATACACAGGAAAAGCATGAAGAGAAGCATCGTCAGATAGAAGTTATTTGATCTGGGGAATAAAATACATTTCAATTAAAAACCGTAATCTACTTTGAATTCACTCAGGTAGACAATGGAACTACTGATTTGACTATTTCATAATATCTGATAAGTTACACACTCCCCGCCTGCAGTGGGACGATTCCTTTTCATCGTATAAAACACAGCACTGAAGATGAAATACGCTTAGTCTACACGGTAATGTTTCGCCTCACATCTGCGACTCATTGATAAATCTACGATGAAGATGCAATTACATAAATCTGAAAGGGAGAGCGAGACTGATGCTTTGACCAACCCAGTCGCTTGTCACACTTGAAGTATCCACTGTTATCTCTGTACTCACCACACTGGAAAATGAGAGGGATTTGAATTCAGTCAAGCAGAGAACAAAAGTGTTGCGTTCAGAGTCCCTGAGCCATACACTGAATGCTGGCTGACTTTAAATGAATCTCACAGCTCATATAAAGCTCACATTGCAGCTCTTGTCAGAGGAATTCACACTCCTCATTGTTTTCCAGCAAAGGAAACGTGTAGAAATAGGCTGGAGATGTTTTAAAGCTTAGAAAGATGTATCAATAACAGTACTGTGTTGTTATTCAATCTAAACATATCTGGATTTGACAAAAGCCTGCCAAACTTGGTTTAGGTCAAGGGTCGACTAACTCTGTGTTCCTGTGGCTCAGTGGTAGAGCATTGCATTAGCAGCGCAAAAGGTTGTGGGTTCAATTCCCAGGGAACACACATACTGACAAAAAATGTATAACCTGTAAGTCGCTTTGAATAAAAGCGTCTGCTAAATGCATAAATGTAAATGTAACTCTGTTCACTTACCATATGCAATGCTATACGATTGTAAGAATAAGCATTTTTTTTGTCCAAACTAAATGTAAAATGCAACACAGTTCACCAGCTAATCAGAATATATTTGATGTTTACATTTAGATTATTATGCATTTGGTATACGCTTTTATCCAAAGCTACAACAGCCTAACATGCCTTGCCAAGGTATTAATGTCAACAGTTTTAAGTGAATGTAAACAAACAGGACAAAAACTGATTATGCTTCAAAATATGGTGTCTGTGCAAGCCTTGCAGTGCAAATGTAGAAATGTTGACTATATCTATTTATATTCTTTTCTGCCACTGTCAGTGCTTCGTTTAAAGTGGTCTTGTGCTTTAGTGTTGATGTCAGCTCTGTCGAGCGGTTTTGGCAGGCTGCCTCTTACTGCCTACAAGTGTGTGCAGTGTCAAATATAGGAAAACATCAAAGGCCAAGAGCTGCAGCTTACAAACACTGAATATTAAATGTAAACTGCAAACATTAAATATTAAAAGAGAACAAACAAAGCTCCTTCAGTATTTTAAATGCATCTATCTATCATAATGTGTGCAGTTTTAGTATGTATTATTATACAGTATGTTGATTATTCACATCCACTGATTACTTACATCCACTTTGTTTTAGGGGTTCGTTCAAATCCCTGACTTACCTTAGCAAGCACCACTAATTATGAAAAAGACATAGATGAGCTAAACCACTTTGAGGCCAATATGAAATGAATTATTTTACGTTTTTTTAAGACATTTTTACATTTCTACAAATGTGAGGATCTTGAAGCAATTTTACTAATTATTATAAATAATTACAAAACCTGGAAATATGAAGAAAATTAAATAAATATTTAACATTTGAAAGAATTTACAACCCGAATTCTGGAAATGTTGGGATGTTTTTTTTTTACTTGAATAAAAGGAAAACTAAAAGACTCAAATCACATGAGCCAATATATTATTCACATAGAACATAGAGAACATAACAAATGTTTAAATGGATACATTTTACACTTTTATCCACTAAATGAGCTCATTTCAAATTTGATGCCTGCTACAGGTCTCAAAAAAGTTGGCACGGGGGCTGAAGGGCTGAAAAAAGCAAGACATTTTGAAAAGATTCACCTGGGAGAACATCTAGCAACTAATTAAGTTAATTGACATCAGGTCTGTAACATGATTAGCTATAAAAGGGATGTCTTATAGAGGCAGAGTCTCTCAGAAGTAAAGATGGGCAGAGGCTCTCCAATCTGTGAAAGTGTGAAAAAAGTGTGTAAAAAGTAGGGATGAGCAACAGCGATCGAATACTCGAGTACTCGGCCGTGACAGCGATGATCGATCATGAAAACGATGATCGTGGGGAAAAAAACTGATTGGTTATCGCAGCACTTTGGAGCGGCACCCTGAGCTCTGATTGTTTAGCTTGCAACAACATGTGGTTCAAAGCATAGACGTGAAGAGAGAGAAGCTTGGCTTTGAAGTCACGTAGTCATGTCTGGGTTAGCTATATATATATATCAGATTAATCTAATAGAGGATGCGTTGGGAAATTAACAATTATAAACAAACTGAATGCGCTGCATATTACCAGTGTTTAGTTTCATGCTCATGCAATGCCCGATATTGATTGAGTTATTTGAGACGGTCATATTGCTTTTAGATGTTTCTTTTTCAAAAATACTGAAGCAGTGATGTTTTTTTTAAAGCTCATCACGGCGGGAGCTCTGTCTCTCACTCTCTCTCTCTCTATAGAGCGCGTAACTTAAAGTTCACTGGAATTTCATAAACATAGCATTATAATGAGAACCTTATAGGATGTGAAATCTATAGTAAATTCCGTCCTTACCCGTATTTCAGTGCGTTGTTAAGCGCATCACAGCGCTCTCTCTCTCTCTCTGGCATCTATTCTTTTTTAATAACATTGCTGCATCATAATCATAATCTAACATCTAATCATGTGTTCATGTTTTCATGTCATACTTTTATTTTTAACATTCATTTTCATAATAGTCTTCAGATTTTCATTATCTCCATTATGACCATGCCCCGCCCCCGCAAACGCCCCGCCCCCGAGTACTCGATTAATCGTTTTTGAAACCTATCGATGATTGCCAAAAATGCCCATCCCTAGTAAAAATATTGTGGAATACTTTAAAAACAAAATTCCTCGACGTCAAATTGCAAAGGCTTTGCAAATCTCATCATCTACAGTGCGTAAGGGACTTGTGTGTAAGGGACAAGGCCGAAGACCTTTGTTTGAATGCCCGTGGTCTTTGGGCCCTCAGACGACACTGCATCACTCATCGGCATGATTCTGTCATTGACATTACTAAATGGGCCCAGGAATACTTCCAGAAACCACTGTCGGTAAACACAATCCGCCGTGCCATCTGCAGATGCCAACTAAAGCTCTATCATGCAAAGGAAGCCATATGTGAACATGGTCCAGAAGCGCCGTCGTGTCCTGTGAGCCAAGGCTAATTTAAAATGGACTGTTTCAAAGTGGAAAAGTGTTCTTTGGTCAGACGAGTCCAAATTTGACATTCTTGTTGGAAATCACAGATGATGTGTCCTCCGGCTAAAGAGGAGGGAGACCTTCCAGCGTGTTATCAGCGTTCAGTTCAAAAGCCAGCATCTCCGATGGTATGGGGGTGCATGAGTGCATACGGTATGGACAGCTTGCATGTTTTGGAAGGCACTATGAATGCTGAAAGGTATATAAAGGTTTTAGAGCAACATATGCTCCCCTCCAGATGACGTCTATTTCAGGGAAGGCCTTGTGTATTTCATCAGGATAATGTAAAACCACATACTGCAGCTATTACAACAGCATGGCTTCGTAGTAGTAGAGTCCGGGTGCTGAATTGGCCTGCCTGCAGTCCAGATCTTTCACCTATAGAGAACATTTGGTGCATCACTAAACAAAAAATACTTCAAAGACGACCACGAACTCTTCAGCAGCTGGAAACCTATATCAGGCAAGAATGGGACCAAATTCCAACACAAACTCCAGAAACTCATAACCTCGATGCCCAGATGTCTTCAAACTCTTTTGAAAAGAGATGCTACACCATGGTAAACATGCCCCCGTCCCAACTATTTTGAGACCTGTAGCAGGCATCAAATTTGAAATGAGCTCATTTTGTGCATAACATTTTAAAAATGTCTCAGTTTAAACATTTGTTATATTATCTATGTTTTATTGTGAATAAAATATTGGCTCATGTGATTTGAAATTCTTTTAGTTTTAATTTTATTCAAATGTAAAAAAACATCCCAACATTTCTGGAATTCGGGTTGTATAATATAGAAATGTTACATTAAAAGGAATTTTTATATTTAAATAAAATAATTAAATTTATTTTTAATGAACTTCACATTTGATCTAAAAATGAGGATTTAATCAATTTCTATTATTTCTAATATTATTTCAATAAAAATAACATTTCTATTACTTTCATGATTTCCATTTCTTTGTGGTTACTAAGGACTTAAATTGCATTTTCTGAGACTGAACTCTCAACTCTGATGATTTTTTTCTAGGGATGAATATTATTTAAAAAAGTTTATATAATTATTACAAGACAGAAAGAATGAGTAATGTTCAGCCAAATTTTACACATTTGTAGAAATGTAATTTTTTTCTTTATTAAAAAAAACTAAAATACTATAGCATCAACCTGCTCAATCGGCCCCAGGATTTATGAAACCAGTATTGTAATGGTTTTGTTCTAAGCAGATGATGGACGATTATCCAAGCTCAGCTCCACTAATAAGCCAAATTGCCTGAGTAAGTTCTCATATCAAAACATTAGATTGGTGCAACTGGAACAATGCAGCACTGACCTCAGATTAGTTATAAATGAATGTATAACCTCGAATGACCTAATGTTGCCTCACTGACCTGGATGCCCTAAAGACCTGCTGATGGGGAACATTACAGGTCAGCACAGCCCAGCTCCGCAGGTACATCAAGCTAATCAGCTTCAGGACGTTAAAGGCGGGCAGACAGGGTGAAAAGAATGCTCCCATCCTACAGGGACAGACAAAGATTTATTTCCCATCTTAAAGGAGTTCTGCTTGTGCACCTATAGCTTCAGACAAGTCATTATTGTAGGATTACAGTCTGAAGCTGGAGGGCAATGGAGCATTGAGGACCTGTGTAAAGAGCACCACGGGAACAGGACGAGTTTATTGCAGATACAGATAGGGAAGCTCATATATAATAATAATGATATACACAGAGAGAGAGAGAGATAGTATTTTAAATTAGGAATGTGTATCAGAGATAAAAAGCAGTCACAGTAAATGTAAAAAAAGATTGTGATTAATTTCCTTTTATACTGATGATCTTATCTTAGACAATATATTGATAAATGATGAATCATCACTCACTTACCATATCATTCCTTGGTTGTATATCAGGTGAAGAACATTTTCTGCAATTTTAAATTCACCATATTCTGGCTGGAAAGGGAATTTAATTTCATTAAAAAGGGAATTTATAAAGGCATGGTATAGAAGAGGGTTTCCCAAACTGGGGTTTGGTTCACAAGCTGATGAAACGTTAATAATTAAAAACATCTTAAAATGTAAAATTAAACTAAAGCATTTAAATAAATACAATGAAAACGAATCTTACAAAAAACAAGTACATTTTAATGGTTATTTTTATTACCATCAACATTAGAGAACCGTGGACATGTGAATGTGTTGTTCAATTACTGAAATATTAATGTCAAATTTCAGGAAGTACTTCAATTAATATTTTGGGTAATATATTCGGCCAACAAAAGAATGTTTGGGAATCCCCGTTACAGAAAAATCAGAATCTAGATGAAAAAATAACATCTTCTAAATTCACTTCAAATAACAATGCTTTTAATCATATCAGAAGGATATGTCCCATTGAAAGTGATGTGTGCATTGTTTTCAATATTAAAAGACTTTATCCTGTCTCAACTTAATTGACTGACCAGATATAGAAACATTTGTTCAATATTTGTTTCAAGCCTGTTTGAAAATATTTTGTTGTTGTAGCTGGCGGCAACAGATGTTACACACCTTATCGTTAACTTGTATTGAACCTGGAACATTGCTTTCAATGAGTTACATTTGTTAAATATGTGCAATGTGACCCAAGTGGAGTCCTACACCGTTTTTGATGGTGTTTGAAAATGTGACCAATTCCAGATTCCAGGCAGGTCTATCTATCCCTCATGTATCTGCTTGAAAAACCTCTGAAAGTGTGTTTTTGAACAGAAGCGACCGACTTACAAACTTGCTCTCCAAGTCCCAGCAGCAGCAGTCACTCAAGTATCGAACCACCAGTCCACGGATGAAATCAATGAGCAGGATACTTGCCACCGTGAAGATCATATCAATGATGGAGAGCTTTAACATCTCCTGTAAATAAGATAAAAAATAAACAGTGTGCATTTACCTTCCTTGAGCAGGGTACAGACCATCAGTATCACCAAGCAGGACTCTTAATCAGTCCATTGGACTGAAACCAAGAGAAAGTCAGCGCTGACAGCACTTTCATTAAATAAAAGCCAAGCCATGTATCCATATCCATATTCCTCTCCTCCAGAGGGAAACATACTTACACTGTTTGTCACAATAATGCCGTTAATAAAAAACAGTGTAGCTAGGAATTGAGATACTTCATTAGTTCACTTTCTTTCATGATTAAAAATAATTGAAAAAGTGGCATAAGTCTCAAGAAATGCCTTCCAGAATCACTTGTTTGAAGATGCCACTTATTTATTCCTTTATTTTTAATATATTATATATTGTTTCATATTTAAGGAATTTTTAGTTACTACACTACTGCACTATTTTTTAGTTACTACATTACATACTACACTAATATTTTATTGTGTTTTTTTGTAAGTAAAATGTAATTTTTTGGAAATAAATTAAAACTTTTATTTAGCAAGTAAATATTAAACTCATCTAAAGTGACAGTAAAACAATTTATATAAATGATTAAAATACATAAGAGATTACTATTTCAAATAAACATTGGTCTTCTGAACTTTCTATTCATTAAAGAATACTATACATGTATCACAGCTTCCACAAAAATATTAGGCAGCACTGTTTTCCATATTCAAGACAATAAATGAATCAGAATATTAGAATGATTTCTGAAGGATCATGTGACAAAAGTGGAGTAAAGATGCTGAAAATTAAGTTTTGCATCACAGGAATAAGTTACATTTTAAAATATATTCAAATAGAAAATAGTTATTTTAAATTGTAATAATATTTCACAATATTACTGTTAAAAACATTTAAAAAAAATCTTACCGACCCCCTAACTTTTGAATAATAGTGTACATAACTATATTTTTTGAGATATAATTTTAAGAGCTTAATTTTGCTTGGCCATATTTTCAAGACATTGAGAAAAAAATGTAGGGAGGAACTTTAGTTTATATAACAGGAATAGATTGAATCAAGGATTATGAAAAAAATTAGTTTACTTGATATAACAATGATGCAATGTGCCAAATAAAAACCAGAATTAAAGTACATTTTAAGAGATTTTGCTTTCAAGTTTCATTTTTAAGACCAAGCAGAAGGCTCTGTCAACTGGTAATGATAATTCTTTAGCTAGCACCTATGAAGGGTTCGCTCGTATCCTCCAGTCAGGTGTGGAAACCAGGAAAGCCCTGCTAAGCTAAATCTGGATCAGAGAGCAATGATTTCCATGTGAGCGAGTACCTGGCCGACATATGTTTCCCAGCAGGGGTCCTGCTGTGACCTGGTGTTGTACCCATAGAGGACGGTCTGGTTTAGCAGAGACTGCATTCTCATGGGTTGTGCGGAGGAGGCGGTGCTCTTGATGGTGGTCATGCTGTTGTTGAGGTCCAGGAGAGTCATGGTCAGTGTGCTGTTCTGCCGCTCGGTGATATCCGGCACGATGGTGGACAGGTTGTCCTCAGTAGGCTGGGAAATGGTCGCTAGGTATGATGTTGAGTCAGACAGGTTTCCTGGACCCCCAGTGATCTGAAATTATTCAAAACATGTATGTTTGTTCATTTATTTCTGTTAAATGTAATTTTTACATAAAGTTAATTTTCGAACTAAAGGGTGGTAAAAATCAGATTTTTTTCACTGCACTAATAATCAATCGTTTGATGTTAAAATGAATGTTCTGATTTTATTAATTCTTTCAAACATGTTATATATTTACAGCTGAGTAATACATCAAAAAACAATATGGCTGCTCAATATGGGAAAATAACATTTCTGTATTTCTGATCAAATGTGAATGTGATGGAAAAAGTGCTTGTTTTTACTGTGTAAAGTGCTGCACAATTTGGCCAAAAAAAGATTAAATAATCAATATCACTATCAAATAATAATCATAATAATACTTATTATTAGGCCTATTATTATTACATAAAATATTAGACAAAATAAATATTAGTTACTATTCTAATATTTCACTGTACATTATGAGTCAGACATTAGTATTTAAGAATAAAAAAATGTAGTATTCAAGAACAACAACAATTATTATCATTATTATTATTTAAATGACACTAAATATTTATGACTGTCCTAATTGCTTCATTTTCAATGCACTCTGAGACACTAAAAACACTGGATCATGCGTTGCTTGTGTGTAAAAGAACACTGTGCCACACTATTTGCAGTGCATATTTTTTAATTAAAACAAAGCCTTTGAAATTAGATACATGTATTAATGCTGCGATTTCAATTTGATTGATTAATCAAGTAGCCCTAGAGAAAATCTTGAGAATGCAATAAGAAAGTAACTGTGACTCACAGCAGAGCTCATAATGTTGACTTTATCCAGGAGGGCAATAATCAAGCTGTAGAGGTTTCCAAGGTACAACACCAAGACTCTAAACAAAAGGCATATTTCTCTTTTGAAAAACTAAATATTAAAAAGGTAGAGCCAAACTAGAGCACCAGGAGTGTTCAAAGAGTGGTTTTCAGACCTGGCAAGCTGGAAGCGGAGACTCGTTCTGGGGTGGTACATTTCCAGCTGAGACACTAACTCAAAGGCTGAAGGAGCAATCATTGTGATGAGGGACACAACCACACTCACCTAAAGGAGAAACCCAATTATCCAGCAAAATCACTCATCTTTCTCTAACACACAACACACCATCCCTGATACTAGATGAAATATCTGGATATGGCAGACATAAGAAAAAGCAGAAAGAGCAAAAGAAGAAGAAAGAATAGTAATTCAATAATTAGAGGAAATAAGAACAATGCTGCGTCCCAATTTACATACAATATTACCCATTCAGCTTTGGATGTGGATTCATTTAGAACTACAAACACCAATATATATACACATGATATATTATAAACCCAAACGCACGCCCCCATTTTTTTTGCCCCCATTTTTCATGAGCTGAACTCAAAGGTCTAAGACTTTTTCTATGTACACAAAAGGCCTATTCGAACCCTGGGTCAATCGCGTCAAAATGGGAACGACTCACGCTTTACCGTCTGCGCCGCTGGAGCAGACAACAGCTTGCATTCTTTTGTAGTCTTGACCAGACCAATCACACGTTGGTGGGCGGAGTTAGTGTAAATAGCCTCTGCCATCAAGGCGGGCTATTTGCACTTAGTGCAAAAATAAAACACTAGCCTATTTTAATTCTTGGGTTAATTATTCCTTTAATGTTAATAAAACACCAAAAGAATAATCGCTCACTATTCTTGACTGAAAAACTTGTTTAATAGGAATCAATCTATATAGTGTTTTATTTTTATATTTGTTCATTCAGTTTCTTGAATGCTCCTCCTGCTAAATACAACTATTTTAACCTACCTGAAAATAAAACACTGTTTATTTTATTTGTATATTATGTGTATTTGTAATGTGTATTTTTTTTTAAAAGATAAAATAATGACAGATTTTTATCTTCACCCACTTTGGCCTAAATATCTGCCGTACTTTTTAAGTATTTTGTTACCTTGAAAGGCTTTGTCTTTGTAATAGGGAAATTAGTTTAGCTGTACTGCTCAGACTGCTTGCAAAATGGAAAAACCAACATGACAAAGAATCGTGATAAAATCGTGAATCGTGATATCACTAGCCGAGGGGGAACAACACCCCCACCCCCCACCCCCGGTCCGCGATTGTGCCCTCATAACGCCATTTCACCCCTGCCCCTCTGGAGGCCTGTGCACACCACTGTATATATATATATATACACTGACCAAAATTATAAACGCAACACTTTTGTTTTTGCCCCCATTTTTCATGAGCTGAACTCAAAGATCTAAGACTTTTTCTATGTACACAAAAGGCCTATTTCTCTCAAATATTGTTCACAAATCTGTCTAAATCTGTGTTAGTGAGCACTTCTCCTTTGCAGAGATAATCCATCCACCTCACAGGTGTGGCATATCAAGATGCTGATTAGACAGCATGATTATTGCACAGGTGTGCTTAGGCTGGCCACAATAAAAGGCCACTCTAAAATGTGCAGTTTTATCACACAGCACAATGCCACAGATGTCGCAAGTTTTGAGGGAGCGTGCAATTGATGTTAACTGAGATGATTGACAGGGCAGTTTAAACGGTGACAGGATGCACGCAACAAAGAGCGCTCTGTTAAAGATATAATTATGACCAAGTAGTCTCAAAGCTTGCATACTACTCTGCTATAAACTAGGCACTTTTTCTTCACAAAAAGGGTAGAAACTTTTAGGGCACAGTATAAGGAGGCAAATTGGGACGCCACACAAGAAGAAGAAAATAAAGAAAATAAGAATTAAATAGAA
This sequence comes from Ptychobarbus kaznakovi, assembly GCA_027422405.1. Lineage (NCBI taxonomy): Eukaryota > Metazoa > Chordata > Actinopteri > Cypriniformes > Cyprinidae > Ptychobarbus > Ptychobarbus kaznakovi. The sequence continues at coordinate 1,361,642 of CM049798.1, forward strand.
AAAGAAGGAGAAGGAGAGTAAAACTTGTCTAACCTCTAGGCCAAGAATAAATATGTTGTCAAGTACTCATGTACACTTGTAGACAATGTATAAAAACTCAACGTGTACCTCGTTCTTCTCCCAGAGTGTTAGCTCAGGTTTCTCCTGCTCTAGTTTCTGAGAACGATCCACCACAAAGTAGATGATGTAGATGCTGCCGGTCAGAGACAGCAGCACCAGAATGTTTGCCAGGATCCGCAAACTGATCAGTACGGCTCTGTTGGGACAGAAACAAGTCAGATACACCTACAAACATCTGACCCTGTATCATCATGAAAGGAGCTTATTTAGCGATGATGAACAGCTGACTGTACATGAACCCGCTACTTTCAAACCAACTGACATCAACTATCGATTATTCACTTATAATTATTTTATGTAAGAGTTCAAAGAGATATGGAACCAGAGGAACCTGAAACTAGGACTAGGTAACATCTGTATAATGCTACGAATGACCAACTGGAATAAAATATTATAGCGAGCAGAGGATAAGAAAATCACATTGTTTCATATTCTGATTTACTTTATGACTAGTAGCAGTCGCTCCCGCTTCACAGCGAGCTGGACTCGTGTTCTGCAAATCAGTTTGGTTCAAATGCAAAGACGTGATTATTGATCATAAGCACAACATCCAGCTAGACATCCTAGCAAGGCTACCTTTCACTATTTGCAGTAGTTGGACTGAGGCTGTGGAATAACCTTCCTTTACCTGTGAAAGCTTCAAATTCCATTTATGAGATTAGAACTAAATTGAAATCTTATTTTCTTGCCTTGGTTGTTATTATCTTTTGAGTTTACTGATGTTATTCTTTTTACTGGTTTTTATTTTATTTGTACAGCACTGTGGTCAACTGCTGTTGTGTTTATCGGTGCTTAATAATAAATACAAATACCTGGGGGGGGGGGGGGGGTTAGGGGGGCCCCCAAAGCTGTGTTAGCCAAGGGCCCCACAAAGGCTTAACGCCACTGGACTAATGTGTGCACTTTCTATTGCCAGGGACCAATAAACCTAAAATATTACTTCAATAAAAGTTTTTCTGACATCATATTTCTGAATCAGGAGGTTGTATACTAGTATGTAATTCTATTATCATAACAGGTTTGTTCCACCCTAAAGCTCTAAAATTGGGCATTGGATGAATACTGCAAGTACATTATCAATAAACAATTTCTTTCTGACTTGATGCACTTCATTTCCCAGTTTACCTGACAAGTTTTATCACAGACAAACGCAGATTGTGGTTTTTGTAAGATAATATAAGTTAAGAAACAAAATGGCATAAGAAGTTTTCCTAAAAATAATAAGAATAAAAAATATTTCAATGGGCTCAGGAAAATCACCTTAATTTAAAGGGAAAGCAACTTTTCATAAGCATAAAAGCAAACATAAACTTGCTTATTTTTATTTTTTACTTCTCAGAAGACGAGACTTGATTCTTCATTTTACATCTGAAGTAAATGAATCTTGATTTAAGGATGTTGAGATATTTGTATCGGAAAACAACACAAAGGAAGATTTTCATTTTTCCAGCGCATGCAATATGCAATGACTTTATGAACTTAAAACTTTCTACCTTTTCAAGGCCTTAATTTGAGGAAGGACTTTTTAAGACCTGCATAAATCCTGTTAAATGTCCATAAATAAGCAAAATATATGCATTTATTTCTTCTTTCAATTGTTTGATTTTGGGCTGAAATGTGTCCTCATTAGATTCAAGCGTAGAGTTTAGCTGTAATTATCTATAGATACTGTACGAATGTTGGCATAACCCAGTGTGCATGGGTGTCGCATTCCCACAACATATTAATCGGCTTTAATGTGCGAGCAGGTCTGCTGGCGATTTAGGTGCAGTCATCCGCCCGCAGTAAAAGGCCGTTTGTATAAAATACGGCGGGATGTTTTCCGTTTCGCATGTTCTGCTGCGATTGCATTGGACAGGGAGGAGATGTATAAATCAGAGCGGTCTGACAACAGCCTCAGATAGAGAGGAACAGCACATCACTGTAAGTCACTTACTGATACGATCATCCCCACAGTTCTGTTAAACATGCACTTCTGAGAGGGTTTGGAGAAAACACTTAGTCAGCACTTGTTGAGGTGATAATGGAAACTCAAATAAAGAGGAAAACTTGCAGGCTTGTGTCTTTCTTCTTTTCTTGCTCTTCTACAATGGCCTCCTAAAAAACAGTAGCAACATGTTTTGGTTAGTTAGCATCAGGGTTATTACAGTTGTCTAAAACCATAAAATAAAATATAGTTCATACTGTATATGAAAAAAATAAAAAAAATTTTTTTTGACAAAACAACATTTTGCTAAATTACTAAAACGTTCAAAAGAAAAAGAAAACAGAAATGTAAATACTGATTCAAAATATAAATAAACACTGTCATAGTTTCTCAATGATACCAAAATAACACTGGTTGGCATCCAAAATACAATTCAAAATCCTGAAGATCATAATCCTAAAGCATAATTGCTGCCAAGTAGGTACACATATTATAGTAACTGTTACCTCAAAAAATTGTGGTAATTTGGTACTGTCATAAAAAAAAAAAATATTTTGGAAATGATTGCCCAATATGGTTGATTCTGCTACTGATATCTTGAAAATATAATACCTCTGGCAAATGTGCAAAATGGCCAAATCTTGTCCAGTTAGTCGATCTGAACGATAAATGGTCATCACGTACATCTATGTGAAATTACAACTTTTAAAAACTTGCATCAAGTGCAACATTTGTGTATGAACAAATTGAATGATATTCCAAAGAAATATCTGAAATTTAGCATGACACAAACGAGACTTCCTTGGAAAAATCAGCACTAATAGTGGAACATAGACCTCCTGTGTAGGCAGTGAAGTGAATTAAAACCGGATGATCATTGAGAACTGACAAGGACAGATTGTTTATTCGAGTCTGCTGGATGTAGGAGATACTCACTCGGATGCTATTGATGATGGCCGCCGCTTTACTCTCGGCCGCCTCTGGGTTCCCAATCAGGTAGTCCCACGCACAGAAGACACGCCAGCAGAAGGTGTAATTCTCATCTGAGGCGCCAGCTAAACTCATGCGGGAGTTTTTAGCCATTCTGAGAAAAACAACACAAATTGAGCTTTTTCTAAAGAAACAATACATTTCTTAGTGAATATGACTATGAAAAAATTACCATATAGTGAAAAATGACTTAACACTCATGTTGTGTTCTGTTAATTTGGACCCAGAGAGAATGTCTGGAAATGCTAGTTCATGTTATGAATTTGACAAAAATGTACTGACTTGGCATTTTGCTCAATTTAATTTTTTACTTTTTGGGGATTGTTTGCCACCTTGTTGCATTTGTGGCATTCCCTGTCGAAAATGACAGCCTGCAAAAATTGCATACAGATTGTCTTTGTTTGATGCTATATTATTACTAAATATTGGATTCAATCTTTTCATCAGCTTGTTTTCTTTTACTTTTTGGAATTAACTGATTGTAGGCCTCATTGATCTGACTTCATGCAAAATTATCCACAAATTATGCTTTTTGCACTCAAAAACTGAGGTGCTAAAAAAAAAAACTGTGCTAACTGAAAGAAAACAAGATGACAAAAACACCTAATTCAAGTTTTGGTGATAACGTAGCACACTAATAGATTTACAAGCAACATCAAATTAAGCAAAAGATTTTCAGCACAGCACAAGGCACTATAATTTTTTAGCAGATACTTTCATCAACCATGTTAAAAAGACATTAAAGGTGCACTGTGTAATATTTAGGATAATCTATAGACAGAAATGCAATATAATATACATAACTACGTTTTCAGAGGAGTATAAAGACCTTACTTAATGAACTGTTATGTTTTTATTACCTTAGAATGAGCGATTTATAACTACATATACCGCGGGTCCCCTCACATGGAAGTCGCCATCATGTTTCTACAGTAGCCCTAAACGGACAAACTGCTCTACAGAGCGCGTATCGTCACTATGTTGTTCTCGCGAAACATCTTAGCCCTGTATCGGCCACCGTAGCTTCTCTAAAGGGAGGGGTGAGCGGAGGACTGAGCCGTTGGTTGCAATTCACAAACTCAACCGCTAGATGCCGCTAAAAACTACACACTGCACCTTTAATAAACTAGCTTCAACAGAAACACCATACCTGTCTTATCTACAGTTAAAGCCATGAGTTTGACATGAACTGAAAATATCTAGCTTGAATGGACTGCGAGTCGCTTTGAATAAAAGCATCCACCAAATGCATAAATGTGAATGTACGGAGGTTAATCAGTGATTTCAAGCAAAGCGTCTCTGAAGTAGTGATTACTTTCTAAGCAAAGTGAAGAAGCTGTAGGCAAAAACGGCCATCCCGACCAGAAAATAGGCCAAGGGTAGTCTGTAGCCGGCACTGCCGATTTTACGCCCATTGCCGTAGTAGCCATAAAAAAGCACAGAGTATTGAAGATATCCCTGAAATATGGACATAAAACAAAAACTGTTGACAAACTGGCAGACTGAGCATCAAAAATAAATGATTTGTGATTAAACCCCGAAGTTCCGCAGATAATATGCACATCATATTTGTAAAGCAGTAAAAACGAGAGATGATAGTCTTGCCCCCAGCGACCAGATGGTGTCCAGGTCTTGTGCGGAGGAAAGGTGCTCCTTGGGGATGGTCTTGCTGCGGGTGGTACCGAACGGAGCGCCGGCCAGGAGCTGATTGGACAGATTGGAGAGACAGAGGCAATGATAGAGGACAACAGATGATACCCGAGCAGAAATTGCTTTGTGTCTCTGCGCTGGGAGTGAAATAAATCTAACCGTATTTTCCATTTCCAGGTCTAAAAATGTCCTTGTTGAGTTTTAATAAAAGATGTAGTCTACAAATGATATACGAGCACACAGCAGGATCTAAATATCTGTATGTGCTTTCAGAAATAATATTTAAAAAGCATAACGTCATGTACTGTGCAATAATTAATTTTTTTGTATATCCTTATGCAATGTACCTTTAAACTGCCATGACATGTTGATTCATAAGCTTTCATATCTGAACATATAGCCTATTATTTACTTTTAAGAATGAATGCAGTGCATACGAACCTCAGGCAGCACGATAAAGGCTCCAGTCATAACAGTGAGAACTATATTGATCCCAAATAGCCATCGCAGGAATATGAAATAAGACGCCACACCTGATCCAAAGTGACCTTCAAAAACGACATATACTGTACATTTAATGCAGTATGGGGTTATATTGACCTGATCTGAGCCTTAAAATACTTTATTCATAGGGTTATTTTGATTCAAATTAAATGACATGTATGACTTTAATCACACTGCTAGTTAATCTGAATACTTTCCACATGGATGCACATTTTTAAGTCACCTAATATATTTTGCAGTATATTTTACAGTGAATATGCATTAAGTCTAACATATTTACCATATCAGAGCTAGTTTATCATTCACGGAAATTTCACGTATCATTCTCGCAATAAGAGATTAACTTATTTATCTGCAGACAAATTAAACACATATTGTGTGTGTCAAGATACTAACTTTCAATCTTTTTAATCCTCATCTCCCAGGGAATAAACAAGACAACAATGTTGTATAAGACTCTTGAAACCTTCTTCAGCAACTGCAAACATTTACAAAACAATACAAGAGTTAGATAATACATTAAACATTAGATTAGTACAGTTTGCAGACAGAGGAGCAGTGTTGAAAGACCTGTAAGATCTGAGCTCTCATGTGTAAAGGATAGGAGATCATATAAAAACTGAATTTTGTTCAACCAATGTGTACGGATATCTGATTTTCAGTCTGCCATGAAAGCCATAATCAGAATTAATAATTTACCATCAAATCCACTTGCTAAAAAGTCAATTAATTTTAATGGTGCTTGGTCAGCCTTGGCGAATGCCATTGGACATTTTAATTAAACCAGGCTATAACAACAGGCCATAAATTTGAGTGCAGCGTCTGTGAACAGATGAGGAACGCCGCTGAGGCAGAGAAACGCACAGCCTGACCAGAATCTCTCATACACAGAGGAAAAAATCAAGAGAAAAGGAGAGAAGCAAAAGCAGGATGGATGGATGGATGGATAGACGGACAGAAAACACACCTCTGCCCCGGCTGCCTGGTAACCTCTCGTCCTGGTCAGCCTGCCCTCATACTTCAGAACAATCTCTCTGGCTTGCCTGAAACACACACACGTATTAAAACAGGCTACGAATGCTATGGATTGACAGCTGTTGCTAGTGACAGTGAGGGCAATAATAGAAGGCTTTCCTCTTCTTTGATCCTGAACACATCTCTGTTTGCTTTCGTAGATGTTTAACCCATTAAAACGGTGCTTCATTGGTTTCTTTATTAATAAAAATGAAAAACAAACCAGCAACAACAAAATTAGGCCATCAAATTCAATGACAACATAACAGAGGCATCAAACACATACAGATGGAAAATTGATTTTGGGGGTCATTTCTTCAGAAGGCATGTAATCATGAGCGCTCACCCAAAGAAGATGAGGACACTCGTAAAATAGAGCATGTATCTTCTCCATGCACCATCAGCAGAAACCTGCCAGCTATTTTAAGACACTTCATAGATAAATGTGCTAATGAAAGAATGAGTTGGACAAACATCATCTTTGAACATTAGAGTGATGCAAACGTTCAGAATCCCTGAAATAAATAAATAATGAAAGTATATGTTGGTAGCTGACATAAAATACATTTGGAAATTTGGCATGCTATGCTCCATTCCATCTTTCAAACATTATTTAATGTTGTTAATTATTTAAACGTTATATTAAAACATTATTTAATGTTTTTTATTTAAAATTCCTATATATGTGTGTGTGTGTGTGTGTGTGTGTGTGTGTGTGTGTGTGTGTGCGTGTCGCGCAGTATGTTTTACTTCCTTATATTAAACATGATATATTGTAATGCATTGAATTTGTCATTGAATATTAGATATATTTTCTTCTATGTAAATATGAATCAACTTCTTATTTAGTGGATATGAAATATGAATCAATGTGTTAAATGTAATATTCATTACAAGTAGCTTTATTGAAATCACAGTATTTTGGAAGTGCTTTCTCAGGTGCATGCTTGAACACTGTCCCAGAATAAAAGCAGAATGTGATCTTGGTGTAACCCCAGTCATTCACAGCGGGTACATTTGCGCATCCCTGATCCGCACCCAAAGAAGCCAGTAAAATCTCAGTAAAATGAGAAACTGCTGGCCAGGCTAATGAAACAATTACTCAGCCAATTTAGTTTGTTCTGCAAGCATCATGTTGTAAATATGGCGGTCGCTTTCAGGCACTGAAAGTTAATTGTTATTTACCTTACGGGTTTAATGCGAGGATGCTTCCCTAAGCCATTCTCATCAGTTTCAAACATTTTCAAATGCCATTTCCAAGTAGGCTAATGGCAGTAATGGGGTCATATAATCATTTTCGACAGAAATAATGCTTAGTACTTTTCATTCTTCCTATTTATATTTAATGAATCTTACTCTAACATCCATTTCAACTGCTGTACAAACACTGGCATCAGCTCAAAAATACCTTTACAGCACATTTTACCCGCACATTCACATTTACGCTCACATTTTGGTCTTATAAATCCTTTATCATTTTTACCTTATGCTATTTAAACCGCTCCTCTAGAGAACTATTCAATTTTATGGTCTGTAATAACTTCAGTACAGGATGTGCAGAAATTCTGATGGCATTTTCCTAACACACACTTGGCGGGTCTTACTTGAGCACTTTTAGCTTGCGTCTTACTGGCCAGGGTTTAGTTCGGATGTTGGCGATGATTTCCTTCTGAAGCTGAATGTTCTGGAACAACTCCTCTGGATCATCACTGTCCACTCTTTCTCCATCCTTATCCTCATCATCAGATGGTCTGAAACACGACCAAAGATCAATAATCACTGCAATTAATCTTACAGTAACATTAGGCTTTTATTTGTGCAGCACATAACACAACATTGCTGATTTATGTTACAAAAGAACATGACAAATACAATGGATGCACAAAAAAAAACACATATGCATAAATTCCAATATTTGTAATATTATAACTAAACTATAATTAAATGCTAAATTAAATATGTGGATGCTGCAAAATATGAAGACACACTTTTAAGGATGAAGGTGAACTGGATTCAGAACCATAACCTGTTATAATGTATCTAGTTGTAGGTAAAAATGATAAATGATGACTAAAGTCACTTTATGTTCTCTAGTTTTGCTTATGAAACGTGTTATTTGCAAAGTGGGTCGCACAAAAATCATACTGTATTTATGTGAAGCAATGTGGACTGTGTATATAAAGCAACAGATCCACATACTGTACGTGTGTAAAAAACATGGATGTTTATCATTTAACTTCCGTGTATGATAGAAATCAGATTCAGAAATTATGAAAACATGATATACAAGATTTTTCAAGAATTATATACATTTCTATAAATATAGTTAATAAACTAAACAGTTTATATGCAATCCACAAGTTAAGAAGTTTTACTTTTACTGCTTTGTTCTGCTATAAAGGATAAATATTCCAAATAATAAATAAATAACATACCCAAGAGACTGAATGCTACAGTCTACAAGTGGCAGGTGCAAATTAACCAATATAACCTAGAGTTGAAAAATATTTTCTATCAGATTTAGACAAAAAGGTGACTTACCCATTATTGTCTTGATACGGGGAATAAATCCGTCTGGAATTCTTTCTTATGCTCTTATGCCGCTTGGAGGATATCAGGGGTCTGGTTATAGTTGTTGGTTCTGCCATTTCGCTCATTTCCCAGCCTTAAAAGTTTCTGCAGTCTTCAGTGAGCATGTGTCCCATCTGTAGGAGTTCTCCTGTGCCTGCGTTGCTGACGGGACTCTGAGGGGAGCAGGAGCGAGGAGCGAGGAGCGCTACCTGCCTGATTGGATCGTACTGAGACGCTGCATAAGCCCCTCCACCAGAGGAGTTTAAGCTCAGACAATCACTCCAATGACAGCTGGACTGGCTTCTTAAAGTGACAGCGCGAGAACTGCAACCTGCTGATGAATGCATACGCCTCTGTACAAACTGATTCTAACAAGAGAGATGTGAACACTATTCTCACACTTCACAACAAACATTGTACATCAAAACACTAGTTAACAACCAAATATTATATCTATTAACTCTCCAATTTACTTCCCCAAATGCTATTCTTTCTTCTATGTAACAAAAGCAGAATGTCTGAGCTTCTGCTTGTCACGTGAAAAAGATAATATTTATAAAGCTGAGCTTCAAATGAGACAAAACTGGCAGCATAAATTCATTACAGCAGATCATACATCTAGCTATATTTTAATGCCATACAATACCATTTTGTATTTCTTTCTTAACACTGATATTTTTAATTCATTAGTCATCATAACCATTTGTGGTCATGTTTAGTTGCAATGTCACAATCAGGAGACACGTGAGATAATGTTATGTCTTGCATGATACTTCTAAACAAGTATTGTTTTAATTGCACACCAACACAAACCTTCCTCTTCTTTGTAACAGTCTATTTTAAATGACATTTTCTAATTCCCTCTGGAGAGCTGCATGCATACTAGATTTTCCATTTTTCTCTTGACAATAGTTAGTGTTCTGTGCCACGATCAATCGTGTTAATTTACTCTGGAGTTTTGTCTGAGCGGTAATAAACAGACAGATAATATAGATGAAAAACGCACAATGAATTTTAAGCAGGCACACATGGGCGCATTTCCAGTTTTCCTTATAAAGTGGCCTTAGAGTGTGCTGAAATTAAACAACATTGTCACGTACAAGGAAAATAAATGTCCCCACATGCAAAAGAAAAAAGGCCATAGTAGCTCAATATGATAATGTGCCATATGTAACACTAGCTCACCACTTTCACTTTTCCATAAGCACAAGTCTAACTCTTTTATAGAGCACATCAGGAGAAACGCCCATGAAGAACACTAAAATGTTGCGCTATTTTTCATATTTGGTGATGCTCGAATGGAAACCACACACACACACACACACACACACACACACACACACACACACACACACACACACACACACACACACACACACACACACACACACACACACACACACACACACACACACACACACACACACACACACACACACACACACACACACACACACACACACACACACACACACACACACACACACACACACACACACACACACACACACACACTATGTGAAGTACGCTATGCTATATTTTTTTAAGCAATAATCTTTTAAAGCAAAGATATCTAGATTATAGTTAGTTAGTGCTTGACACAAACCTCAGAATGGCGACAATCAACAAATGCAAAAAGAGTTTTTACATCACAAAATAATAAATAACTAACAATAGCAATCAAAACAAAACCAAAAAATATGAATAAAGTCAGTAAACAGCAAAACAATAATCCCCATACCAGTATAACCCCACAATTTACTCACGCTGCAATGCATGTTGGGAACTCACATTCACTTCAGCTATAACAAATGCAACTGTATAGAGCTGTATGGTCTAATACATGAACTGGTCAGGTATTCAAAATGTACTCAAGCACTGAATAAAGAAATAAGAAGAATTCATCTTATTGAAGTATAGCTAATACTACAATTCTCATAATTGAAAATCTTTTTACAATCTTGTGAAATACTTAAAACTATGCACACATATAGAAGTAAGATGCAATAAATAAAACTTGCGATTGCAAGACAAAAAGTTGCAACTACCCAAATGTTTCATTCCTGGACAATAAAATAAAAATAAAAAACAGAAAGAAAGTCAGAAAACATTTCAAGTTGAGATCTCAGAAATCTGACTGACTTTCTCTGAATTATGAGTTACATCTTGCAATTTTGTTTTTGTTCCTGAACATAATTCAAAAAATCCATGATGTAAACTTACAATTCAGAGAAAGAATGTCAGAATTGTGACAGAAATATAAACTTGGAATCGAGAGAAACATGTTTACATATCAATATTCAGTTTCTGAAAAAGAAAAAGTGAGACAAAAAGTTGAAATTACCTCTTTAATTTTTTTATTCCATGGTGGAAAGAGACTTCCATATATTTAGTCTAGTGCCTTTTTTAAAGAGTGTGTTAAGCCATGTGAAGAAACAACCGTTTTTTGAGGAATCACTGCATCACTGCACTCCTTTAGTCGTCTATAGGGATGTGATTTTATTAGCTATAGTCCACTAAAAGTTATGTCTCACATTGTGCACACACACATCTAAGCCTGATCACTGCCGTGACTAAAATGTGGTCAGGAGAATGAGCATTGTGCAGTCCACATGTGCAAGTGGAAATTACTGAAACGGATTCTAACAGCCTATTTCTTACAGTACAGTAATGTCCTCTCATTAGGTTCATTCTCTATTCTTCACAATGCTTGAGGACTTTTAGATCCGTTTATATCAGATTTCATATATGTACATTTACTGTATATAGCATAATACAAAAGGCGGCAGAAGTTACAGGTAATCCAAAAATACCTCTAAAAGCATTGATGCCATCATTGGTCAGAATCACGTGTTGAGTCATTTTGTTGTAATTGTTCCACCGCCGAGTGTCTGTCTATCTTGAGCCCTGAAACAAATGACAAATTACAGTCCCAGAGGTCAGGTTTCCATTTAACATTTAACCCAATAAACACAAATCAATGAGGCTTATTGATCGCATGTGAGCTGTGCTGAAACAGTAACGTAAAAAGATCCTTTCCCAAACATAGCATGAGTTATCATTCTAATCTGATTATGATATCAGTTATCATGCAAAGAAGAGTAAAATCTACTTTACCAAATACAACTGAACGACAAACATATTTGCAACTATCATCTTCTAAATTCAGTAAGAATAAGAAGTATGATTACTTTTTTATTAGTTGTTCTTTCTATTTATTTAATAAGGCATCTGACTCTGAGCATTTGACAGAAAAAAATTATCTTTAATGGTGAACTATGGCGGCACCAACACAGGTCAAGTTCAAGGTCACTCACTTACACTTCACTTTACTGTAGTCCCATATTGGCATTGTAGTCTTTATGAGGACAGTCCTAAAAAGTGTATAGTCAAGTCAAGTCAAATTTATTGTCCCATAGAGGAAATTTGGATTGCAGGCAGAGTGGGTCGTTTAGCCTTTCCTATAACTCTAAAAGACAATCAAGGCTGGCCAAAGTGAATCATTTGAGTTGGGATATAACCAATGTCAATTCAAAACGTAATTGCATGCCCTCTGTAAATCCTATACAAGGTTTTATCTGGTTTGCAGTAATGCAGTTAACACACAGGCAAAGACCTTGTGAGGCAAAGAGAAGGACATTGGGTCTCACTATCTGTTAGGTAGAGGATAAATGAGAAAAGTTGGTAAAGAGACAATTACAAAAGTCTATTGATAAGAATACAATGCCATGGCACATGCATAAAACTACAGAAGTGAATTCATTGAAGAGATGATCCAAGGTTTAGTTGAAGTGTTCCTGTGGCTCAGTGGTTAGAGCATTGTGTTAGCAGCACAAAGGTTGTGGGTTCGATTCCCAGGAAACACACGTAATGTATCGCTTTGGATAAAAGCCTCTGCTAAATGCATAAATGTAAATGTAGACTCAAGAAGAAAGACCAAATAACCAATCCATTTAACTCAGACTTCTCGGAGTTTCTAAACATCGATTTTAACATGAAATATACAACAAAGGAAATTAAGTAAATCTATGATCTGAAATCTATGATTGTAATCTACGAAACGGTACAAATAATAAAACTTTATTATTAGCCAGCGCCAAAACCAAACTGGTCCACGAAACTTTTACAGTGGAACTTTTAGAGTTTACAGTTATGTAAATGGTATTTGGTGAGTTTTTAATTCCCTTTAATCTTGAAAATACGTATTATTCTGTGGAATATAAACCGGCCATAAAACACCAGAAGACGCCGTTGTGAAATAAGTCTGTATAGTGCCATTTGTAAATTAACAGATGCCATTGTGTCCAGTAAGTTAACAGTTAATAAACTTGGCTAGGACCGCTTGTTTGATTTGAATGTATAAGTTAACTGTTAGTAATTTTGAAGTAAAAACTACAACATATCGATACACTCAGGACTGTCATTTTCCGTTCACTTGCCTGCGACCACCGTGCACCGTTCACGACGATCTCCCGCGTTCAAGATGGCGCGTCTTGCACGAGGAGGACAAACGAAACGCGGAACGGATTAACGTTACTCCAGGATTCCCCTCACGAAGACTTTTAACGGTTAGTAGTATTTTTTATTGGCGTTTCTTAAGGATTTGACTTTGCTAAATTGACAGTTCCTCGAGAAGAATATTGATATAAAGCATTAATATAACGTAATTTATAAAGAGATTTCTAGATTTGTGGTCTGAGGAGTTTATGTGATGTTTGATCTTCTTCAGAGTTGTTCGGTTAAGTTTTGCTGTGGAGTTGTTGTCTTGCCTGCAATTGGTGAAGATTATCAGATTTAATGAAAGAACAAGGCAGGACAATAATTTAGAAAACTCTGTGAATAAAAAAATATAGGATTTAATTTGTTCTTAATTGGAGAATTATTATTATTATTTGTTGTTGTTGTTGTTGTTGTTGTGGCTAACGTTAACCAACAACGTTCTCAGAACCAAAAATTGTAAACTGGTATTAATACTTTCTTTTTTGGCTTGTCAGAATATTTGTTCAGAATTGTATATCTCACATTACAGTGTTGGCCAAGTAATAATCAAGTCATCTGCAGTGATTTAATCACTGTCAGTGTAAGCGCCACTTAATGTAAAATCTTAGATTTATGTTACAATTCTAGAGATGAAGTTGAAGATCATAAGTGCTGCAGTAGGGTTTTTTATTTGTTTATTTTTTTAAATCACTCTCTTTATCCTATAGTAACGTTACACTATATCGGCTGTTTTGTTGTAGCCTACTGTCCAAACTCAGAGTGAACGTTTTAATTCCACAATGTTATGTATAAATTGGGAAAAAACAACAACAAAAAACTCATCTGATTTTTAGTATACAACCAACTTTTGCTCTACAACGCTGTATACTTATCCCATAATCCTCTGCGGGAAGGCATCTATACTAAAAATGAATAACTTATAAGCTGTACTAAAGAATAGTACTTTTTTATCCAAAATTGTTTTTACATGCATCATGGACGGCAGTTGCAATAACGCTGTTATATAATAAAATAACAATATTGTTGCTGCAAAAGGGTTAAGAACATTAATTACTTTTTTCTAAATTATTGTAATTAATGACATAGTTTTGGGGTGAACTGCCCTTTAGAAAGTGTTGGTTGTTTTCATTTGAATTTGTATTACAGAGGTATTTATTAATTGTTTTATAATTGTACAAATAATTTTTTTGTAATTTGTTTTATATGTTCAGTTTTCATTTTAGTTTTATTAATCAAATGTGCATAGAAAACTATTATTTTTATCATGTGCTTGCATTCTTCAGTAAATCTCCCTTTGTGGACTTTGAGATTTGTAACTTTGTAGAAGTGTTTACGCCCAAACATAAACACTGCACACTGACTAAAATTCAAAAAGTAAAAAGCATAATTTAAGAGACGTTGTAGTCACTTGGATTGTTGTTGCTGGTTGAACTTGTCGACGTTTGATTGAGCGCGTGATGCGCGCTTGAAAAAGTGTTTTGGAATTTTTTGGAAATAATGTGCTTAAACGGAGGACCAATCTGTTATTGATAAACTGGTGTTAATATACTGCATCTGTAGCGCGTGATTCAGAAAACTGCAGCTAAATAATAATAAAAACATAGTTTGTCCATTTTATGTGTTTTATCAGCATTTTAAACGTTAAAAAGTGTTGTATCCATTATAGTGTTTTATCTAACAAATGTAAATTTAGTACTTCAGCTATTCTATTTCACCATTTCTAACTTTTTAAATCTATTTGTTCAAACTTTATGTTTAAATGTGGATGATTGTACATTTTATATTTTCTTCAACTGTTTTTTGTGCTGTTTTGATGTAAAAAGAGTTAACACAAAATTAAAACGTGGATGATGATAGATATTCTTCATTCTTTAAAAACAAGTAATGTGAATTACAGCTGTGAACCACAGCTCATAACACTCATACTCATGAGTATATAATAGGCTTTTTTATCTTAGGTAGTTTATTGGACAAGTAGACAGAGTAAGCGTAGGATTGCTTGCTCAGACTCGGTGATCCGGTCAGATGAGCAATGCTGGAAAGCATGCGAGTTCTCATCACTACTTGGTTTGGTGCTATTCC
Organism: Ptychobarbus kaznakovi; assembly: GCA_027422405.1. NCBI lineage: Eukaryota > Metazoa > Chordata > Actinopteri > Cypriniformes > Cyprinidae > Ptychobarbus > Ptychobarbus kaznakovi. The sequence goes on from CM049798.1 coordinate 1,377,000, forward strand.
ATTATGTATGAGATTATAAATATGAATAGCTATGAATTGAACTATTTCTAATAAATTATGATTGGCTCTATCTTAACTCATCCAGATGATTGGCTGCAGTTTGATTTTGTATTGGAAGTCTTGTCACTTTTCTTATTTCTTTCTTTCAGTGTTTTAACCTCTACCCTCTGTGTAATAGTTCTGTACTTATATTTCAACATAACTCTTGGTGTGCATCTCAAGCGGTCTAATGTTGAGTGGGGGAAATAGAGGATTGAAAATAATAACAATAAAACAGATCTATTCATAATTTAACTTGTGGTGTACAGAAAAGGAAGCACATTTTGCCAGTCATGATATGAAATCGAGTGCACTTATGTAATGCTATTGTTGAATGAACCTAACCCTTCATAGAGCACTGCTGACACCTAGTGGACAAATATAATATCGTCAGCTTGATGCCAGTTAATATTTATGTAATGTACATATGCACAGATATAAACTAAGCCATATAGCTATGTGTTAAGAAAGGACATGCATTTACTTTGTGAAGAATATGGGCTTTTGAAGAAACAATAAAATACAAAAACCTCTCTGTATGCCTGCAAAGACCACATTAAAGTATGAGAATGCAGAAAATGGCAATAATTCGAATCCCCAAATCTGCTAGATTAGACCTCTGTAATCTTATTATTTCCATTGTATTTTGAATGTTAATCAAAACAGTACAAAGACATTAAGCTTATTTTCCAGCTAATTATAGTAAGTGATTTTTATTTTGCATAATTCAAGGAGAATATGAGCATATATCATTTTATGGAGGCTAAAAACAGCAGCATGACATATGAAATATTGAGCAGATTAGATCTTTTTGCTGCTGTGAGGCTGTGGGCGGCTGGGAGACAGACATGAAAGGCTTGTCATATGAAAGGAAAGCAGACGTGAACTTCCTGTGAACTTGTCTCATTTTTGAGTATACTGGAGCCAACTGAGAGATCAGCCCTACAACCATAACTGCCGCTTAGACGCGTTTTATTTTCTGCCTCTTTTTTTTGTTAGATTTTTGGTTTTTTTGTTCGGCTTGGTAGGTGCACTATTAAGTTCATGTAATGCATAAGCCCACTGTTTTGTTGTTTTGCAATAATGACGAAAAGCATGAAAGAAGTTTTTTGTTTTACAGAACATCATATTGTTTTTTTTTATTTGGAGCAAATTAATGTTGAGTTGATTATGAAGTTGTCTGAATATTGGTAGGAATGCAAAATTAAAGATGCAGTATTAATAAGCCAAATGTGACTTTCTCAATGTGTTTAGCATGCCAATTAATAATACTATTTTAGTATTATTTATATTTTAAATTATATTAGAGTATTTAATAATATTTTGAATTAGCTTGAACTTTAAAATTTTCAGTTTTCATTTTAATTTTAGTATGATTTAGCTAATAACCTTGGTATGTGCTTTTAAAGTATTTATTTTTTAACTATTTTTTATTTTGCTGTATTTTTATTTCAGTTTTATAAAATATTAGTATTTTAAGTTAAATGTTTTCATCTTCATTTATTTTATTCCAGCGTTATTTCAATTAACAAATTGTAATTTTTTAATGAATGATACATTTTAGTACTTCCTGAACTTTGAACCCCTTACATTGTAGAGACAATGACACGCTGAGAGAAAAGTTATACAGGCTACGCCAGCTGTACGCTGTAAGTCTCACAAACACGCTGCTCTGGCAAACATATCAAAGTCAAAGTCTGCTTTATTGTCAATTCTGCTACATGTACAGCCAGAGCCGATCCTAGACTTCTGGGGGCCCTACATATGCACTGTCTGGTTTCACTTCGTCTTGAATCATCTTGAAATGATCATTCGAGCATTCATGTTTTCATAACCTCTGGCCAAACTCCAAAACGAACCCAAAATTAAAACATATTTTGGATTAAGGGGGCCCCCTGGTGTTTCGGGGGCCCTACGCAGCTTGTGTATTCTGCGTATAGGGAGGATCGGCTCTGTGTACAGCACATACATACACAGAATTGAAATTGCGTAACTCTCAGACCCTTGGTGCATACAGTTAACACTAACAGTAGACGTAAAAATACAGATAAATGCAGTTTCAATATATGTAAATACAAACTATACAGATATACAAATAAGGACATTGTAAAAAAAGAGATCGATAAAGTGGCGTAAGGCACATGGCGGATAGTGCAAACCCGTTAAATAAACAAAACTGTGCAGATATAATGAGTGTAGTGCAAAAAGAGCTTATCAGTCTGTTAAAGTGATAAAGAGCTCAGAGAACAGTCTTTAATGAAACTGTCAGAAGAGGTAGTTTGCAGTCGATGTTTGATTTATTTATATGGAGCTGATAGAAAGACTATATTTCAGAGATTGAAAGAACTCGGGTATTTAAAAGTGCTTAAGAAGACACATGCACAGAAAGAAAGGTGTAGACAATCCTAAAGTAATATATAATGTGTTCTTCAAGTGGGGTCATATATATATATTGAAGCAAAGTCATGTTTACACGTGGAAAACTCTGAGTTCTTTGATACAGAAGTTGCTGAGTTGTGATGTTGGCAGGGGTATGTTGATTTGAATATATCTATAATCCAGAGATCAGTAAGCAGGAGTCTGTAGCAAATTATAATGAATTATTTTACAAGTAATTATAATTTCATTCATTTTAAAGGAACAGCTGAGCGTATAGACAACACTTACATAATTCTGAATGTAGTTATTTGTGTTTATTGTTCACAATAAGTTTTTTTGGGCTACTTCTGTGTTATGTTTCCATGTGACGATATCGAAAGCTCGACTCTGAGGCACAAGTTTCCCAGGTGCACTTGAAGTCACGGGTTAGAGATGGTTTTCTTAAACTGGGCTACAGCGGCTTCTGGTGGTGTAAAGCATTTGACTTCTCAATTTGAAACTCTTTCACAAGCTTTTGTTTTCTCTCTACTAAAGCTGTAAATTATACTGAAGTATTTGTTCAAGGCCTCTTAAGAGTAATATGATGGTTTGGATTCTCTATAAAGAACTGGCTCATAAGAGCTGATTTATTTGTGAATCAGACTACAGTGTATTGTTTTTCATCATTTTTATTTTACTGATATTGTGCTCATAGAGATTTTTGTTTGCCTGGTGTTAATAGTTTTTTAGAGGGGACTTTATTGACTATTTAATCCAGCAAAAGATTGTTCTTAAGCTGAAAGAGAAGCACATGTTAGACAGACCAAAAAAAAAAATAGGGAAAATCCAGATAGATTTTAGGATCAAGACAAAGCAGGAAAGATTGACTTGTGGAAGAAATGACTGCCCTGAAATACAATGAAATAGATGGCAGAGCAATGGTCTTAATATTCTTCCTCTGTGATCTGGAGCTTTAGATTGACGAGTTTAATTTATTATGGTTATTGTACTGAATTAATTCACTGTCTTTGCCTTATGTTTTATCTTTGAAAATAGGCCTATTTATTTTTGTTTAAGTCTGCTTTGCATCAAATGTGCTGATTTTTCGAGGTGCAAGCACCTGTGCACAATTGTAGTTTTAGTCCTGTATGTCAGCGCATAAGACAGAGGTGCGAGCACACATCTGCACATTAAGATGGATGAGTATGTGTCTATGAGAAACCCAATCCCTATGTTAATGAAACGAGCCTGAAGTCAGCTCTGTATCTACATCAGCAGAAGGTTTATTCTTTTCAAGAGACCTTGATACTGTAGCACACAGCTGATTTACGTTTGCTAATCGCATTGGTCACCTAACCAGCAAAATGAATTTTATCAATTTCTTACAGATGTTCACCTAGAATGCGATGTGAAGGAAACGGATCGTGCTTTCTGTTTTTGTGACTCTGAAATAGGGTCTTATTTTCCTAGCTGCCAAGGCTTTTTGCATGCTTCACAAATCTAAGTAAAGGTAAGGGGATTTAGCACTAATCTGGAATTATATAGTCAACCCAATAAATAAAAAACCTGGGCACGGTGATGCCTAGCCTAAAATGGTACAAGGTGTACAGAAACACATGGTGATGATAACTCGATCAAAGCAGTGTTTTGGAAAGCACCCTGCAGGCCATGAGTCTTCTGGTGCATGGATTATTTTAGTACTTCCTTATTAGTGATGATCGCTAAATATTTTTCAGAATACCTAAGACTTACTGTTAAACTTCTGCATGCAACTTGTCCTTACTGTTTTTGCTATGCACATGAATAATGCCTCAAATCAAGCTTGAGGAACTGTTGCATTAAGTTAGGGGTCACCAAGTTCAGTCCTGGAGGGCCGGTGTCCTGCAGAGTTTAGCTCCAACCCTAATTAAACACACCTGAAGTTGCTAATCAAGGTCTTACTAGGCATACTAGAAACTTCCCAGCAGGTGTGTTGAGGCAAGTTGGACCTAAACTCTGCAGGACACCGGCCCTCCAGGACTGAGTTTGATGATCCCTGAATTAAGTGATCATGATGCAATTTTATTTTTTTTTGCTTGGTGATTGATAAAACGGGTCAAATAATCTGATAGAGTTACACTGAAGGAGGGACTCAAAATATAGTTTCCTATAGTAGAGAATACCTTTTTTTTTACACTTTTTGGGGTAATCAAATTGTAGACCATTTTATAGGAACATTCCAGGTTCAGTGGAAGAATCACTTTCCTTTTCTGCGTAGTTATATCCAATTTTTCAACTTGTCATGACAACATGCATAGATATTACAACTTTACAGCCCAAATAACACAAGTTTCAACCGAAACTAATTTAAGTGCTTCATAATTTTATAAAACTTCTTATTTCTTCTTTTAAATCCAAAACAAGTGCTGTCTGCTGAGTTTGACTTTTTTTAGGAGGAATACAATAATGCACCAACTGTGCTTGAGAGTGGAAAAAGAAACAGCTGCTACATGAATGGAGGCAGCATTGGTTGGTGTGTGTAAGTGGAGTCCCTCATCTGCCATCATTATGCTGTGCTTGTTTCAGCAGCCTCTGTCATGGCCTGGCCTCTGCTGGGTGTTTTTTTGCCCCCTGTCACCTCATCTCCCCTGGTACCTAACAGCTCATTTCTATTTGAGCACCTCTGGATTGTGCCTATCCAGCCTAGGGACCTAATTAAGACTGACCATGCAGCTGAAACTGCTCCCACTTCCCCAGAATCCATTAGACCTGAGACCTCAAAAACCTCTCCAAGAGCTCCAGGACTTCCTGTGAGCACTTAACCTCAGATGCATAATATGCTCCACATCTGTCTAATGACACGCATGGCGCTCTGCTATTCTTTCCCATAATGACCAGGACCTCAGATTAGACCTCTAAGCATCAGCCACCTCCTTAAAAGTCATTTATTTTCCCTTTAGTCTAGCTGCCTCGCTGAATTTTAACGCTGCGGATGTATTGTTTGCTTTAGGCTTTTACTTCTGGGCTTTCGCTATTTTGTAACGTCACCTTACTATCGTGTGTAAATGTTGTCTTAGTTTCTTGGGAAACTAAACACAGCTGTCTAATCTATAAGTAACACAGAGACTCTTTGTGAACCGGAGGAATGTTGATTCTGGTGGAAAGTGAGATCGCCATCTTCACCAAACCAACAATAAAATAGCAGAAGATGCAGTTTAAGTTCCATTAGTGGGATTTATTTTAAACTATATTCATGTCACACATTTCAGATGGCATCAAAGTAAACAACAGTACAGTTTCATCACCTCCAGGATTCAAAATCCTGGTCCAGTCTGGTTTTACTTGCTCTGTGAACATTTGCACTGCCCCATCACAAAAGTATGATACATTTTTATGTTTATGCAGTTTCATATTTGCTGAAAATATTTATATTTCATATTACATTATCATTAGTTCATTTAATTATTTTTAAAACATTTCAATTTTATGGTTTAAAAAGAGTGACAAGCTGGGAATCTATTTACATAAATGCACTTTTTCTGGAAACGTATGGTATATGATACAAGATATCTGAGATTGATTTGTAGTTTTCAGAACTGATGCTTTCATGACTTATTAAAGTTTTTTTTTAACCTCATTTGCTAGATACAATGATATTACAAATTGCTGAACTGTGACCAAGATAATGTAGAGTACATCACAGAAAACTAAAAGTTTTGCAATGCAGAAAAATACAAGATTTCAGATCTAAATTGAATTATTTTCATGTATTCTTGATACATGAAAAAAGAGATTATACAAAAAGAGAATATGCAAATGTAACACCCCCGGGTCCGCACCATCACACCGAGCGGGTCTCGAACCCGGGATTCCGGCGCGGGAGGCAGGCGCTCTACCAAGGAGGCTAAAGGCTACAGCCTCTACGCGCCTCTTTTTGAGGTCAGGAGAGTGAGGTTTACACACAGCCCTTACTGGCATACATCCGTTACACTCACCCCCCAAAACCTCACTCCCATCCGGGTCACGGCACCAATGTAACACCCCCGGGTCCGCACCATCACACCGAGCGGGTCTCGAACCCGGGATTCCGGCGCGGGAGGCGGGCGCTCTACCAAGGAGGCTAGCGTCAGTCGCTAGAGCGCCTCTTTTTGAGGTCAGGAGAGTGAGGTTTACACACAGCCCTTACTGGCATACATCCGTTACACAAACAAAGATTATACAACTATAATTCTATCTATATAAACACACTTTTTAGCCTTTTAATTAATGGCATACAATGCAAAACATTACTGGCTAGGTTGTAGTTTCATTGTTAATAAGGATTTCAAGACTGTCACAATTCATTTTTGCTAAAATTATGAACAATTGTCAAGATTTTCCTTAAACTGTCACGCAGCAGGCAATCCTTATTGCTGAACACTTACTTGTCGTCTTTAGAAAAAATGCTTGTATTCTTAGCAAGACTTTTGCCTTTATTCGTCTTGAGAACATTTTCTTAAAAGTAGTTTTTACAGTGATGAATGACAAACATTTTTATGTTGTAATGTTGTGCCACTAGGGGGCAGCCACAAGGTATCAGAAACTGCATCGTGTCTAGTCTTTTGTTGGGCTGCTTGTTCTTAATACGTTTCTTCAGTCTTGTCATCCCCACACTTCTTATAACACCCACTTACTTACATGTGCATTCAAAAGAGACATTCAACTCATGTGAGGGCCAAATGGCTGTTGTACATTTAAAAAATATCACTTCCATATTATTGCCCACTGAAAATAATGCATCTTTCTCATTGCTCTGTGTGCCCACACAATTTTGGGTAGTTATTTGTCACAAAGCTTCAGCCTACATGTTGCGGGTCTGATTCATGGAGAAAGGTTGCGTAACCGTTAAACCAGCATGTTATGAATGATCGTTGTTCATTATGCTGCAGGGGGAACCAAATCAGGTTCCTAAAATAGCAAGCTCTTCTGTAATAACAAAAAAGTTTCATATTCCTGATGCATGCTGAAATACTGCAGTAGATGCTGAGGAGGCTTTCTGTGATTGTGCCGTAATAATGTCACATTAACACCGTGTTAGCAGGCGAGCCGGTTTGGGACTTGCAGTATTTTCTGGCCTATTTTAAGACTGGTGATGGAGTTCAGCAGGCCTGCTCTACTGTTAGTATAGCTGTCCGTGAGGGAGCGTCACGGCCGGCCCGGCCAGAGATCACAGAGCATTATTGATGAAGGTTCCTGGCCAAGTCTGAGCTGTAATGAGACCGGCTGCAGATTCATGAAGATCCTGTAGGATGGGTTGCATTAACGAGCAATTTAAAAAGAGCTGTTCTGTAAACAGTTCAACTTAAGTTTGAGTTGGTTTGTTTACATAGTAAGAAGTAATTAAAAAAAAATACACTTTGTTCATTTCTTGACTTTTTTGTATGAAAAGTAATGGAAAAAATGAAATGATTCAGACTCACAGCTGAACAAGTGTGCTAACCCATAGGCCATGTGTCCAAGTAGATTAAAGGACACTTAAATTAAGAATTTCTAGAATATGACTGAAGTTTTGTGGTTGCTTGCAATCATTAAAAAATCTTTTCATGCTACCGATGGTCATTGAGATGTTGCCTGTCATTGAGTGTCTGTACTTGCTGTAATGACAACATCACACTGGAATAGCTTTCATTGTGTACACCTTGATCATGATGAGCTGTGCACACAAAACTGTGTGGTTTCTCAGTCACCGCAGTCCATTTCTGCCTGTATTAGCAAAAGACTGTACATTTAATTAAGGTAAATCAATTCAGTTCTTTGTAATGCAACACCTTTGTACTCCCTCACATAATCTCTTAAGTCCCCTCTGGGACTAAATGCATAGCAATGTGACAATGAAATACAGTGTTTAATATTGAAGGCGACTGCTTCTGTTTTCCATAGACACAGATGGTGATCTCCCTGAACTAGATGTTCTGAGTCCAATAATAGTCCATGAACCTTTGTGATGGGTTTACCAGGGTTGATTTAACAGCAAAATGTGTGCAAAAGTAAATCGTATTTCTTTATTTGTAGTTTTTGTAAGTCAAATGTTATATTATAACATTTATTCTAGATCAGAGATGGCCAAAGTTGGCCTGTGATCACTTTTGATTAAGGAAAACATGGAAAACATACAGTTGGAGCTTCTTCGTTAATTAAAATAGTATTTTTCTTTCCCCCGGTTTCACAGAAAAGTTTTATTTTAAGGCTAGTCCCAGTCTAAAATGCATGTTTGAGCTGTCTTGCGCTGACATATCTTAAAATATGCCAGTGCCATTGTTCTATCTCAAGATGCACACCTGTAATGTTTTCTTTTAAGGCATTTTTTAATAATTAACTGCTTAAATATCTTAATTTAACTAAGGCCTAGTCCTTCTGGCTTAAGCTAAAGACCGTCTGTGAAACTGGGCCTTTGTTTTATTTTTGCTTTGAAATGTAGAAAATAGTGAATTAAATAAAAAATTTTATATAATTGGGTATAATACAACATTTACGTTTCATACCTCTGTTTTAGATATTTACAGGAGTGCTAGATACAGCAATACCTGCATGCATAATTGTGTATTTTGTGCTCTTTACAGCTGTTTTGCACTGAATTTTCCTTTGGGGCTTTGTAAACTACATTAATATATCATTGTGTTGAAAAAGCATGCACCTGTTTGAGACTCTAAATGTGTAACATACAACTTGACATGTAGGCCACGAGTCAAAAGGTGCACGCAAGAATAACTGTACAAACAACCAGAAATCTGGTTCAGTGGTCTTGGGAGCAGACCAGGCTGGGTAATACGGTCCACAGAGTCTTCCTTGAATATCTTTTAGGGATGTGCGTTTTGGTCACTTTTGAGTGCTTGACAAATAAATCAGCAAAGTATGCAAGAGTTCATGTGATGATTTTATCCATTGAGAATTGTTTGGATCGTGTAAAACGGGTGTAACTGACCAGAATGAGTGCAGATGGTTTGTAGGTGAGAGGTTGGGGGATTCACAGCCAATTTCAGAGGCGGATCAACAAAAAATATTATGAAGATAAACCGTTTAGTTTGTGCTTATATGCATCAATAATGCATGCATAAAAAGAGCAGGAAAGTTGAAGTAGACAGCCTCAATTTTGATTTCATATTGACTTTAACTCATATGTTTGTGATTGTGCACAGCTAGATTGCATGACGGGTGTCTGGCTGCGTCTATTCCTGTCAGCCAGCAATTCCCTGCAGTGTCTCTCCCTGTTTCTCTCTCTTTCTATTGTTGAAAGCATGAACAAAAGATAAGCAGAAACAAAGGAGAGCTGTGGAAGCTCAGCAAGCATGTTGCAGTTCACCCCGACACCTTCCCAAAGTCAGGAATATGAATCTGCACATACAAACCAGTCTAGATGACAAACACCTCAGCTTCACACAACAGGGTCTGCATTTCAGTGAACTGAAGCCAAGAACTGTTTAATTGTCTCTCACCCGCACAGACTCCTTAATGCAGTCTAGACACGGTTCTCAATTGTTGCCCGAGGATGAATGTGAATTCTTAACACGGCTTTGGCAAGAGTTATTGTAGATTTTTAGCAAGCGATAACAAATAAAAAGTGAACACGTGCTGAATAAGTTGAAACGAGGTTAATTTGCTTGCGGTTGTTTTTTTGATTGGACAGTCATGAATAGGACTGGGAAACATACTTTGGATCAGCTCGATGTTTGTGATACCTGTAGGGAACTGAATTATTGCCAAGAATACTGCGATGATTTCACTTGATTTCACTTGATTCAATTGAAGATGTTTTGAAGAGCGTTGGACAACACTGAACCCCTCTGACTTTTATTGAATGGAAAAACACATTGTTCAGAATATCTTTTGTGTTGCGCAGAGGAGGGAAAGTCATGCAGGTTTTGAACGACAACCCTTTAGAAATGTTGACCGTAGAGCTGCACGTTTTGGGGAAAACTGCTTTTATTTATTTACATTTATGAGTCTTTCTTTTTTATTTGGATTCAAATTAAGACTTTAAAAAAAAAAGCTGTAGCCTAAATATTTGTATTGCAATTTTACATTTGTCATATGGTGTGTAAATTTTTATAAATTATATTTTATATATTGTTTTATACATAATTTTTTTATTACAATATTAACATTTGTATTTAGTAAATTATCTATATTTTTTAGTAAGGTTTTTATTTGTATATTTTATGTAGTTGTGGTCCTTGTTATAGTCCTACAGCCCTAGCGCAGGGCTCTAGAGTGCGACCTAATTTCTCAATGGTGCGACTAAAAAAAAATCTGAGGTCTTAACTGTGCGACCAGCCGTTCGAGGAAAAAACAACAAAAACAATCAGAGCTAGTGAAGGCCGGACCCCCCTCTGATTGGCCGTGGTCCAGATATTCATGTATGTGTGTGTATGTCTGAAAATGCGTGTGCTGCTGCAGTCAGACAGAAAGAGAGGTGAGTAATAGAGATGCACGCAGTGTTGCCAATTTAGCGACTTTTTCGCTAGATTTAGCGCCTTTTTAGACCCCATAGCATTTTTTTTTTCAAAAAAAGTGACTAGTGACAAATCTAGCGACTTCTTGGACAAACTTTAGCGAGTCTCTGTGATCGTTGGTACTGCCGCAATGGCGCGAGAGCAGCTCTTTCTCTGCATCTGCTCTGTTCAGTGAGCGTCTGAGAGGAGCAGCCCGTTCAGTTAAAACGATATTATCTTCTCTGAGTTTACATGCAAATATAGAAGAAATAACAGCACACTTTGTCTTGTCTTGTCTTATCTATTATGATTTCATCAGACAACGGCTCAATAAAATTATAAATTAGGATTTGCAGACAGACTAGCTTCTTGGAAGAGAGCTGGTTATAAATTCTTAAAGGGCTGTGTTTCAGTCACTATTTCATATTCATCCCGTTGACTGACAAAAGAAACAGTCAATATATAAAAGTTAACTTATTGGCATGCTTATGAGCACACGAGAGACAATTAGACAGAACAGAACAGTTTTTTTTCTTTACTTTACTTTTAGTCATTTAGCAGACGCATTTATCCAAAGCGACTTGCACAAATAAGAACAATTTAAAATTAAACGTTAAAACTATAAATATTATATGTACACATTTAAGATAAAGAAATTAAATAAAAATGACAAATGCATATAACAACATTTCAAAACTAAACATTTAAATGAAACCAAAAAATAAATTCATGATGTTTAGTGAAATTATTTGGTAGTCTGAGGTGGGATGGGGGCGCCAGATTTTTGTATAGGTTTAAGGGAGGGGGGGGCATCCCTTCATTCAGACACAGTGGAAGATCTGATAAGAATCAGTGTAGAGGGGTCAAGTCTGGAAGATGTTGATGCTAGAGAGAGTGTGTCCAGCTGGTTTAGCCGAGGCCAAAGATCAAGAAGGCCAAACTACAGGAGTTGGCCATCCGAGGGGCATGTGACTGCAATGGAGGATAGTCCATAAGACATTGAGCCATGAGATGTTCAGTTTGACGCCCTTAAAACACTTAATTTAGATTTTATTTTATTTCATTTATCTTGAGATGTTTTAAGTTTAAATCTCAGCTCAGTGAAGCACTTTAAGCACCAACACTTTTTCAGTAAGTTATCTTTCTTGTAGAATTGTGCTTCAAATAAAGAACTTTATGTTGACCAGATTGTTAGTTAATCGTTTACTAGTCAATATTGCCTATATGAAAATTTGGGTGCACCTAACTTTTGTGCTGGTGCACCTAAGAAAAAAAGTTAGGCGCACCAGTGCAACCAGTGCAAAAAGTTAGTCTAGAGCCCTGCCCTGGCGTCTGTGTGAATTGAAATTGTGTATTAATCTATAAGCTCTTGTTCTATGTATTGATCACATAGTGAGAATGTGGATGTTTTGGACGAAGAGAGTGCAGACGTTATGTCTGAAATCAATGTGTTTGTGCGCTCTGCAATAACAGTGTTTTGACTGCGTTTAGGTAGTGGACCGCGCTGACAGGAGATGAATCAGACCCAGAGAGTGGGAAATTACGGGGGAGGCGCGTACATCCGGCGCCCCACTGTCTCCCGTTGTCTCGCTGGAAATTAATTTGCATTTCCCTTGCTTTCTTAAAATTCCTCTCTCTGGTGAATTCCTCTCCATATCTGGAAGGCCTGTTTTTTGGACACCCTCACTGCTGGGATCGAGTCTAACACCTGTGCGTGAACATCGCTTTGCAGACAGACCAGATTATTACTGTCAGACTCTTGATGATGTAAATGCATCTTATCCAGCAAGCTATCCAGAACCGTTCTGCTGCGTTTGAGCTGATGCACGCGGGCGCGAGAGACGTTTCACAGTCAGATCAACTCATAAAATGTGCAGATAAGGACTTGTTTACTAACAGGGGCATGCTGTTTTGCCAAGCCAAGCTGCTTGTTAATGTTCAAGTGCATCCTTGACTATTTCCTTCAGATGTACAGGCACAGAAAAGCTCATGGAGATGCATTTCAATGCATGACAAGGCATCTGTCTGGCGTCTGATGAGAAATAAACTAGCATAAAGAGAACCGCATGTAATCAGTCTGTTCAAGTTGAATCTATCGAATAACTTGGGCAAAACTTTTGATGAGCTTTTAATGGTATGTCTTTCAACACAAAAAATGAAACATTGGACTGGTTTTATGGGATTAGCATTAGTCTGAAAACTTTCTGATGGTGCTCTCTGGCAGCAAGATGATAAAGACCAATATTCAATTATAACTATAAAGTAAAACACAATCTATATCCCATCACCCCATGCACTTTACATGCAATTCATTATGTGTCTGGTTGTTTTGGCCATTCACTCCTATACTGAGAGCTTAATCTTGTCGTTTACAGGAATGACAATGACATTCTGCAACCAATTAAACAATTTTTATTACAAGTAATATACTTTTATTAGTAGGCTGTTTACAATTGACAAGCAATTTGACACTTTAATGTTACTCAAATGATGTTGTCACAGGTGTGCGAATATTTGAGCATTTTTATTTATTTGTTTGCAGATTAATGTTCTCCCATTGTGTTTTTTTTTATCCAGATGCCATGTGAAATTAAAAATTTTTCAATGTGACATAATTTACCCTTTTTTGTATTTATTTAGTTTTTTTTCTCAATAAAAGTATTCGGTACATGTTTCATCAGGACTATTGTTGTTCAAAAATGTTTTTCCTCAAATTTTAATTTGCTTCTGAAATGACTTTGGATAATGTTAATCAATAATATCATAGCCTAACTTGTTTGATCCTGTCTTCATTTATTTTTTGCTGAAGTTAAATGTGTTGTTAATGCAGTTTAAGGTCAACATGAAACACAGTGAACTGTTTTGCTTCTGTAGTGAATAAGAAAACCCTCAATAACAAGAAAAATGTAGAACAGGATTTGATTTTATCAGCAATATCTTTGTTTGCTTTGGATTACCACGCACTGATGAATCATGCACATTAAGAACAGGAATGTGCATTAAGGAAAAGTACAGTCCATTTTGAGTTTATGTTCACCTTTATTGCTGTTTGAGTAAGACCTGAAATTTCTAAATAAATTTAAGCAGGAGACTTTTACGAGCTGTGCTCTGACATCTCAGAGGCTTTTTTGAAACATGTCATTTTACCCAAATCTGAAGCTTTTTTCTGTAGCTCGGGGAAGAGGGGAGAATTGTGAAATATTATATATTAAACAATATGCTTTAGTATACAAGAAGTAGTACTCAGCGTATTTAAACAATCTCCTCAAGCAATGACACGCTCAGAGGCAGTTATAAACATAACACGTTGTTTAGTGCAAGGATATCAATGCAAGTAAGTTTGAGACTAGCTTTATTTATTTTAAATAAATTGTTTTATCAGAGTACTCTAGCCTTAATTCAAACAGAAAATATCCACATGCATGGCTCCAACATGTACTTAATCAGCTCTCCTTTATTTTATATATGTGCATGCCATCTGGTTTTGATTTAAGCACACTGGTAGACATGCCATGTTAAAGTCTGCTTTTTGCCAAAAAATATCATTTCTATTCGCTTTACTTCCGTGAGCAAATATCCAGGACGTTGAGTGTTAAAGAGGAAAAAGGAGGGTGAAGTTGAAGGATGGGAGGAGAAGGCCAGAGAAAAGAGCGGTGCTTTTGTAAACACCCTCTGCCGCCCTGCTCCGGGCTGAAGAGGTGGTTGTGAACACTGCGATGAGGACACCTGGTTTTGATTTGGCCTCCATGTGATCCGCTGCAGTGCACAGTGATGAGTCTAGCAGAGCTCCACCAGTATTAGATTCCACGGAAACAAATTAAAGCCACTAACTCACTCGTCTCTCCTTTTTCTTCATTTTATCTGTAGACTTCTCCCTCCATCTCTCTCATAGAGTATTGTGCTTTCCCTCCGACTGAGGGACATTACAGGAGTAACGGCTGCCAGGAAAAATAAAGCAGCCGGCTGGATTTGGAATGTTGGAAAATGAATCGGCTGCCAGCGAACAAAGAGATGTAGTGAGGCGTTTGCTTACAGCGCCGCGATGGTACTGTAGGATGAGCTTGTTGCACAGCACCTAAACTGCCTCAGAGTCCAGTAGGGCCATTCTACAGCACTTTCTTGCCGTGTAGGATAACACGACTTAATGTGAAAGTCACACCGTATTTACTTTCACTTTCAAAAAACAAGGCTTTTGTGTTCCTGGGTGTTCAAGTGACAAATGGATGCCTTTACAAATTTCTAGTGGACAAAAAACTCATGGGCTATTGAAACGTCAAGGAATAGTTCACCCAAAAGTGAAACTTGTCATCATTTATTCACCTTCATGTCATTCCAAACCTGTATTACTTTGTTTCTTGTGTGTAACACAAAAGAAGATATTTTGAGGAATGTTGTAACCAAACCGTTTTGGTTGAATTACATTGACTGCTGTATTTTTTGTTCATAATATGGTAGAAACTTTGGAGTGAATTAGAGTTGCAAAAGGCGGAACATTTCCAATAAGTTTCCGGAAGTTTTCAGGATTTTTTTGAAACTTTCAGAAAATTGTGAAAATTTTCCAGAAATGTTCTGCCGCTTTACAAGTAATTCCTGACGATTTTTATTTTTGGATTAACATTACAGCTATATAATTGAAGTACTGCATGGAAACTGTGAAAAAATGTATCTTAAGATTGATTTGCAAATTGATAATAGTTAGGTCACATCTTGGTCATTTTAGTTTTTGTTAAACGCTAATGTTTTTAGAAGCAAGTAAACTTATTCCTTATCAAAATAGAATGATGTCTTATATTTACTGTCAATGCGTTTAATTGAATATGAGATTTTCAAAGCTCTGGCCAGTTGGGCTGTGCATCTATAGCGTGAGAGGCATGCACTTCTAATCCTGACGCTCTCCAGCGGTCACTTTCAATGTGAACGCTTAGATATGACCAAGGACCATACCACAAAAACTATCAATTTTGTCCCTTTTCCTCATTTTTGTTTGCGTCAAATTATAGGCTATGTGCTGTCTACTTTGAGTAACCCGAGAGCAATGAAAGCAGATCATCGTTATCCAGTCTAGTATCTTTTTACGTCATGAACAAAGCTAGATTTTCAGCCTAACAAAGAGCTTTTCAACTTTATCTCACAAACGCAGAGAGCGAGAAACAGGAAGCACATTTAAATGTCATTAATTACTACCTGTGCTGAATGAGAAAGGAAAAATAGATACTGTGAAACTGAAGCAGTTCCCGCTGTCAGGGATCACTATTGCCAAAAGGCTGCTGTGGGGAAAAATGTTTATTGGAATGAAGCTTCATTAAAATTCAATGGAGAAATGTTCTCTCATCTCTGTTAATTGGGTGCTGCCCCTTTCAACTGAGTCATCACGGAGCAGTTTAAATATCTGCTTGGTTCATTTGCACAGTCTGTCGTCTGGAGAAAAAGAGGAAGATATTTTGCTCATCTGAATGCGTTCAGAGCATCCGGTACTCAAACATCATTCTGCTTTTCAATGTTTTGCTTTGGAGGTTGCTAATCTTTGGTAGTGCAAGCAAGACATTGATCCCTCCAGCAATCAGGAAAACTTTCTCTCTGTGAAATTGTTTCCGTTTAGCTTCATTATTACTTTCTGCTATTCTTGTTTGATATCTGTGTAGTGTTTGTTTGTTTCAGAATACCCTTCAAGAAGAGACAAGCTCTGACATATTCCTGATTTATTAAATCAAGTTCAAATGTAACTTTTCGTAGTTAAAACAAATTTAATCTAATACAATTTTTTTTCCAAGTGCAATTCAATTTAAGCTCCATTGACAACATGTGGCATAAAGTTGATTAGCTCAGAAAATAATTTCAGCATCTCACATTTTCTACACTAATGCTCTTACAAATGTTTTGTACCATTTAAAAGCAATATGAAACTATTTTTTCACTGATTTTTTTTCAAGAAAAAAAAATATTTTCTGAATCACCATTTGACGTAAGACTGGTTTAGGTGGATGAAGGTTTGGTTATGCATCCCTCAAGTTGGCTGGCAATTAAACAGACCACATATTCAGATTCACTACCGCTTTATCTGGTCATGACATTGAAGACTGGTTGTATGCAGTGAAACTTATGATGTTAGTTTCATGCCAACACAAGTTATGTCTTCAGATACACTTTTAAAAATGTATTTCATTATTTTTCCTTGCCCTTTAACCTCAATGTTATTTTGTAGATTGAGGGATGTTGAAATTATTGTCTGTGGTAATCAATATTATGCTACAAATTAGGGGTGGGCGATATGACCAAAATCTTATATCACGATATGACAAATTTTATATCACGATAACAATATATATCACGGTATAGTGATTTTTTTTTCTTTTAAAAAGGTTTTTATTATATTAAAATCTTTAATACTATATAATTTTCATAATCCTTGTCACCAATTTCAATATCAAACTAATACAAGCCTAAAGAGAGAGAAAAAATAACTCCACCTCACTGAAGATAAATAAACAGTCAGTGATGAAATAAGGATAAGAAACTAATTGCAATAGGACAAAAAACTACAATAAATAAGAAACACTACATACATTGTGTAAATTAATTAGTCTTCACTGTGTTAATTATATCTATCTATCTATGATAGATATAATTAACACGTGTATTATGTATAGATTCTATACATATTATAAATATATCATTATTATTTTACAAAAAAGTTACAAAAGTGATTTAGTCGAGCAGTGAGAGATGTTCTAGCAGTGTGTTATGATTAACATGAATGAATATTGGAACGCTTCCCCTTTAAGACCGAAGTCCGGATCTAATACACTGTTACATTGCGTTTTCTCTTTCTGCCGTTTACTCGCTCTTAAGACCTAAATCACTGTGTTTATGAGGATACTTGCAAAGACGGGGATTCTGACGCATATAAGTGTGTTTATGTAATTGTTCAAAGTCGGCAAAAAAGAAAAGGCGCGCTCCTCTCACACAGAAAGAGACGGCGCACGCATATAGCTCTGTTGTTTGAGTTTCAACGGCTTAAAATCGGTTGTTTTAAAACTGCAGTGCTTAAAAACGCATGACCATGAGTCCCTCGTTTAGTAACGAGCTCCTGGTTTTGTCCTGGCTGGTCGTTCTGTCTCTCCTTCACGCCCGTGGTGGGCGGCGTGTAAAGATCGCAGTCACTCAAATGATGAAAATGTATTACCGGAAACAATGTATTTTGCGACACCACGATATAAACGATAGAACATAATATGAAACGATAGACTTTTTATTTCGTCCATCCGATATATATCGTCATATCGCACAGCCCTACTACAAATGTTGTCGACAAGAGCTGAACTTGTCCAGAACAGTCCTTGAAGGCAAACTGAATTCAAACCTTTGCATCACTGAGGAGCATCGACCCAACAGATCGAAATTATTCCTAACGCTGCTCGTTGGATGAGTTATTAGGTAAGCCTAAAACCTTTTATATAATCCATAAAGCAATGTCTTGCAGAGGAAATGACCCATATGCGTTTCAGGGCAATTTATCGTCTTTCTTGCGTGCACTGCAGTCCCACGTAATATATTATCACATCATGTTACTACTGTTTATTTTCAGATACGGCAAGCTGATGTGTCATCTGGCAGAACTAGGTAATGTTGAGGGATCTGCAAAGGTAATAGGGCTTAGCGAAATCATTCATACACTGTATGCGTCCTGTAGAGGTTTATTGGTTCTTGCTAAGCATCACTTACTATTGAACAAACCCTTAACCCTAAGTTATAAACTTCAGCGTGCAACTCGTCTCGCACTGTTTGTGCTACAAACACGAATGATACCTTAAATCATGACTTGTGGTTTACTAAAACTAGTCATGACTTTTCTACAAACGTTGTGTATTGTTCATGGGTTATTTATACACCAGTGTAAAAGTACATGGGAGCAAATGTAGTCTTAGATGGACATATGAAGAGTGAGTGATGTAGTATTTATTACTCGGGCAGCTGAAGTGTCTGTGTTTTGAGGACCTCTGCAGGGAGAAAGAGGCAGTTAATGAAGGAGGATCCTAATTACAGCTGCTCTGAGGAGCCAGGAGGAGACATCTCCAATCCAATCAGCTTGAACCTGCCAGCCACAGCAGGCCCTCGCCCAATTAGAAAGGACAATTTAGATGGGAGCAGGTGTCTGGAAAGAAGTCCCAAAGAGGACGATGAGCTCTTGTACACTGGAAACTGTATATGACATCATCTCTCTCCTGATGCTGATAGTAGTGGATGGAGAGGAGATGTGGCCACTTGTTTACACCTGGTAATGATGACATGATGCCAGACTTTCCTCATTTGAAACGCACATCTACAGAATGATTCAGATTTTTTTATTTCCCAAAGATAATTCCAAAATATTTTTTTCAGGGTATTTTGGAATTACTGCATAACTTCATATTTCACTAGCCGATGAGTCCGTGTTTACCTCATGTAAATGAGTCAGCATCAGCGGTCTGACGGCCAGATGGAGAGCTTCTCCCACGCTTAAACCAAGCGTCTCGCATATCTCCATTGATGCTGCTTGTGTTTATCAGTCTGCAGTTTGTGAATAGATACATTTTCCTCTAGCTGTCGCCATATAGAACATGTACAGATGACCCTGATATTTCATGAAGTTTACTCCGTTCAATGCATTTATTTGAAGACATCAGGATATTATCTCGGTGCCTGCTCATCCTGCTCCTCTCCCCTTGTAGTCAGCACTGAAGAGAGTGATCATAAAGTAGTAAAACATCATAAAGTAAATTGATTTAAGCAGTCACCAATAATTCCTGTTCTAGGGCCCTATGAAATCCGTTTGATTTTTTGCCCAAATTCTATTTTATTTTTTCCCAAATTATTTTTTTTCCGTTTTAATTTTTCTGGATTCCGTATTTTTTCCCCGTTTACATTTTTCTGGACTCCTTTTTAATGATCAAATAAAAATTGTATTAATCAAAAAGCATGTATAATTAATTAAAATCATGAAACTTATACAATTTAACTTTAACTTATTAAAAGTGTAACAAACATTACATGTTTAGGGCCGTATGAAATGTTTTATTTTTTTCTCACCTTATGTTTTATTGTTACCAAATTCTTGTGTTTTAGCATGTCTAGTTATTTGAATGCATACCAATATATATATATATTTTATTCTTACAGTAGCCTTATGAAGTGTTTTTCCCCCCTCAGAAATTCTGTTTTGTGTATATACATTTTACTGGTTATCAGATGAAGGCATAACACATTGATTTAATTGATATTTTAATTAAAGAAAATTAAACATTTACGTTTTTGGCAAATAAAGGGAGTTTACTATTAAAATAAAAATATTTTGTGATTTTTTTATTATTTTTTTTTTATTATATATAAATTTTTATTATTTTTCAACAGTAGTAGTAAGTAGCAGTTGTAGCAGTACGTACATTCTACTAAATAATAGTAATATAGCCTATTTCTGGCACAATGTCTTTAATAAGTTAAACCAAACTTTTATTTTGACGGGTTGCCGTGAATACCTTTAACGTTCTGTGTGTATATGATATGATGCTAGTTTTACAAGCAGTGACTCTCAGAACAGTTCTGGAGCTATTGTTCATATATTTATGTCCTCATTGAGACTGCAGACGAGCGCCACGCGCGCTGTGTATGTAACGTTAACGTTAGTAAACAAAGCCATGCTTCTGCTCCATTCATACAGAGATACAGAACATGCAGGATTCATATTTAAATCGACTTTTGCGGCGTAATATTTACAAATACTAGTCCATATCGCGATTTGAATAAAGTGTAATGACCTACTTTGATTAATTCATCCAAACTTTGACACATTCCGTGACATTCCTCGTTAAACTGTAAATTCCGTTTGTATCACTGGATTCCGTCGGCGTTTTCTTTATCACGGAAATCATACTGTTCTAAAGAACTTCTACAATCATCTGCCTCTATCTGGTTTATATATCAATCATTTTGTCATCTCCCTTTCTTGTATTTCTTTATTGTTCTATTGATCTGATGTTCTGTCTGTCTGTCTATCATTTGTTCCGTCCGTCTGTTTATAACAGTTATATGAATTTCTTTATATTTTAATTAATTTATATTCTGTTTACTCGCATTCAAATTCAAAGTGTAATTCTGCATCATTTTCTATCGCAATTCAAATTCAGGAACACCTAAAAACAAATGTCTTCCTGACACCCTGCAGATGTAAAGCAAGAACATGGCTGGATGTTTGTATGGTCTTCCTCGTCAGAAGTTTGGTTTTTATTTTGTGATACTATGTTCTGGCTATCCTGAGGAACAGGCCACAGACTGTCATGGAGAATAATGACTGCTGAAGGGCTTCAGGGCTCCTCTACACAGTTCTAATCACACTTCATCTAACATAAAACTTTCAGGACTGCTCAGTCTGATCAGAGCTGTGGCCGAACAGCTTTGACACGTTGAGTGATGTGTTTTCCACATGGACATCAAGATCGAGTCTGACTCCTCCCACCTAATATCCTATAAAAAATAATTATTCCCCCCCCCCCCCCCAAAAAAACCACACTCATCATGTGGTGGGGTTGCATTTGCTGACATCTCTTCTTTGGTGTTTCTGTATTCCCGTTTCATTAACTATCACAAATTTACTATAATTAAGCTAGGTTAATGTTAATTTCTGTATATAATACATTTGAACATTGTTACAGAAATGAGCATTTAACATAGATTAATTAATGTTGTAAGAAATTATCTGTTCTGCCAGTTGGTGATTTCATATGAATTTGTGCGATTTTAAAACTCGAAGGTCGTGAAGGTCAACCTCTCAATACAGTGTAAGCAGATTCTACAGAAACATGCAAATGAGAATGTATTAATGTGTATGTATTTGGCAAAATGTAAAGTAGTTGTAAACATAGAATGTATTCAAAACTGTTCATTGTTAGTTGATTATATCTGATGATTTAACGAATGTTAACAAATTCAACCAAATTATTGTTACCAGTTTGTGTATTAGTGTTTCGCACTACTTCAGTATTTCTGCAGGTACAGTATGTAATGTTTATGATGTAATTTGATAAATTTGTGTTTTTTTAATTAGCTCTTTATTAAGCCCTCCCTTGGTAACTATTGCCATCGATTAAATATAATCAGACAAGCTTTTATTTTTCCTAATGTAAGTCTGTGCAGGTCTTGTGTGTTTGGATCGTTTGAAAATAGAATTGCTAGAAATTACCTAAAAATGCAGCAAATGTAGTTTTCTGTGGTGTCACACTTTCCAGATTCTAGGGTAATATGCATGTTTTATATATTAATTTAATTTGTTTTGTTTTTTTTTTATTGTACTGAAAATCACAGTTTATAAAAAAAAAAAGTTAATGAAGTTCCTGTGGGATGTTTTGTCTTGTCAGAGCGAGACCCAGTATAGCCCAGAGGTGCAGAGCTTAGCGATGAGTCAGTTAGACATACAGACAAACAGTTTAGGTTTTGTATTGTTGGGCAGAGTTATATGAGCTTCAGGAAGAGCTGTTGACACGACAGCGTTGTGCCTTTCATCAAGGAGACATTCATGAGGCATTTTCATTGCTGCATCTCCGCTAAGAAATATATACAACAATAAATTGCCTTGCTGACTCCTTTTTTTGCAGTAAGAGATGAATGAGGTCATTGACATCATAAAGTCTTCTGAATTAATCTTACGTTTTCTAAAAGATCTCAAGACCTAAATTTAGATTCTTTAATTCTATGAATTAAAACACTTAGTGATATAATTCTATAACGATAGCACATTCAGTGTGTCTTAGTGCAAATATGACCTGTAATGTGGAGAAGTACTGTACTTTAAAGTCTGTGGTTATTAAATGTGACTAATGCTTTATGAAAAACTAAACTGGCAAAGCAGAAGGGACTTTTAGTTAAGGTAGCCTCGTCAAAGTTTTCTTCCTCTCCTGTAATTTTTGCATGTACTTTTGATTAAAAGCAGACTTTTCTCCAGGCTGAAGTGATTAGTATTGATTGCGAGGTGAGAGTTTGCATGCTACGCAGTGGCAAGATGACAGTCCATCAAACAGACACGCTGTTGTTTATAATGTTGTGACACCAACTAATAATAACGGCAATTATAGACCTAATCAGCCTGTGTTTCAGAAAAGCAAGGGTCACTTTAAAAATATATTCCAGGACAAATTACTAATTGCTCACTGAAAATGTAATCAGAAATCCTTATATAATGTTGTGTTGAGAAAGTAACTTTGATTTGTAGCAAGGATATTTTTGGAATATTCTCAACGCCACAGATCCACAGAAATGAAAAGTATTATCTACTAGGTGACTTTAATGTCTTATGTAAGCTAGCAAAACAATATCACTATAGGAGAATGTTTTAATAATAGCATGTTCTGTATAATAGAGTAGTCTTGGCAGTGAATTGGCGACTGCATTAGTGGTTTTAGCAGCATTGTCAATGATTTGTGATTAAGATGCTCAAAGTCTTGCAAAGCTGCTCAGGACAAAAATGTTATCCACTTTAGATTGCTGTTCATTTGCCTGTTCTTCATCTAAGTAATTACTAAAGACTCATTGGCTCAAATTGTTCATCAGTGCTGTGAAAGTTGTAAAGAACAACTATTTTTTTTACGATCGATTACATGCAGTGTCTTTTCACAATTTTTTTTTCACAAAAAGTGCATCGCTCCGTTTATTTTCTGTAAAGGTTTGTGCTCTAATGCTGATTTTGTTTGTATTTGTCTGGAGCATGCGTTAGATGGTTACATCCATTAGACCTGACAGCTTTACTGCACCCAGAGCATTGTCTATTGTCTTTGCATTGTCTATTTTTGTACATCGTCCATTCTTAGTGCTGATGGCTGACCTGAAACACTTCTGGGGAAGTTGACATGTTCTGCAGTGTGAGCTTCTGAACTAAAGCTACTTTAAAAAGCATTTTACTAACTCTTTTGTGATGTATTCATTCATGTATACCTTCATATTAATGAATTATTTGTACAAAAAGTTTTTTTTTTGCTTGCCTTGTTTAGGGCTGCACGATTATGGCAAAAATCATAATTGTCGATTAATTCCCTTGAAATTGTAATTGCGATTTTATTAATTTGGATTATCACAATTTACATTGAATGATGTTTGTACCATTGTTTGAAGCAACCGCATGCCATATTTTTAGATGAAACACTAACTGAAAAACTTCTATTGCTTTTCTATAGTCGCCTATAAGCCTCAAATGTGAACTATACATTGAATTGGTTTCAATTGGAAACATATGCATGTTATAGTAAAACTAAAATTAAAACAATGCAAAAACCCTTAAGATAACATGTAGAAAGAAAAGAACACATCTTGCACACAGAATAACATAAGTGGATTTTGAACGATGAATTGCTGTTTTGAACGATTACGTAACACTGGCATTTGTAATTGTAATTGCGATTTAGAAATTCGATTAATTGTGCAGTCCTACTTGCTAGAGGGTTTTCTGGCTCCATTGCACATTTTCTAGCAGTTTTTTTTTAAAAATATTTGTATTTTTTATATTTATTTACATTTATGCATTTAGCAGACGCTTTTATCCAAAGCGACTTACAGTGCATTCAGGTTATACATTTTTGTGTTACATGTGTGTTCCCTGGGAATTGAACCCACAACCTTTTGCTCTGCTAACGCAATGCTCAACCACTGAGCCACATAGGAACAAATTTATTTATTTCATGTTTAATGTCTACTTTAATGGAATGTTCTTAAAATTATTGTTTACTTGCTTAAAAAATTAAATATGGAATTTTATTTACAAAACATTACTTAAAGTTTCCGTCACATTGATGCTTTCCAGACTCCCACAAGTCATTTTTGCAGTTTCTACATTGACAGCCAGCTGGATCTCATTATCTTGCTGACTAATACGCAGAATTTGCAACACCCAATGTTGAACACATGACAGAAAACCAACCATTTGAGTTTGCAAGGCATACAAATGGATCTACAAGATCAATAAACGTATCTTTTCAATGGCAGCGCAGCACTGACATGAAAGAGTAACTGATCTGTTAACTGGCGTGAAACTCTCACACTGGCCCTGGGTCAGTGAATCATCCTTATTGTTGAGCTTGTTTACCTGCTAAGGATTTAAGAGCAGGTTGCCTTTTCCAGTTTGATGCATATTCTCCTCATGCTGCCATCTGAAAGGTATCTGTAACTCAGGGCTTCATGCTCTACAGATGTGAAGAACCGTTTCCGTTAAACATTTGCCATCTATTTCATCCCCGACTCAAGTGCACTGATGTGAACCTTGTGCGATTTGTAAGTGGGTAAATGTGAGCTTCCTATGTTCAATGAATCTCCATCACATCCACAGCACAGCACCAGATGGATTGAGCTTTAGCAGCTGGGTGCCGTGTGGTGGGTAAATACATAGTCTTCATGAGCATAGGTGAAGATGGGAGGGTGTGATATTCTGGGATCAGTATAAGTTACAATCAATTAACAGCATTTGTGTCCTATTGTTGATTAATGATTTTGGCTTCATTTTCTTTGAAAGAAAAGACTTATAATGGAAGTGAATGGGGCCAGTTTTTAAAATAAATAAATAAACAAGACAATCTTAGGATAGATACATATTGTTTACATCTTCAATATTTTAATGTTTATAGATAGGCCCATTCACTTCCATTGTAATTGAATCACTGTAACCTTATTTTTTATATTTTTTTAAGGAAAAGTGAAATTATTGTGGTAATCAGTATTATGCCACATTTGCTGTCGAATGAGCTTCAGTTTACTGAACCCTGATTATTACTTATAAGAAGAAATGTTATGTTAAATGTTATAATATATGATTTTACTGTAGGGTATACTTGTGGAAGTGTCCTTAACTTTCAAGACGATGTCAAATGAAACCGCCTCGGTAAACTAAGCTGGAGTTGAACAGCATATATATACACCGAAAGCTATTTTGGATTAAAAGCTTAAAATCATCAAAACACACTAGTAAATGAAAAATGAAGCCTATTAAAAATCTTCTGTGGTCTGCGAAAGAAGAATTCGTTTTGATATGAGCCATGAGAACCCTTACATGGGTCCAGGGGTCGTTCACATAAAAAATTAAATACTACATCCATATGGTTATGTAAGCTGATTTATTGCCTGCTTTCTCAGAAGACAGCAGGGAAGAGATGACAACGCCATAATAAAGTGGATCTGAATAAAATGTGATAGAGCTGGGGAAAAAGGTGGGGAGAAGGAGGACATGTAAGAGGAAATATGTGCTTTTTTTGGTTCCTGAAGCCGACACACCAGTGTTATGGCCTCATCTCTATTCTCTAGCTTTCAGCCCCTCAGGGCTTTGGCTGTGCTTCTAACAAGCCCCGCGCCAATCACATTGCTGCTGAGCGTCTTATATCGGCGTGTGTTGTCACCGGATGCATGTTGAGGATACTTTGTGCCTATCATTTGAAGAGCAGACTGAATAAGCCTACAGGAACAAGAGCAGAGAGAGCAGGAAACGGTGAAGACTTCATATGGGAGCGTCTGCTTTGACTATGGCTTTGATTTGGGGGGAAATACTGTGGATTCCCTTTGGACAGCCTCTGAACTGGATATACTGTAGTGGATTTTTTTGTAGGTTTTATAAGAGTAATTAGCAAATCATGTGATCAGAGCCAGTGTGCAGATTTTGTGCAGTCGAAGTTGACAGATTGCACAGTATTTTTTTGTACAGCTTCAGACTGAATTCATCCAGTTGGAGGATGTCAGACATGTTTGGTCTGATTTTAGAACAACGTTCTTTTCATTGGTCATGCATCTAGAGCAACGATGCCAGTTTGTTGTTTTTGGAACAAAACGATTTACAAAGTTGGCAAATATACAATGACTAGTATTTAAAAATATGTTCAGATTTGAAAAGTTCTGTTGCGTTTTTAAATGAAACAACAATTGTAAATTATAAAAGTCTCTTGGTTGTGAAATCACAACCAGTGGCTGATAATTAAATGTTATATAGGGCAGTCGTGGCCTAATGGATAGAGCGTTGGAAAACCGAGGTAACCCAAGGTTGGGTGGGTTCGAATCCCGGCAGGAATCTGAGGTTGTGGGTTCGAATCCCGGCTCTGGCAGAATCTGAGGTTGTGGGTTCGAATCCCAGCTCTGAAATGTGAATAATCATAAATGCTTCACACAACAAAGGTTGATACACTTAATACAGTTTACTAACCAGTTAATTTATACATTTATCCACCTTATTGTTCCCGTATGAGCGGCCGGGCACAGCCATTTATTTGTAAATTAAATGTGTCTGGCTTCCAGCTATTTTTAGCTGTACAAAACCGCTTATTTTGCTGCTTGATATTGCAAATGTGCTTACCATATTTTTATCATGTATTGTCTTGATTATAAACACACTGGTTTGTAGTGCGAACTATTTTACCATTTACTGCACTTTGTTATTCTTCTTTTTATATCCCTATAGCGGCTAATGAAGTGGAAGTCTTGCACATTCACAGAAAACGGCTTACTTCCATGTTGAAAAATAAGGTGGATATGTATAAAATATGCATTTATATTTTACATTTAAATGTCTTTGTTCATTAAACGTATAAAATATGCATTTATATTTTACATTTAAATGTCTTTGTTCATTAAACGAGAGAGAGAGAGAG
Source organism: Ptychobarbus kaznakovi (assembly GCA_027422405.1). Taxonomy (NCBI): domain Eukaryota; kingdom Metazoa; phylum Chordata; class Actinopteri; order Cypriniformes; family Cyprinidae; genus Ptychobarbus; species Ptychobarbus kaznakovi. The sequence continues at coordinate 1,404,484 of CM049798.1, forward strand.
ACACTTCTGTCTGATATCTCCGCGAGACGAGAGAGAGAGACAGAAATTGCTCTAACAGAACAGAATGAATCACTTATACATCAAATTAGATAAATACATTAATGGTGGTAAACATTTAAGTAATCAAATGCATTAAAGTGACCGCTTTGGATAAAATGCCAGTTAATGTTTGCAAATGAGCCATTTGCAAAATCGCTAAAATGAAATGAATAATTACTTCACACAATATTTACTGATATTTGCATCCAGTTAAATGCCCAAAATGTGCTCTGTGCATTTCAAAGGAAAATGTTAATCGAAAAGCCCAAAATGGTGCTCTATATTAGTCTGCTTTGCAAAGGAGAAATAAGCTAATCTATAATGGCCTGGTCTCTAAATATCAACAAATATTCAGTACTGTATGTGTAAATGAATATGTTAGTGTAATGTTGCTATAATGTGAAATATCAACAAATATTCAGTACTGTATGTGTAAATGAATATGTTAGTGTAATGTTGCTTTGGCTCTCGATGGTTTTTCTGCTTGTGGTTAACACATATGAATCTGCATGCAGAAGCTGTGCGTTTGAAGGCCTTGTTGAAATCTTCCCCATTTGCACAGCGATCATCTGGGCGTGTTTTCTCCATACAGAGAAAGACATGAAATGTCAAAACACGTCCGCTCTGTTTGGAATTAGAAGCCAAGCATTACCCATGATGCATTTGTGTAGATATTCATATTAAGGGCAAGGAAAAGGTAGCACAAGCATTAATTGCTTATGCATTAACTTACAGGATGGTTGCACAACACAAATAAAGGGATAAAAACCTGTAGATGCTTATGCTTTACATGCTGCGCTTTGACTTGATGGATCTTTCTGTATGAAATCATGAGAAATGTAGCAAACAACATATTTACTTCAATCTTTCACCAAATGTCCTGGCTTGTGAAATGTTATTACAGCTGGCTGTTTCCTCGGTGCAATTATATTAAAGTGGTTGACTCAAGGGCACAGTATCCCAGTCCCACCCAAGCACTGGTTTGCATTTAGAACTGACAAAACATTGAATGCAGCTTACTGGGATACTCGTATTTTAATGATGCCGCTATAGCGTTGTAAATGTGGTTTTATGCAAAGCTAGTGAAATGAAGGCACTTGTATGCACAGAAATGACCTTGTGGTATCTTTTGTACTGTATCACTTGTGTCCTCAATCACTGAATGGCTCAATTCTACCTGAAACACTTTGAGTTGTGCCTCATTTGAAAGAGCTGGTGATTCACTGAGACATTTTGAACATCATGTTCAGTTTTTATGACCTGGAGACCTGGCCAATTTCATGTGAAGGATTTAAAGGGATCGTTCACCCAAACATGAAAATTGTCATAATTTGCTCACCCACATGTTGTCCCAAATGTGTATTACCCCATTGACTTTCATTGTATTTTTTTTCAGAATACCATCAATTGTGTGCAATTACCATGTACTTTGTACTTCTTCTTGAAAACAACAATCTTGTGTTTTGCCACCCAGTGGACCAACAAATTAGTGCAGATGACATGGACAGTCCACATGGATCCCACTGGTTATGAAATGTATATCACGTGTGCGAGACATAATGACAGCCATAAACCTGAAGCATACTTTTTCCTTCACTTTTAACGGTCTAGTCAGTTAATTTGTTTCTTGTTTATCACTCTTTTTCACTCTGAAATGCACCACATTACAATAAAAATTGGGTTGCAAATGTCATTTCACATAGTTTTCTGTGAATGGGCAAGACTTCTGGTTCATTAGCCGCTGTAGGGAAATACTGAGAAGAGTAATGTGGTAAGACACAAAACAAGCTGTTTTGTACAGCTAAAAAAAAGCTGGATGTGGATGAGACCAGAGGCTTCGAACATAAAATAAAAAAATGGCTGTGCCCGCTCTTATGGGAAAAATAAGGTGGATCAATTCTAGTTGTGTAGCTGATTTTGAGAAGTAGCAGTGTTCCTAGTGATGCACAATATATTGGAACCTTATTGGTTATTGTTAAATATAATTTTTAGTTTTTTTTTGAACTGGTGATTTTAAATATTTAATTGTGTGCGCTCATTTCCTCTATTATTACATTTAGATGATCTTTGTCTTCTAACACACCGTTTTTATCCAGCAATGAATGAAAATTAAACAAATCTTATTTACTGGAAAATAAAGGGGATTTAATATTACAATTAAAACATTGAAGACATGTATGATTATTTCTTAAAAACAAGTTTTTAATAGTTTTAGTAGTAGTAGCCTATTACGGACGTTCTACTGAACAATAGTAATATATTTCTGCCCAATGTCTTCAAGTGAAACCGAACTTTTATTTTGACGGGTTGCCGTGAATACCTTTACATTTCTGTGTGTATGATATGAGGATAGTTTTACTCAAATGAAACGGTCAAATGCTCATGAAGTGACTCTCAGAGCAGTTCTGGAGATGTTGTTCATGTATTTATGTCCTTATTTAGTGAGGCAGCAGACAATAATATCATTATGAGAAGCAAACAAACCCGCGCGTCTGCGCCGCCATACATTAACAAAGACAGGCAGAAGTCATATTTAAACAGTCATGTGTGTGTGTGTGTGTGTGTGTGTGTGTGTGTGTGTGTGTGTGTGTGTGTGTGTGTGTGTGTGTGTGTGTGTGTGTGTGTGTGTGTGTGTGTGTGTGAGTGTGTGGCCAGAACTCCGCTGTGCGAGATACAGAGAGCGCGACCATGTAAAGTAGAGACAGACATGACATGCTATCGTGTAAATAAGATAAATAACGTAAGGCTATTTAGTTTGTTTAATAAAAGAACAAGGTATAGACCTGTTCTATAGGAAAGGTAACATAAGGCCGCACCCCTAAAATAATGGTAGGGGAAACACTGAGTACTACATTATTTTCTGGTAGCTGAAAGTATGATGAATTTGCCAATATTTAATGTAAAATGGGCAAGGGAAATGTCTCTACATGTGGGAATCAAACCAGTGACCTTTCATTTAACATCTGTGAGCCTTAGCCAATATATCACACCAGTGCTGTGCTTTAGATTTGATAGACTTGATATGGCAAATTAACTTCTAGTATGATTGCAGTCCCTTTGTTTCATGGCCAGTGTTCCCAACTGCTTAATCATTTTTATCACTTATAATGGTTTTTTGACCTAATTCAGAAGCAGACTGTGTAAGACATAGAAAGAAAAAGCATCTATTAAAGTAACAGAGAGGCATGGAGATGGAAATGTTCAAAAAGAAGTCTCTTGGGCCACCTCGAATGTTTATTTGGGATGTCGAACATGTTTTTCTGTGCCAGAACCCCATCAGGAAATAAGCTAGACGAGGCTTGTGACCTCTCATGACCTCCCTCATTTCTTTGAGATGTCAAAGTAATATCCGAGCAGTCTGGCCGAGTGCAAGCCGATAGCGTTAGCGCTGCATTTGTTAGAAGTGCAGCTGCAGCCTTATCTAAAGCAGAGTTTAATACCTGGTTAATGGGATGTCTAGCCACCGTGTGACCTTGTCACAGCGCCAGCTGACAGGACACGTTTGCACCAATATTATATTGCATCGTTAAACTTACCCTAGTGTTCAAATGTGTGATGCATATCCATTTCAATGCAAACTTGACAGATATGTACATTAGATCTTACTCAGCAATGCTTATTTAGATGAATCTCCTTCAATATCAGTATTTAGAGATGCCATGTTATAAATATGCATCAGACAAGTGAATGTGGTCGTAAGTGTCCATGAGAAGAACATTTATGTAAAGATAAACACAATTAAAGGAATGCATAATAGATCACATGAAATTAGTTATTTTAAGAAGCTGCAATGGCATGCAAATACATGCATTTGTTGCTAATTTTGTAGCCTTTGGAAAAAATAAATTAAGCACCGTGCCGCCAGCAAACGCTCCTATACTGTATAATTATTTATGAAAACAAAAAAGGCTATTCAAATTATAGTTTTAATGTGGGTGAAGGATTCATAATACTAGTAATACATGTGTGATTTCACCCTCAAATTTAAATTAATTGCATTGAAGTAGGAAAACCTTTAGGAATCAATTAGAAATTGGCTGTGTGGTTTCATGCTCGCTGTCCTGATGTTAAAAATAAATAGATACTTAAACAAAATCCTGTCTAACTTGAGATGATCATTTCCAGCAGACAAAAAAGACATCGCTATGCAAAGTACAAATGTATTACTAGCCAGGGAATTGGATGAGAAGGAAACGAGGAAGAGATAAATGAGGATCAAATTAGATAATTACATCCATGTGGTGTTCTTTGGATGCCTTGCTTGACTGATTTCAAAGCAGTGCTATTTATCCTTGGCCTAATACCTAAAGTCAGGCATGATTCACAAGTACAGTACAGTGTAGCTTAACTCCAGTGAACTCTGTGCCCTCGCTGGGGCTTTGAATGAGGGCATGGTGAAAGGAGGAAGATCTCTGCAACTTAATCCAGACCTTTTCCAGAAATCAGCTGTGCAACTACTGGACACTAGACGCGAGTTCACCGTATTGAGAAGTACACACACATACAATGATGCACATTAACAACAAAAGCACATTGTTGCTCCCCAAGAAAATTATGTTTTTATGGCAACATGAAATAAATTAACAATGTTTGATTTCTAGTCTTTTTGTGCATTGATACATTAGTGCATGCCATTTAATACAAATATTTCATCAAATGCAATGACTTTATCTACCTCTGAAATGACTTGTCATTTTTGCTAATGTAACCAAGCAAAGGTGGACAGAGAACAGTAGTAAGGGATAATGGGATAATAAAGAAAGGGATTTGTTTTTCTGATTAAGCATCTATTACATGAATGAAGCATTAGTGGACCCTTTTCACATTACTGGGGTGCTGTGTTCCCATTTAGTCCAATAGCAAAATAATGACTATGTCTGTGAAAAAGAGGAAAAATAGAGAGAGATTGATTATGCTGGTCAGAAAAGAGAAAGATGTAACATTTGTCATCATTCTTTCAAATGTTGTATTAGAACTAGTTTTCTGTAATTTAGTGGCAATATAACACAAAGTATAGTGTTACGAATGTACATGTATTTTTTTAAATTAAAAGTTTATACAACTTTGCTGGATTTACAATAACTGTAAACACATCACCATAGTCTGTGAAAAGGACCCATCACCTAAAAGCATGTCAATCAATCAGAATCAACAATTTATAAATAGGTCTCATACAATCCTCTCTATCCACAGAAAAGCTTGAATCTTGATCAATAACACCTGTGAATCTCATTGATGCATGTGCATTAATTATTCATTTTTTTGTTCTTCGCCCAGTCTTGTGAGATCATTGGAGTCAGTTGCTGAATAAGCACGTCCTCCCTGCACTTCTAAGCCTCTTCCTTTCATCTCCATCTCTCAGTGTCAGACTTTCCATTCATTACAATCCCAGAGGGGCTTCCTCTGAAAGATGGAGCAGTGTTAATGGTTCTAGTCGAGCGGGTTTGTCCTGTATCTGCTCTGGGAATGGACATGATTTGTTGATGTTTCCCTTCGGTTGTATGCGCAGTATAGAGAGAGGTCATTCGGTTCACGTACAAAGCTTTTAGGATAACGGAGTAGAAAGGAAAACAAAGACTATATTTCTGATCACAGAATTCATTTTCCATATTACCTACATGAACTTATTGACCTTTGCAAGGCTCAGACAGAGAATATGGTTTATATACGGTAAGTCAATATACAGTATGAATCATCCAGGAAATGAAGAAGAGATATTAGCCCAGTGGAATTTGTAGTGTCAAGGCCCCGATATACTTCAAACGAAGTTCATTTTCGCTCTTCGTTTGGGGGCAAAAAGAAGTTTGGCAAGGCTGAGCGACGGTATATTGATTTATGACATCCCAACACCCCCGCGCTGCTGGAGGCGGGCTGTAGATTAATGTAAACGTGTCGTTACGCTCGTATGAATGCCCTAAACACAACAACGATGCAATGAATGTGTATCAAGGTCCTTTTATTAATCTGGATAAATTATTACACTTTTATATTTTACATGTGGTCATAATTTGATAAAAACAAAGGTGATTATTGTATGTTCTTTTGGCATTTCATTTATTGTATAGGCTACCTATTAAATGAGCTTATTGAAAGAGCAGCAGCAGCAGTATGGTGTAACATTTACTTGAAACCCATGTATTTGGTACTTGCTACCTCATATTCTTTCATTTCATTCTTTTCATGGCTTTGGAAAACTTGCATCTGATGTTTCTCTACGTCGCTTTTTGCATAACTCCGGGTCATCTACACCAAGCTTCGTTGCAAGCCATCGTACAGGTGCAGATATATTTGTGGCAGCTCAGCTATTCGACACGGTGTATTTATGTTGCTAGTGACTTGGAGATGTTGTTCTTCTGCATGACCTATGTTGAATGAGAAACGAACCGGGGGAAAAAAAATGCGCGTCAAAGAAGGTGGAGCTCCAGAACACACACCCACCGATTGCGTAATCGCCACGGACTAATGGTAGCTCAAAGGTGTTTAGGAGCCAAAACGAACTCCCCAGAAAGTTTGCTTTGGTGAACCGCCGAAACGAACTCTAAAACCAACTTCGTTTTGGCCTGATTTAGTTTGAAATGACGTCATATCAGTTCCTCCTTCGATTTCGTTTGAAGAGTCTTCAGTCTCAAATAGCAGGAAACTAATCATTGCAATTTTTGGAAGTGTTAAATATTCTTGCGTTATTTATTTAGGAGCATGTTAAACCGGTATTTTATGCTTGGTTTTCTTGTGTATAGTCACTTTTTTACTTAAAAATGTTACAGAAAGTTTCCTCTACATTTCTGTGTTTTCATATGAACGTTCACAAATGCACCATTATTTTCATTATTTTATTGCAGTTATAGTAGTGTACATTTTTACACCATTTTTTGGTTTTAGTCATTTATTTGGATGAAAGTATTCTGTGCATTAAATCAAATGGCATGCAATTTTAATCAGGATGATGAAAGTGAAAAATTAAATAAAATGTTGAAATATTATCATGTTGTTATGGAAAGAGTATATTTACGATGTGACTTATACATTGTGACTTTTTCTCTCGGTATTTCCATTGACTAAATGAACACTGATTGTGGTATGATCTATTTTTCTCAGAAATCCACCTCTAAATACAACAAACAAATTAAGCTCAGATGAGCTTTATTTGTCACATACACAATTATACAGAGTATAATGAGGAGTGAAATGTGTTCTCTGCATTTAACCCATCCAAGTGGAGCAGTGGGCAGCCGACATTGCGGCGCCCGGGGAGCAGTTGGGGGTTCGGTGCCTTGCTCAAGGGTCTCACCTCAGTCGTGGACACTTCCTGCCAGAGCCGGGATTCGAACCCACAACCTTGGATTACCTCGGGTTTCAAGTCCAACGCTCTATCCATTAGGCCACGACTGCCCCTGACATTTTAAATGACATGTAAAACCAAAACAAACCATGATTTGTCACTTTTCCTGTCAATCAAATGGTTTCTTCCTGTCTAAGTGGGCAGTTCTTTGTCAGAAACGGTTGCAATGTGAACCCATACTTTGTTCAATAAGTCTGTGTGAGACCAGAGAGTCAGAGTGTCTAATTTCTGATGCTTGTTTGCTTGGGCATATTGATCGGCTGGTTTCTAACCAGTAATGGGTCAGTGGACAGAGGTTTGGTTCTAGTTCAGCCTTGTGTTGGTAACAGGCTTCACAAGCTACGTTTTACTTCATTAATAAACCACTGTGACACTACCTGGAAATATCTATGACTGTGTGCATGATGCTGTTAATGCATCTAAAACCAGACCTGCAAGCAAAGTATAGACCAGAATGTTCTTGTAGAAATATGAGAGAGAAAACTGAAAGAATGTAGACTTCTCTCTTTTCAAAACTGATATCTGCAGTAGGTGTTTTGTGTGTGTCTGTTGATTAGATGGTGTCTGTCCCTGAGGAAACTATCTGATCTGTTAATGTGTCGAGGAGGATAGGATCCCAGAGTTGGTCTCTATAAAGAGATGTAGCTGTCCTCCTCTGGGAATATTGGACATCTGCTAGTATCAGAGTAGATGTTTCCATCACAGGGCTGCTGCTAAGTCACTGTTTACCAGTCAGAATCTAGTCTAAAGTCTGTGCCTGAGTCTTGAGTCAAGTCATGATCCGTTCCAAACAGAATCTTCTGCTTTTTTCTTCATTTTTGGTGCTAATTTGGGGAAAAAAGTCTCCAGAATGCATTAAAATACAGTATGTCAAACAGGGCCTAATTTGCCTCTCTGTTTGTGTTTAGGCCTAATTATGATGGAAGAAGCTTGACCGAAAAGTCACAGGCTGTCAGTGATGTCAAATCACTTGGTCTTGAAAGTCTTGAAAACTATACTGTAGAAAATCTGTAGAAAAAAATGCATAATATCCTGGAAGAAATTTACCAGGACCTTTTCTGTTAAGTTCACGGACATTTAATTTAACCTTAATATACAACACAATGAAATGCGTAATTCAAAATGCGGGTAAAACACCTGTGAAACAGAAAATACATTATATTAGCATGATACATCATACCATATATTTTTTTAAGTATTTTCTATCATTAAATTAAGCCTTTCTTAGCTGGATGACATCAGTACTTAATTTGCATGATCCGATTCAGACTCCTACATTGATAAAGCCTGTTTGCCTTACAGAGTCCTCTTTAACGAGGATACTAAATAAGAAAAAATAAATATTGTTGGGACGATGTAAGGTCACATTGAATCTAGTGATGGCAGCACCAGGTGGAAACTATTGGCTAGTTATGTCACATTATGACTAACATATTTAAATTCATGAATATCATTTTGAATATAAGTATTCACTTGGATTGTGAAACGTGGGCATTACTTGTAGTTGGGGGGGATTGAAAATACATTTTTATTATTATAAAAAATTTTTTTTATAGAAAACTGTTTAGAAATTGGTGTTGTCGAGACTTTAAAATTGCAAATGTATATGAAGTAGGATTGGATAAAGCAGCTGCAGATCCAGTGTTTATGTGTATGATAAATTTTAATCTAAGATTACCAGTGGCTGGTCAGGAATCAAGCTCAAGAAAGCGCTACAATCCCACAAAGCAGCTTAAGTCCTGCAAACCCTTTTAGAAAATACCAGTGTCGTTTCTCGCCTGGATGAATGCATAGAGCCGGCTCATCGGCTCATTTGCTGTAGTTTTCAGCCCTTTCTGTCCGCTAATACATCCCTGCATGGCTTTTAAACAACAGCTTGTCACGGAGCCGAGGGTCGATCTGATCAGGACAATGATCACCTAAGCTCTGTTTCCCAGCTTGTAAAGATAGTAAAGGAGGGATAAGGGAGGAAGAAGGCAGATTTATTCTCTGCTGATGTCTCCTTTGCTACGCCACAATGCCTCCTGTAACACCGCACATACGCAAGATTTATGAGCCTCTGTCCGTAACTGGCAGACAATAAGAGCCATTCAGTGGAAAGCCACTGAGGCAAGGCCTGAGCACAAGGAGGTTAGAGGTCATGGACTTTGACCTGCAGAGTCTGAATTGGCATGACTTTGTGCAGTCAGACTGAATGGCTCCGGGAAGAGCAGGGTGATCCGTCTGAAATGGGTCAGTGTTTTCTTCTCAAATGTCTTTTAAAGGAAGAAAAAAACAGAGAGAGAAAAGAAGTCATGCTATGAAAGATCAGAAATGAGAAACAGATAGTCGAGCTGGCAGAAGACGGTCAATTTATAGAACGGCATCATGCATGGTTAGACACACAGCTGAATGCTGGGAAAAGACGAGGTGCCAAAGATACAAGGGTGTAAGAGAACAGAGCATTGAATTGGATCAGTGAACAAATTAATCGAGTGTTGGAAAAACACTTTGGGGATTATTTTGAGGTCTGTCTGTCTGGGATTTGTATTTGTGTAGGAATATAATGCGTGTGAGCAAAATACTTTTAGTAGAAAACATATTAGTAGAAACAATTCTGTATACACACAGATTGTATTTTATGCCAAGAAAGACAAACGGAAGAAAGTAAAACTATTATAATCTAGTTTATTTTGAAAGGATGGAAATAAAGAGGTAAAGGGATTGATGATTTTGCTTATGTAGTTATGAGGGTGTTCGTTTTTTTTTTAAACAATCATTTGACTTTATCCTGATACTGGCTTATGTGCAACTCATGCAAATCACCTAAGATCAATAAGATATATCTTACTCTGAAACTCATGCAAATGAAACCATAAGCAAAACATAAATCACGACAAAACTGTTCCAAAAGGGTGTTTTCAAAGTGATGCCATATAGGCTAATCATTTTGGGTTCATCAGAGAAACTTTAGTGAACAGTGTCTGCCCATTTAATCATTTTGGGTTCATCAGAGAAACTTTAGTGAACAGTTCTTTAAAAAGCCATTTTTTATTAATGTGAAGAACATTTATATAATCTGAAGAACCTTTTTTCTATTATAAAAAACACTTTTATGCAATGGATAGGTTCCATGGATGTTAAATGGTGCCAATAAATATCCTTTCTTTTAAAGACTAAAGACAAAGTATTGAAATAATTTTTGAATTCATCCAAATGTTCACTTAATTGTGATTAATTGTGTACACTGAAAAAAATATATACTAATTTTTTTTAAGGTAAGTGGTTGCAAACTATTTATTTTAGCTACATTAAAAAATAAACATGTTGAAAGTTAGTCAACTAAATTTGTTTAAATGTAGTTAAAATAAATTGATTGCAACCACTTATCTTAAAAAAAAAATTGTGAATTCTATTAATCTTTTTTTTCAGTGTAATGAAAGGAAATTAACTGCTTATGATTTATATCCTTAAACGCAAGTTTAATATTTTACACACCCAAAAGTTTTTGGGCGCCTTTGGAAACTTAAGTCCAATTGTAAATTGAGTAAATGAATGTCACTACACTGGATAACAAAGCATGAAAGCATTTTCAACAGCGTATCTATTGCCTATTGCAATGACCTTCAGACGTTTTAAGTGTGGTAAATACTTTTTGGGACCTCTGTGTATGATAGGGACATCAAAATGTAGGCCTACAGCAGAACAGTAGTAAGTGTTTTGACCCTGATCTGAGAATGGGCAGCCACAGCTGAAATCACTGCCTTTATATGAATGAACTTTATATGAAAGGGTCAGTGATGGAGTCTGTGAAAGACCTTCAGCTAAGCACAGTTTGTTCCTCAGGCTTTTTTTCTTTGTTTTTCAATGTAGCACATGTTTTTGGCCACTACAGTCATTTCTAAGACAGCTGATGAAAGGGGAGCATTACAGTGATCAATGCCTCGTGCTTCTTAAGCCAAGAGATTTTAGCAGAAGATGGCTCCTTACCCTCTCCATAAACTGCTTTCCCTGAGGTATTTTGCAGATCATGCAATTCTTCAAACTGGATGCAAAACCCAACAAGATTTACATAAACTTGCACTGATAACTTAAAAAAATCAGCTCATTAGAAAATCCCCACAATGCAAGTGTTTACATGACATTTGATAAAGATTGCTGATAAAGATATTTTTATGCAAAATCAAATTGGAGTAAAATTGTCAACTTATTATTGTGGATGTGAACATGCTCTTTGTTCATCTAATCTTGCTTGATTTTGAATCTGTTTACAGCATCTTACATGCATTCGACAGTTGTGAGAATTTATTATTATTATTTTTTTTTCTTTAATCATGTGAAAGTTATAAACAATTCAGCCCACATTTTTTTGTCCTTTACACTAGATGGAAATTGCAAAAACTCCTGCACTGTCAAGAGTTTTATGAGCTGATTTTTAATACTTATCCGTGTTTTGTTGTACGTGCAAGCACACTGAGCTCCTTTTTTCAAAAGAAGATATTTTGAAGAATGTTGGTAACCAAAATTTGACGGTAGCCATTGACTTGCATAGTGATTTTTCCATACTATAGAAGTCAATGGCTACCGTAAACTGTTTGGTTACCAACATTCTTCAGAACATCTTCTATTGAGTTTAACAAAAGAAAGTAACTTGCACAGTTGTGGACCAACTTGAGGGTGAGAAAATGATGACATAATTGTAGTTTTTGCTAGTGTCATTGTGAACAAATTTTTCAGTCTATGACCAATACTGTACATCTACAGTGATATTATGATGGTTAGAGTTTTACAGAAAGCCACTGGTAAATGAACTGGACAAATATCTTTATTTTCGGAAAAGTGCTATGCAATTCAAATGTTGGTTGTCAAACTCTTGCTGCAGATGAAATACTCAATGCATTCGTAAGAGCGGTGGGAGGTTATATGAAAGCAGGCTTTGTTCTCCACATGTTGTTATTTAACTGTAGAGTCCCTGAATCCCTTCGACCAGCTGGACTCCAGCCAGCTCTGCTCAGTTTGACAGTAATCCAGACAAACCAGCTATGTGAATAACCAACATAAATTAAGGGAAATGTAATGGAAATCACATGCATTGGTGACTTGCAATTGCTGGTCATACTCAGTAGTTATCCTTTTAATGCAGTGTGTAAAAAATGCAGACTTTATTGACTTAAGCCCTCATGGTTTTCAGAGACAAGTTACAAAGATCTCTCAAAGGTTTAAAGTTTAAACATTTAAGGTTGTCGAGTTTTTTTTTTCATGAGGTTTTGTTTAGTAAAGGCCCATGATGACCTATCTAGAGACTTTGGACGCGATGAAGAACACGGTTTAACTGAAGAATGAAAGTGTAATTACATGAGAAATTGTATGTTTTTCTTCGCCTCTGAAATGTCTTTCCATTTCAGCAGACACCACTAGTCACTTTTATTTTTACCTGACTCCTTTCTGCTATGTATTTTTTTTATTAACCAATCAATTCCCAATTGATTGATAAACTCTCGCCCTACATTTTTTTTCTTGTTGAACGTCCTGTTTAATTTGGAAGTACATCAGATTGCAGAAGTCAAATGGGTTGTGTGATCAGTGTTTCGTGAGGAGTTTAAAGATTTGAGGCCCAGTGTTTCGTGAGGAGTTTAAAGATTGAGGCCATTCTCTCTCTCTCTCTCTCTCTCACACACACACACACACACACACACACACACACACTCAATCTCTCTTTTTGTAAAACTACCAAATATTGTCAATATTTTGCAAGTGGCATGTCTTTCTCTGTCATATGTTTTGTGCTGCCTTAAATGAAGCTCCATACCAGATTTGTGCAAAATTCAGTGATTTACACAAACTGTATTTTAATTATCTTTAATGTTTACTGTACATACTCATGGTTCTTAATATCATGTGTTGCCTCATTGACCTTCTTCAGCTAGTACAAATACAGATTATATGTTAATATGTGCTATGTCTGGTACCTTCATCTGGGCGGTACTAAATAAAAAGCTCAGTGTGACAGCTAGTTGTTGAAGGTTAAGCACTGAACACGCAGTGCACATGTGTGCTTTGTAGTGGTCTTTAATGCACCTATTTCATTGATTTCAGGTTAATTGTCCAGATAAACAGCAATGCTCCAGTAAGCTGTGTGGCATAACTTCCAGGGATTTTAATCAAAATATTGATCAATCACTGACATATAACCCTAAAATTGTGTTTTATGTTGCAGTTTCAGGCCAACTGGTCAGTAACTCACTGAAGCAAATTTTACTTGGATGTGGTGCTTGGTGGGTGTTAATTTTAAATCCTGGATTCAGAGTTCAATGCAATTCAATTTTGACATACAGTTTGACATTTTGATTCAGTTTGTTTTGTTGGTATTTGTGTTAATGATTGATGTTTTTGAAATATTTGGTTATTTTCTTTTAGGGGGCGGGGCGTTCACACAGGACACATTATTGCATTCAGTCTGTACTATATTTTAATTGTTAGTGTATGTACATATGGTTTGTTTTTGACTTTTGTGTGACGTCTTGCTGTTTATTAATTTTTTATTCCGTCCACTACAGCACAGTGGCTTTTTGCCAGCCAGGGATTGGGTAACTGGTAACTGGGAAGGTAGGACCAGAAGTGAATTCTTTCTTGACATAGACAAGCCATAGCCGAGGTCTTTGTAATGTAACTTATCTACAGCGTACAGACACTGAATTAGTAGAGGTACTACATGCCAGATGTTTAAATGATAGATCCTAACAAATGAGCCCTACTCCCTTACACTTTCTGGCCCAAGGTAGGATGTCCTTAAACAAGGTTAGCAGCGGACAAAGAGAACTATCGCTCAGTTGATAACGGACGCAGGGGAAAAAGTGAACAGACATATAATTCTTCTCTTCCCTCCCAGGAACAATTATTAATCATCACAAAGTTAGAGAGGTTGAAATGGATGTTTTGGCTCTTGTGGTACCAGAGGCTGTCCAGTGGCATAATTAAATGCATACATAACACGTGGGTGCGGTGTCGATATGCTGTCTAATTGAGTATGACAGTGGAAAAACAAGAAATGGACCATGTTAACCTCGCTCACATGCAAATGAAAACCGGCTGCAGTTTTGAAGGGGAAATTTATTTCATTGACTGATAATGATGGGCCTCTGTCCACAAAGCAGCTGCTCCGAGAGGTTTAAATGAAAGAATGTGTATTATTGTAAGTGGTTTTACTTGGATTTACTTGAATTCAACAGGTAATGGCATTCGGGGAAATTAATTTATTCTTAAATGTGTCTGTCCATAAGAACGAAAAATGTAACTTTTTTTAACTGTCAAGCCAACATTTTCCTATTTCTTCATATTTTTTTCTTTCCTACACTTATGAATTTACATGAAGTTTCAATTTTATTTTACTTCCTTAAATAAATTATAATAAAATAAAATCCAATTTCAAGTTCCTGTTTACTACCATTCAAGAACTCATTGATTCAAGATCTGAGGTTATTAACCTTTGGCAAATATAGTGACTGTCTCTTCCCTGGAAATGGAAAAGGGAGTCAGATTAGAGCTTGGTTGCATTTACTTATTTTAATTGCAATTTTGTATTTATTATGCATAAGGTATGTGAGAGGTCCATGGGTGGTCCGTGGGCATCTAACTCATGAGATTTAGCACCCATTGAAGAGGTGGAGGACAACTGATTCAGTTGCTCCATGTAAACAAGGGAGAATACACAACACATCTCTCTTGCATGCAAACGGTTTTTTATTACTGTTATTGTTGTTGTTTAATGAACCTTACTGCAGCCGTTATCATTATTTATGGCCAATTATTTCCATTTTAGCTTTTGCTTTCCTCTTCAAGGCAGGCTGTTTATTATGAGTAATCACACCGAGGACTGCACATTCATGATTCATTGTTCCTTGATCTTCCAAAATAAACGGTGAGAGAGGAGGTCCAACCGAACAGACCGTATGCAGGCAGTATTTTCAGAGTCTATGTGAAGGTACGACAATCTCAGTGTTTGAGAAGGAAGATGCTTTCAGGAGAAACATCCACCTCTCTTGGGGGTTTGAAAGTGTTCATGCAGTATGAATATCTGAGTTTACATGAATTCAGTTCATGTGCTCAACTGCTGTGTGACATGGTTATACATTTGTCTCAGTGATCAGGTAGGAATAGTAGCTAACCATGCACAAGGTTATGTAAAATATATAGTGTTTACATAACATGGTCACTGGCCTCCTTGCACCATGTCTCTCTGCTGTGGATCAAACTCGGCAAGCTTCCAAGTAAGTGTTTGACCTGTAATATTTTTTGAAACATGCTTAGCGATAAAAATGGCACCATTCCCAATAGACAACATTGGCAACAGTTTGTTGTAGTATTCACACAACCAAGCCCATTCAGTAAGGTATAGTATTTATTATTGTTGAATGCTCGATTCGGATTGATTCACAGATGTTGCAATGTGGTGATTCATTTTTAAATGAGAAGTAGCTCACATTCAGGGTTGGCAATGTACATGTGGTCACTGATGTAAGTGGAATAACTGACTCCAGAGTGTTGAAATATTAACAACCCTTCATGAATATTGGCCACATTAGCATCTCAGATTGTGCACTTTTTTCTGATGAGATGATCATACTGAAGTCTCTGTCTTTTGGTGGGCTTTTATGAAGTTTATGAAGGGCAAAAGTGCTCTAGACATGCCTCTAAACATGCATTTTTAGACAGTGTCATAGATTAATATTTCATCCAAATATCAGCTTCCAGCTATAGGGCTGTGCAACCAATCTCAATAAAATTGCAATATGAGAATGTGCCGTTTCTAAATTGTGGAGTGCATTTTCCAAATATTCCACAATATCTGTCAACAAATTGGAATATGATTAATTTGTCCATATTGCACAGCCCTACTTCCAAATTAAAGAAAAAATTGCCAAACCACATTTTTGCTATGCTTATATGCTTAATTATAATATTGGTGTTCTTGGAAACGTTTTGCAACATATTTTTACTAAATTCACTCCAAAGAAAATCATACATGTTCACCCCGATTTGGCTTAATTACTACAAACGCAAATCCCACAAAAGGGAAACAAAAGAATACATCATTAGTGCTTTGGTCTCTGAGGGTGATTCATATATAGTTACAATAAAACAATCTTTTTGAACAATGACAAAACTTCAGTGCTAAGAGGAAAAAATCCAATAAACTAAAATAATAACATCATCCATGACAGTGTCCCTCGAGTGCCCAACTGGTTATCATGAAATGGCCCATACCCCTCAAAAACAAATATTAATTTAGAGGGATATGGATTTCTGAACTCTCTAAATCTCACAAATAATAAGGCAACCTTTCACTGAGCAAACATGAAATTAAATGAAATGCAGTGGGGTAAGAAAGAGAGAAGCAGAGAGAGGTATTGCGTTTTCGAAGAATGTGTTATAGCAATGGATAACAAAGTGTATGACATTATCCAATTTTTAATTAGATATGGGTCCTCTGGTTTCCCTGAAGTAGCTCTCGCTGGAGACTATCTTAAAGGAAGTCGCTGCCATTGAGGCGTCTGGAAACCTTAGGCTAATGGACCATAACACACAGTTACCAACTGGGACAAAACTATTTTGAAATTTGGACATAGTGAGAAACTGATGAACAAAGGAAGGTCAAGCATTCCTCTTCAGGCAACTATTGACTTATGCATTACTGTAATTCAGCTGTTGACAGATTTGATAAAGCATGAGAAACTCGGCAGCCCAGCTGGAAAGCAATCAAAATAAATAGTATAAATCAACAAGTGTGAAAAACAGTAAGGTAAAAATTATTTGAGGATAAATAAACAATCTGAAGTATAAGAGTGTTTTGATACAACCCGAATTCCGGAAATGTTGGGACGTTTTTTAAACTGGAATAAAAATAAAAAATAAAATACTTTAAAATCACATGAGCCAATATTTTCGTCACAATAGAACATGGATAACATAATAAATGTTTAAATAGAGAAATTGTTACACTTTTTATCCACTAAATGAGCTAATTTCAAATTTGATGCCTGCTACAGGTCTCAAAGAAGTTGGCACGGGGGCAAGAAGGGCTGAAAAAGCAATACATTTTGAAAAGAGAGAAACTAATTAAGTTAACTGACATCAGGTTTGTAACATAATTAACTATAAAAGGGATGTCTTAGAGAGGCAGAATCTCTCAGAAGTAAAGATGGGCAGAGGCTCTCCAATCTGTGAAAGTGCGTAAAAAGATTGTGGAATAATTTTAAAAACAACATTCCTCAGTCAAATTGCAAAAGCTTTGCAAATCTCATCATCTACAGTGCATAACATCATCAAAAGATTCAGAGAAACTGGAGAAATCTCTGTGCGTAAGGGACAAGACCTTTGTTTGAATGCCCATGGTCTTTGGGCCCTCAGAAGACACTGCATCACTCATCGGCATGATTCTGTCATTGACATTACTAAATGGGCCCAAGAATACTTCCAGAAACCACTGTCGGTAAACACAATCTGCCGTGCCACCTGCAGATGCCAACTAAAGCTCTATCATGCAAAAAGGAAGCCATATGTGAACATGGTCCAGAAGCGCCGTCGTGTCCTGTGAGCCATGGCTAATTTAAAATGGACTGTTTCAAAGTGGAAAAGTGTTCTATGGTCAGACGAGTCTTAAATTTGATATTCCTGTTGGAAATCATGGACACTGTGTCCTCCGGGTTACACAGGAGAGAGACCTTCCAGCGTGTTATCCGCGTTCAGTTCAAAAGCCAGCATCTCTGAAGGTATGGGGGTTCATGAGTGCATACGGTATGGCAGCCTGCATGTTTTGGAAGGCACTATGAATGCTGAAAGGTATATAAAGGTTTTAGAGCAACATATGCTCCCCTCCAGATGACGTCTATTTCAGGGAAGGCCTTGTGTATTTCATCAGGATAATGTAAAACCACATACTGCAGCTATTACAACAGCATGGCTTCGTAGTAGTAGAGTCCGGATGCTGAATTGGCCTGCCTGCAGTCCAGATTTTTTACCTATAGAGAACATTTGGCACATCATTAAATGAAAAATACATCAAAGATGACCACTAACTCTTCAGGAGCTGTAAACCTAAATCAGGCCAGAATGGGACCAAATTCCAACACAAACTCCAGAAACTCATAACCTCGATGCCCAGACAACTTCAGACTGTTTTCAAAAGAAGAGGAGATGCTACACCATGGTAAACATGCCCCCGTCCCAACTATTTTGAGACCTGTAGCAGGCATCAAATTTGAAATGAGCTCATTTTGTGCTTACAATTGTAAAATTTCTCAGTTTAAAAAAATTTTGTTGTCATCTATGTTCTATTGAGAATTAAATATTGGCTTATGTGATTTGAAAGTTTTTTGTTTTGATTTTATAAAAAAAAAACAATAAAAAAATCTTGTGTTCAAAATGATACTACATTAACACACGTTAACACAGCCACTTTTGTGAACTCCAACAGAAGTCTAGTCCTACTTATCACCAAATTTGAAGGTTCCTCAGGACATCAGTTTCCCATCACTCATCTTCTAATCAGTCATTATTTCATCCAATTTTCCATCTTAATAAGCCCAGAGCCACAAATATGATTAATCTTCAATTATGAATGTTTCTGTAGCATTTTCTGTGGGGGATCATTTAGCTAGAATTGGTCCTCTGGGTTTCTATCTTCCATCTACTCTCATTCTTGGAGGCTTTCACTAAACCGGTGCTTCTAACAAGAGAGTGGGTTGGTGTTATTTTGTTTTAGGTCCCTAATGCTTTTAACTTCTCAATGTAGCCTCACAAAATGCAGTCTCTGCTGTTCTAACGATCATCATGAGTCAATTAAATGGTCTCTGGATACCTCCTCGCTTTCTAGGACACTGTAATGCGGTTTGATCATCAGATAAATTTTGTGTTTGAGAGCGCGTATGCTAATATAGTTGTTAACCATGCAATCCAAAGGAAGCCCAATATTAACAAATTTGCCCATTTAGGCTTGTAAGGGGTGTATCCCACTTGATATTTAATGTACTTTTTAATACTATCATATTAGTCCACTGTAATTAAATAAAAGAAAGCATGAAATGCTGGTTTACCAACATAATTGCAAAAGAAGCGACAAAATGAACTACATTTCTACAGTTTATCGTGACAATGCTTGTTCATGCTCAACATCTTGATGGTAGGGTGTCATAATGGACCAGCCAAGTCACTAAAGCCAGCCAATTCTCTGACATTCTGGATATGGCTTGGGTTCTTCAGTATGATTTAACTATAAATTACTGTAAGTCGAGTCAGTTTTATTTTTATAGCACTTTTCAAAGTAATACTGTTCATTTCTATGCTACCTATAATGCACTGTAGACCACATTGAATAGTAAAGAGCTGGGCAATACAATAGTATAGGCCTACATTTTGGGGACTATATAAACAATTCACCGTTTTAGATTTGCTATAGTTTATAGCTTTATGTGATATGGCATACAAATTATTTAAATTATTATTTTTCAAAATGTACTACTTATCATAAAAATAGCATGCTATTTGAGGTAGCATTCTTGTCTGTAGCACAAAGGGTGTGATGCAAGTTAGACGCCAAGTTTCATGCATTATGTGTTGTTAGGGTGTTCTAGGTAGTTAATAGGGCAATGCAAGACCCCGCTCATACATTTAGCAGTATAATATACGACAAAATAAGCCAACAAAAAATCTATTTCCTTAACAAGCTGCGGTTTCAAATTTAAGCTGTGATTGATCAGAAAGAGAGGAATGTTCATTTTCTCGACCAAACGTCAATTCAGCATAATTTTTTTTTCTGCGATGCATTGGCTGGATGTACGCCAGATCGTGTTCTGAAAGCTGTTAAGTCCAGAAGTGTAACACTGCAGTCTGGCTTTTGTTTTATAATGAAAAAGAAGAAATTGCTGATCCCAGCTCAGCCTTTGAAGCGCAAGACAAGATGAGGAAAATAATGAACGTCAGCGTACAGTATCCTGAGATGCTACATGCCGTTAATTGGCAGTTGCAGTCTATTAAGATGCAGCGCGGGCTCTGGGACGGCTGTAGCCGGGAGGGCTGGGTGCTTTGTCTCGAGCTGCACTGGAGAGCGTGAGCTGCAGCCTTGAGAGGTGTAATAGCTGCCCCTCCCAGCTCTTTGTTCGACACTCCACCGAAAACACATCTGTTTCTGCCTCCCTCTCGCTCGATGTCCTTCTTTGTCTCCATCTATTTTTCTGCTGCTCTGTCTTTTCCTTTTCTCTCAGACTTGCTCTCTGTTGGGGGAATGTTTGTTTGGTTTATTTCTAGACATCATGATGAAATCTTCTTGGTGCTTTCGGACAGTCTTCTTAGGTTGTTAATGTGCTGGCCTGCTCTGACATCTGAGATCTCGTACTGGGCTTTCATAACAGCACAGTGCACCATCATAAAAATTAAGCCAGCCATGCACACACACACAAACACACATATACAGAACAGATCTGCAAGCCTTTCTAAACCGCCCCATCGCAGCCATGTGGGATTGTCCAACTGTGCTGCTGCGATGAGATGAGGGAAAATAGCATAAAGGAGATAGGAAACCAAAAGACAAAAGGATGGGAGAGAGAAATAGAGATGGGGCAGTGGAAATTCAGCTGCAGTTCCTGCTGTATCCAGCGGAAGGCGGTGCAAGTCTCACTTGGGCTCTGTGCCTCTCCCAGATAACTCATTGTCTCCCTAAGGCATGCACACATGCAAATGCACCATCAAAAACACACACTCATCATGGATCTAGGGCCCACTTGGTTCTATTAAACTGGGGTTTTATAATAATGATAAAAAACTCCATTGTTTGTAATGTCCAAGCGACCATCTCCAGCTGCAGGCTTACGGACAAGTTTAAAAATAATCGTAATGTGCGACAATTTGTGTTTTTTATTTTATATTATATTAAATATGAAAAAGTAAATACAGTAGTTATGTGGTGCAAACAAAACATTGCTTGCCAGTGGTGTGCATTTGAGGCTGAACTATCTGTTGGTTTGACCAGTGGCAGAAGAGGGCATTTGGAGACAATTGTGGGATATAAATTACACCCTTTACCTTTGAAAAAAACCTAGTAAAGACATGAGGACTTAATAATGTGTCCTACTGTGTGTGTAATAAGACGCTAATGACTAGCTCAGATATTTAGGTAATTTTGTGAATATTTGTGTTCAAGTTATGCAGAAATGCCACATAATTTAGCAGTTTTTGATTGCACATTATGTACAATATTATCTCAATGTAATTCAGCATGCATGAGGGCCATTACAAAATGTTTAATAGATATGATTTCTCAGGATTTTTTTATAAGTTTAAAATTTGCACAGCCACTTGTTTTATTGTGGTTTTGTCTTTTGCTTACTCAAATACACATTTTGGCATTAGAAACACATAATTCCTGCTCCAAAGACATGAACTGCTCTTGAGGAGTGTTGTCATATAGTAATTATGGTAATTATGACATGGCGTGTATGCTGCACATCATACTAACATCCTACTGGTACTATTTCTGCAGTACATGCCATATATTCTGTGCATTTTGCATATGTATGGCATACTTGGATGACCTACTATATTTGCCAAAATGTGTAGTATACAAAAGAGCACGCTGCACTTGTCTGCTGTATCCCACAATGCATTGCACCACTCTTGACCTTCCATTTACAGTGCTACAAATAAACTAGAAGGAAAATCAGAAATGATTTTTTACTTTTTTTGTCTTGATTCCTTTTTATTAAGTTCTGGCAAAAAAAAAAAAAATCACATCTCTCTAAAAAAAACTAAAAACAGCTTGCTAGAATAAACATTACACAATGGGGTCAGGTGACAACAGTGTGGCATGCTACAGACTGACACATCTCGATAGATAATGCATTCATCTGCATACTTTTTTTTTTAAAGTAAAATTTCAGTGCATACTGTGAAAACAAAGGACATGAAACAGTTGGAAAAAGTTAGCTTTTTCTCGCTTAAACCTAAATTACAGTTAATAGCGACACATCTTTAAAAAGAAACACTCACCGAATCAGATCTTTCGATATAGGTTCGAATCTTCCATTATTGATGTGTGTGTGTTATACAGGCATCAAATGGTTGAATATTGGCATCGCCTGCAGCTCTCAAAGCCATGCTGTCTGATGGGGGAGGGTAAGCATCTCTTACTGTCTGAGAGCGTACTGTACCGAGAGACAGGAGAAAATGTTCCAGTCTTTGGCTGTCTGGATGCATGCAAACATTTGTGTGAATGTCTGTACAATGTGTGCAGATTGTGTGTGCATGTTCTGAGCGTGTGTGTGGGAGGGCGAGAGCTCTTCTCGCAAGACCCCCATTAGAGAGCAGAACAAGAGGTAAAGGTCTGCCTCGCGTCTGCTGTTCCCCACCGCAACAAAGCCAATAAATGGTACCTGCTTCATCGCTAATGACATAATTATGTGTGCAAGTGTTCAGATTCACACAGTTTCTATTGTTTTGTTGTTTCAATGGATGCTCACATGTCTTGAGAAATAGGGAAAAGGAGTCATGAGTTAACATTTTATATGCCGGTCCGAGAAAAGAGATATTAGATAACATTTGCGTAATATGAACTCGTAACAATATCACTATCAAGGTTTTGATAGATTTTGAGAGTAATGTTTTCCTGTGTTAAGCTAGGATGTTCTGAGTGGTTAGGAAATCTGGTTCCATTTTTCCTAGATTTTTTTTTTTCAATTGTGTTTTTACTGGATTATATTTTTTTATTGGCTCAGTTAAATTGTTGTAATCAAAAGGCATGTCTAATTATTTGAAATCAAGAAATGTATACAACTTTGCATTAATGTATTAAGTTTACCAAAGATTTCAGTTTTAGGGACTAATGAAATCGGTGTCATTCTCCCCAAATTCAATTTTTGCGTTTTTAAAGATGAAGTATGTAATATTGACTGCTAGAAATGGATGCTGCAACCTTCCTGCTTAGATTTAACACTCACACGGGTTGCCAGATTGAAGATATTTAATACGAATGAGTGTTATTAACAATGGAAGATGACTGGCCTCACACGATTAGCTGATGAGGTGATTTATCCAAATTTGAATATGCCTCTGGTCATAGAGCTTTTATTTGCTTGTTTCCATGGCTGCAGTATGCTCTATTTTCCACCAACTGGCAACCCAAGGTGTCAAAATGCTATTGGGTAAATTTGCATTGGGCAGAACCAAGCAAAAAAAAAAAACAGACATTCCGACATGGAACGCATGTTGCAAAGTAGAATAACTGTCTGTAGCACGGTTTTCCAGAGAAACAACTATGTGAACTTAGCATGTTTACTAATTATCTGCAATTATATATGGTATTTTTATGCTTTAGTACAGTCAAAAAAATTACATGCAGCACTTGTAATTTTTTAATGGTTTTAATACATTTTAACAATAAAAAGCATGTTTGTAAAACTTAAGCAATTTAATTATTTTATTTTATTAACAATTTTTTACATTTTTATGCCGAGATTTCGTGACTTTGCCCGTGTTTTCTGCGTGGCAGAGAGAGGACCCTAGGTGATGCTCCGTGGTTGTTACTATGTGGATGTCCCTAAGTAATAGTGCTGCTTGCCTTTGCAGACGCTACTGATGAATAACTCTGAGAGCTGTATGTGCATGTGTGAATGAGACATGTCTTTGTTCCTCTCCACATGCTCAGGACTCTCAGGAAACTTGTGTGAGAGCGCTCTCTGTGCTTGTGTGGGTGTGTGTCCAGTCAGGGCGACTGAGGCCATTCCAGCTCCAGGGATGATGCTTTATACAGATGTGAAGTGGATGCCAGCTGAAAATTGTATTGCTTAGATGGGAGGGAGAGGTTAGTATGCGAGTATAGGGGAGCACAAGTCTCAGTGGACGCCCATGACATGCGGAGTCCCTCAAGGCTCAATTCTTGCACCGCTCTTGTTTAGCCTGTATATGCTCCCACTAAGTCAAATAATGAGAAAGAACCAAATTGCCTATCACAGCTATGCTGATGATACCCATATTTACCTAACCTTATCTCCAAATGACTATAGCCCTATTGACTCCCTCTGCCAATGTATTGATGAAATTAACAGTCGGATGTGCCAGAACTTTCTTCAGTTAAACAAGGAAAAAACTGAAGTCATTGCATTTGGAAACAAAGATGAAGTTCTCAAGGTGAATGCATACCTAGACTCTAGGGGTCAAACAACTAAAAATCAAGTCAAAATATTGGGATTCTGGATTGCAGAGAGTATTCAGCATACTATCATCTCAAAAACATTGAAAGAATTAGAAGTTTTGTTTCCAGTCGAGATTTGGAGAAACTTGGTCATGCCTTTATCAGCAGCAGGGTGGATTATTGTAATGCGAAGAGCATTAGACAGCTGCAGCTCATCCAGAACACTGTTGCCAGGATATTGACTAGAACCAGAACATCTGAGCATATCACACCAGTCCTTACACTGGCTTCTAGTTACATTTAGGATTGATTTTAAAGTACTTTTACTCGTTTATAAATCACTCAATGGCCTAGGGTTGCTTTTTACCAAGAGGTAAAGAGGGTACTTTGTCTCATTTTCTCAATTTTTTATTTTATTTTTATTAAATGCAGATCGTTTTATTTCATGCTTGAATTAATGTATACAATATTTGCTAATATAGAATATAAACCTAACAGACCACTCAGATCATTAGGATCGAGTCAGTTAGAAATACCAAGGGTTCACAAAAAACATGGGAAGTCCACTTTTAGCTATTTTGCCCCAGACTCAAAACCCATCTGTTTAGCTGTGCATTTGTTGAATGAGAATGGAATTGCATGATAGCCTATATTTTAGTATGCATTTGAGAGACGTTCTGAAATATAATGCATATATGCATGCACAGTTTGCAGATTTAATCCCCTTTTTGGCAATTCATGACTTAACTGACGACAAAACTACGTCGTATGCTCAGTTTCTTGTGCGCTTATTTATGATGACGCGATCAGAGAATGCACAGTGACGGCTGACAGGACAGGAAAGTTTGTTTTACTGACATATAGCCTAACAGCATCTCATTGCTCTGCCGAAGCTCATTTGGCTGGTGTACCGTTTCCGCGCTCATTTGACTCGCACCTGGCGCTGAGGCAAAGCTGAAGCACGCATCTGAAAAGTCTCGTTTGATGTGGATGCAAAAAAATACACCGGTTACGCGTCTTAATAAAGGCATTTCTTTTCAAGAAAAAGGGGACAAAATCTGCAGTTTTGAGCAGGGTGGTCAAAGGGGTGGCCAAGCTTAGATCAGTGGTGCTACGCCACTGAATGCACTGTAAGTCGCTTTGGATAAAAGCGTCTGCTAAATTCATAAATGTAAATGTGATACAAGTCATAAAACATTTGACCTTCACATCATTCTTAGACTTGAAGGCATCATAATGTAGTTTGCATTTTACACGTGAGATTTACAGGCAAGCATTGAACATAATTCTCTCTGCAACAAATCCCTGCAGAACCTGTGCTAGTGCAGAGCGTTGCACTCGGCATGCTGGGACGCTGAATGGCTTTGGTTAGTGGGGACAGATGGATGAGGGAGGATGTGAAGGATTGATGGCACAATTCTGGGCTTATCTCCACTTCCTGTTGGTGTGCTGTTGGCCAGCTCATTGGCTAATTAGCATGCCAGTTATGATGTCATTTGTACAGTCGAGATCACTGAATGAATTTATTAAATTTGGGAAAGCCTTTTGTATTAATATTGATGGTAATAAACATTAAGAATGCCAAATTACTAATAAAATCATAATATTTTTATAGTTATATTTTATAATAATATGTAATATATTCATGTATGATTTATATTAAATTATTACTATTATATAAATTATTATTAATAAATATTATATTTAGTAATATTATAAAAATACATGTTTTGTATGAATAAGAAAAATGCAATGACTTTTTCTTGTCTTCAAAGTAAGTTAACCTTTATTATAAGCATATCCTCTGTTGTGATGTGTATCATAATATTGTTTTTATAAATACATTTTATAATGTAAAATATGATTTATTTTATATTTATAATATATGTAGAATTTAAAATATTTTCTGGAATATTAAAATATATTTTTTTTAATTATAAAAAGAATAACATATATATATATATATTTAGAATTTTTACATAAATACCTTCACATTGTCTTGCCATTTAATATTTCTTTACAAATTGATGTCTTTGAAGAAGTTAACTTATAATAACCCAAATTATCCTAATGTTGCAATGTGTATCATTATTTTTATAATTATATTTCATAATGATTAATGTATCATTTACATTTACAGTATATGTATATGTATAATATATTCTTGTATACATCATATTTAATATTAAACAGGCAGTATATACAGTGAGAAAATAGTCAAATTTTCTTGTCTTTTAATGTTTTTTTTCAAAAGCATGACCTTTATTATAACCCTAATTATCATTATGTTGCAATGTTTCTCATTCTCCCGGAGTTCATAAATGGAGATGAGCTGCCGTATGAAGTAGGTTTGAGTGTGTTGTGTCTGGTGTTCATGTGCTCTGCTGCTGTACTTCTGCATGATTTGCCATGATTAACAGAACAGCCCAAGTGCCTGTGGGACTTTATTAAGACCGCCAAGCAAATGAAATTGACAGGTTATTGACCCCTTTTTGGAAAGTGTGTCCTGTGATCAGAGTCTCTCTCTCTCTCCTCGACTGGCTCAAGCTGATATGACAATGAGGACACATCACAGGGGATCGCTGGGTTGGAGAAGACCAGCCTGCATTTCACCACACACACACACACACACACACACACACACGCGCACACACACACACACACACACACACACACACACACGCACAGGCACACACACAACACAGGCACACACACACACACACACGCACAGGCACACACACAACACATGCGCACACACACACACACACACACACACACACACACACACACATGCACACACACACACACACACACACACACATGCGCACACACACACACACACACACACACACACAACACATGCGCGCACACACACACACACACACACACAAACATGCGCACACACACACACACACACACACACACACACACACACACACTAGTAGAACGTGACCTTGAGAAGCCAGCATTCATTTGTCTCTGTTGTGGAAGTTTGAGCAAGTAAAAGTGTGTATGTTTGTTTGTTTATTTATTTTATGTTGAGCTACTTTCCTAAAACGTATTAAGTATATAGTTTAAGAAATGTAGATGAATAAATATTAAATATTAATAGCTGTTTTTACTGCATATATGCATACATCAATTTACTGCATATATTTCATTTTTTACAATCATTTTTGCACTAATAACATAACCTTCATGTCATTTTTCAAAACTCTTGTAACACAGGCTGTCCAATGGTCAAAACTTTGCAAATTGCGTTCATATCTTTAAAGAAGCCTTGCATTTGCAGAAGCATTGATTCAAAATACTAATTTATTATGAAATATCATAGGAACATTAATTTAGATCACCCACACACAATATACCCATAGTTTCACTGTTTAGCTGTTATTACAATCATTAAATATAGTTTTTCAAAACAGACAGCTTTCATTATAGTTCTACACATTCATACAACATTGTAATAGACTAGAGAGAAAAGTACAGAGACTGGAATCATTAAACAAAATGTGAAAATTATTGATGAAATAATCAATAAAAAAAAAAAAAAAAAAATTGGATAAGAAAAAATATAAAACTATAGGCCTACAGTAAAATGTCAACTGGAGTGTTCCTCACTGCTCTTCTGTGTTTCTATCAACCCTGTCTTGTGGATTTGGCCACAGGTTCTGATCCACATCATAATGGATGTTTTCATTAGCTAAAGATCTTGTAAATATCTCCTGGTATGGCAAATACAGGCCTGACATTGGTCTCCTGTGATGTCATTGCACACATCATCTGGCCTGGAGAAGAGGGACTTGTTTGTGAGGCCTATTGGGAATCTTCCACCTCCGTGTGGAGAAAAACTCTTCAGTCGGATTACAGTAAGGAAAGAGGAGTACGGGGGTTACTGTAATACAAGGTGATAAACTGTGGATGAGCCTGAAACCATGATTGCTCTCAGTGCAAAATTCATATTTAAAAATATATTCAAATAGAAAAGTTATTTTAATATTTTTTGTAATAATAGTTCTCAATATTACAGGTTGAACAGTATTTGAAAAAAAAAATGTAGCAGCTTTGGTGAGCAAAAACACTTATTTAATATATATATATATATATATACTGAACCCTTTTGAACATTGGTGTACATACAAATATTTCTACTTTAACAGCTCTCCATACATTGTATTACATACATGCATTGTACATTTCATTATCTACCAAACCCTGAAAAATGTATTCATGCTGCAGCTCTACAATACAAATACATAGAAATATTAATGAAATCATGTTTAACATTTACAAAGTCCAAAGTTAAAGACAGTTTAATTGAATTACAGGACACTTACTAACCTATATGCTGCACACAAATTACATGAGTGCGAGATTAGAATTCAATCCAGTGACTTTAGTCGCTGTTGTACTGTATGTGATCCGTCTACAATGATTATGAACACTGGGAAGAGAATGAGTTTAATGGAAGTGTCTGGACTACATTTCTTGGTTCATTAATGCTCCTATTAGCTGGAGGTGGAGGATTGTACTGTGTGAAGAGAAGAGAGCACTGCCTCACTAGACACAGAGTCAATGTTAAGGTCGTCTGTATAACTACTGCCTCACTTTCACTTATCTCATTCTGTGTTGGACAAGCTCGATTTTTTTTAAACCCTAATAAGTTAACAGAAATAAAAAAAATGCAATGCAATTTGCGTGAAATAAACTAATTTAATTTGGTTTTATAATGTTGTTTGTCAAAATGTATTTACAGCTTGAGGGAGTCGAGTTGCAAAGTAAGTCATTGTGCTGCACAATTATCTTTTTCAACTACTGTTGCATACATAGAACATGTTCTATACATAAAAATTACATATAAAGTAATTAAACCACTGATACATAGATACATAGATATACAAAACATAAAAAGAGAGATTTGAAAGTTGTTTTAAAGCAAATTATTTTTTATTCATTGAATAACATTCATTTGAATCATGCAGAGTAAGACTAAGAATGTACATTTTGAGTGAATAAAGGTGAGACATAAGTGTAAAATAATTAATAAGAAATAAAAATACAGAAATATGAATGATATATACCAAAAATGTATAAAATAGGGATTGGTGATGTCAGGCAAAAGAGAAGCTATTTCAGAGGTGGAGCAATTTAATTCAATTTATTTAAACTAATATATATTAAGAATAATTGTTTATACATTTATTTATTTAGTTATTTTTTTAGTAATATTTATTTGAATTGTACATAATGTGAAGTGGGATTTGTGATGTCGGGCAGAGGAAAGTTGATTCAGAGGTGAAGCAAATTCATTTTATATTATGTTTAATTTAGTTTTAACTGTTTAATTTGTTTCAGTGAAATTCTGAACACATAAAGAGACTTTGTTTGTCTCGACTCTGAGAAATTATGCAAACAGACAACATTTCTGGTTTTAAGCCATTTTGTAGTACAAACCCAAATCATTCAATGCAGGTCGATACTTTAACACGTTTTCCTCTGGACCACAGGACATCGTTCACACTGACATGATCCTACTTTCCCATGTCTGATCCAGCCTTTAGCCTACTTTCCCAAATGATAGCGCCAGATGCCCCAGACTTCAAGGGCAACCCTTCTTTCCCAGTGCAGCCTGACTGAGTGAAGCACCCACAGAATCCGTGTTAGTTTGCTCCTTTTAAAGGAATTTTTAGAAACTATGAAATCATGAGGAATCAAATTTTATAGATTTTTTTTAAAGATAAAGGAGCATGATGTATAATAAAAAATATACTGTAACCTTGTGCAAAAGGCACACAAAAAACACTGAATCCATCAGTTTATAGCTACGCTTGAGGGTTTCAGTTCAGTTCTGTATGCATTACCATTTAGATGTAATTTAACCAAAAGATTGCTTTATTTTCTGTACAGACCTGCAGTTTTGTTCACAGATGTTGCGTTTACACTGGTGTGCAAGATATTAAGGGTGTAAAATGTAGGGCTGTAGTACTCGAGTCCGGTCTCGGACTCAAGTCTGAACACCCTGCTTTAGAACAAGTAACAAGTTCAAGAATGGGAACATGTTGATTTTTTTACACTTATGTTGCTTGTTATTTTTAATATTTTCCATTGGCAACCCATAATATGATATATGATATGATTTTGACTGTCTCATTTGGACTTGTCTTGGACTCGAACCTCTTTGGACTCGGTCTTGACTCGGACTCGAACCTCTTTGGACTCGGTCTTGACTTGGACTCGAACCTCTTTGGACTCGGTCTTGACTCGGACTCGAACCTCTTTGGACTCGGTCTTGACTCGGACTCGAACCTCTTTGGACTCGGTCTTGACTTGGACTCGAACCTCTTTGGACTCGGTCTTGACTCGGACTCGAACCTCTTTGGACTCGGTCTTGACTCGGACTCGAACCTCTTTGGACTCGGTCTTGACTTGGACTCGAACCTCTTTGGACTCGGTCTTGACTCGGACTCGAACCTCTTTGGACTCGGTCTTGACTCGGACTCGATCTTTGGACTCGGTCTTGACTCGGACTCGATAGTCCTGGACTTGGACTTGTCTTGGACTCGACAAAGGTGGACTTGACTACAGCCCTAGTAAAATGGTCATGAAAACTTTATCGCAAGCTGCCCTCAAGTGTGAAAAAGTATGATGTGACCCCTTTCACATTTGTAAAGATAAAGCTCAGACTTATGAGAAAGCTTTGCAGCTGCATGTTTTTGTATGTTGTCAGATTCAGAGACTTGGACTGAATCATCCAAGGAACAAGGTTATCCTGCGCTCTCCTTCTTCGCTCTTGTTTTAAGGAGAAGATGTGAATACCTGCGTTATGACTCACTGAAAGGGAATATTCTAAAGAAACATATTTAGCTGGCAATGTAATCTGCATTTCTAATTCCACCTCATTTGAACTGCATACAAAGGCGATTCCAGGATAAACATTCGGATGAAAGCGTACTGTCTGGCAGCTCATCAACAGAATGAGATCAACATCTAAATATGCGGCACAGTGGAAAAACGATATGACCACCAATCGAGCTACACGCATAATACATATAAATCAAAGCCTCCATACACATCTGTCTTCTGTTTGCATTGTTGGTTATGTGAGGATACAAGGAGCAAAGCTGCAACAGTTGTGTCTCTTGTAGTCTTTCTCTTAGCTTATTTATCTGTCTTGTAGGCAGTGCCGATCCTAGACTTCTGGGGGCCCTACGCAAAACTGTCACATTTTTTTTTTGTCTCAAGCCTTGGTCAAAAGACCGTACAATATTCACGTTACATGATTTGACAGATTTTTGACAGAAAGAGGGTGACAGCGCACCGCATTAAAAAAATATCATTCATGTTTTCATAACCATTGGCCAAACTCTAAAACGAAACTAAAATGAAAACATCTTTGAGAGCAAGGGGGCCCCTGGTGTTTCGGGGGCCCTATGCAGCTTGCGTATTCTGCGTATAGGGAGGATCGGCTCTGCTTGTAGGGCAGGGATTGGCGGGAATGTAATATTATTAAAAATAAAATAATTCTATCAGGGGACTGTTACAATACGAAAATAAATTGATATTCTTTTATGTTTTGCAATAAAGTAGGTACTTGATATTAAGTGAACATTGGTGAATATTGTAGTTCAAGTGTGCTTATCAGTTTTCTTACAGGCCATGAGTGTTGTGTAAGTATTAATTATGCTCTATTATAATTTTTATTAAATAGTGTATATTGAATTTTTATTTATATTTAATACATTTATTATATTTTAGGTTTCCAGTTTTCATTTTAATATATATATATATATGGTGTGTGTGTGTGTGTGTGTGTGTGTGTGTGTGTGTGTGTGTGTGTGTGTGTGTGTGTGTGTGTGTGTGTGTGTGTGTGTGTGTGTGTGTGTGTGTGTGTGTGTGTGTGTGTGTGTGTGTGTGTGTGTGTGTGTGTGTGTGTGTGTGTGTGTGTGTGTGTGTGTGTGTGTGTGTGTGTGTGTATTGTTTTCGTTAATGATAATAACCCTGTAGCCAACCCTAGAAAGATTCAAAATACTGCATCCAAGTAAGCAAATAAATCTGTGTGCAAATTGAACACCAGTTTGCATTTTGCTGTTCTTCTTTCCTTGAGCTTGCAGGTCACCATAAACTTTGTCCATTTTTTTTATATTAGCTGTGGCAATTTGTGACAACTTGATGATATGTAGGTGCTGTTGTGCCTGTATTGAGTAGCTCAAAGCATTAACAGTCTCTTTCACTTCATGCTTTCAAATATGTATTAGTCTTCAACCAGAATATCTTCCAGACCCACTTTTTTTCCCTTCTTTAATAAACATCCACTTAAATTGTCAATGTGTTTTTATCACAGATACACTTAGTGAAATCAAAATGATGCGACGGAAATCAATAATTATTAATAAAACACGCACTCATCTTCCTTTGAGTTCTGTGTGTGTGATAACATAGTATAGCCAGCCAGGGAACTTAAAGTTAACATGCAATTAAAATGATTGATGATGATATATTGACTTTAATGCTATGTCATGCTGAACGTTATGTGTTGTAGCCAAAATACCAGATCTAGACATTAAAAAATGCTGCCATCATTTCCATTTACTCTCATACAACTGCACACATTTTCATAGTCTTTCATCATCTTTGTCTGAAATGTATCTAATTGCAGACATTCGATGCTTTACACCGTTGCAATGATATATATAATTGCGATATATAATTATGATGTGTCTCATTACAATCCTGCTTCTGTTACACACGTAACACTTTATTAAACAAAACCATTGTGCAAGCAGCAATTATAATATAAGAGACGGTCGTAAAGCATATACACGAGCGTTTTCTTTCCATCTGAACTGATCTGTCACAGTTTAACCACATCACTCTGACACTTTCCATCCAGCATGTGGTGGATGCTTCACCTGAAACCCTCCACAAGCATTCGCTTCTTGTAGTTTTTGCTTATTTAATCTGTTTAACGTGTTAAGGAGGATCCCGTCTGTCAAAGAATAATGGACAACATCCATTAAGGAATGTTATGGCTGCCGCGCTCGACTTTCAGACATATCAATTATGAATTTGAAGGATTTTTTCCTCTTCAAAACGGGTCGGATGGTCCATATGCGAATTCCACTAAAAACATCTGTCTCTCGTGAGAGATGGCATGAAAAACACTGTTGTGTGCATGACTGAATTTGAGCGCATGGCTGTGTTTCTGTATAGCTGCGTCTGTGTTTCCTCTCTTGAGCTCTGAACAGTGGGATGTCCTCGGCCTGAGGGATTGCACTCGGAAGAAAGAGCGTCTCTTTCTATGCTTTACATGCCAAATTGTCTTTCCCCCACTGTTTGAGAAGTGAAGGCATGTTTTCTGTGAATGAAGATAAGAGAAGGTCCTCAGAAGATCAGTGCAGTGCAGAGCTCATTCTGTTAAGCTTTTCTTCACGCAAACAGAAGGCCCACGTTCAATGACCACACGATATTTAATTACCTGCTGTAAAGTCGCCGTTTGTACAGTAAAACGTGCAAGATCAATTACTGTAGACTTGTGGTGTATTGTAAACACAATGATTGCACTTGCTCTGAAGGCTGTACATACAGCACTGTTCAAAAGCTGCATTTACTTGAGCAGATATACTGTAAAAACAGTAATATTGTGAAATATTATTACAATTTAAAGGGATCATTGGATGCAAAATTCACTTTTCAAGTTGTTTGAACATAAATGTGTGTTGGAAGTAATTATTAATTAATAATTTGTTGCATTTATATAGCGCTTTTCTAGACACTCAGAGCGCTTTACATTGTGAGGAGGATCTCCTCATCCACCACCAGTGTGTGTACACATCCATCCTATAATGATAAAAATCCACCCAGTGGATGTCTAGAATGTCTCAGATTAAGCGATTGAGGCGTTTTGTTGTTGGATGTAATAATGAATATAGCAGTCGTTGTTTACTCCCGACATCTGAGCCGCTGAAGACGCAGAGGATTAACATTACTTTAGTTTTGAAGGGAATGCGCCGATCCCGATCTTCCTAAATGTGTCTATGTTCACGCGAATCATTCGTGATCCAGCTTCATCTACAGAAGAAGTGAGTATAAGGGTTTTTTATGAAAAATAATCTTTGCAAATCGCCTTTCCTAATAACGTGCTAGTTTGCCAGTTTCACGGCTAAAGTAAACAGTACTGCTCATCACTCCATGGAAGAGAGGGGCGGAGCCAGCAGAGCTCATTAGCATTTAAAGCAACATGGACTAAAAAATGGCTTGCTGAAAACAGAACTGATTTTGAACTGATATTTTTTTACATTAGCATTGAAAATTTTAATCAAAGTATGTTACAGGCTTCTAATCAAGACCTTAAAAAGCATATCAACTTGGGCATCCAATGAACTCTTAAAAGTGACTGTTTTCTATTTGAATATAATATTGTAAAATGTAATTTATTCCTGTGATAATTCCTGTGAATTTTCAGCATCATTACAGTCTTCAGTGTCACATGATCCTAATATCATTATAATATGCTGATTTGCTGCTCAAGAAACATTTCTTGTTATTATCAGTGTTGAAAGCGGTTGTGCTGCTTAATATTGGTGTGGAAACTGGGATTTTTATTTAAAAAAAATAGGATTATTTGAATAGAAAATTCAAAAGAACAGTTTTTTTATCTGTAATACTGTGTACTGTAATTTTTGGTCAATTTATTGCAACATTGTGGGATAAAAGTATTATGTCTTTAGAAAAATAACAATCTTATGGACTCCAAACGTTTAATCTGAAGCGTATAATGTACCATAAAGCTTTTCAAAGCACTTCAAATTATATTTTTCATAAATCATTGTAGTTGCAGTTATTTAAACAATATCAAACTACACTGTTAAAACATTTTTTTTTAAAAGTTGTTTCAACTTAAAATAATTTGTTACCCCGCTGACTTAAATTTTTTAGTTTAGTCAACTTGAATATTTTAGTTGAAATTTTAAGTCAGCGGGGTAACAACATATTTTAAGATGAAACAACAATTTATTTATATTTTACAGTGCCCCAAACACAATGAAATATTTAACTTTTGTGAAACTTTGCTTGTTTTACTCTGGTTGAGTCTGCGTGCTGCTTGATGACACACAATATTTCATAAATAGGCTTCTTATCTCTGTAAAAAGTGATGCTGACTTAACTTAAAAAAAAAATTAGGAAAACCATTGCGTTAAAACTATTAAGTAATTCATTATAATAAAAAATTAAGTTAAGTGAATTGTCACTTAACTTTTTTTTCAACTATTACTTAATAATTTTAAGGCAACGGGTTTCATAATTTTTTTTAAGTTAAGTCAGCATCACTTTTTACAGTGTTGTGCCGTTTTCCACTACTGTGTCTGTTTTTGCTCCGTCAGCTAAAATAGTTGCATCTCATTTGGCCAGCAATTAAAAAAATCGTCTTCCTCTTTTTATTTAAAATGTTACAACAAATAATGGCCAAAGCCTTATAAAAAAAATGTAATATGTACATGGATGGTTGGTTTCTGAGGGTGTGCAACTAAAAAAAGGATTTTTCATTTACAAGAAGAACTGGAAAACTGTGGCACGAGGTTACAGAATGTGTCAAAGCTTTTCCCTCTCGCCTCTTTATATTTAGCAGACTTCTCTCTGGTGACGTATGCCAGACTTCTCCCATCATTTCATCTTAAACTACAGTCCATTCTTACATTCGCCTGCAAGCTCGCATATACCCTGCGTCAATATTTGAGTGCAAGGTTTGTCAATACACTTTAGCCAGGAATCATGAGACTCTGCTACATGTAAACTGATAACTCATGTTCAGGTCTTATTTGCTTAATAAAAAGCTATTTTTTAAACTCTTAACTTTATGATGCATCATACATAGTCTTTAGAGGAAGTGTTACCTGCCTTTCTTTTAAAGAGAACCCAGGAGCCGCTCTCTCAAGGTGAGGCTCGTGCTGTCGCTCTGCATTAGGGCTCTTTTAGAGGTGCGGTGACAGTAATGCATGAGATGGCACAGTCTTAAGAGAAGCTGACAGGTGGGCGAACAGGTGGAGCAAGTAGACTGAATTTAATCAAAGCAATGACAGAGGTAACCCCTGCATGCTAGTGCCCCATCAGAGACGCTCTCTGCCAACCAGATACCTGCATGTAGAACGGCAGAGGGAGAAACGCAGGGGGGAGAGAGACCGGAAGAGCTGCAAATGAGTGTGGAAACGAGTGAATGGGGAAGAGAGAAAGCAGCGGGAGCAGGTTGGATGCAGTGCAGATCCAGACACCTTCTGGGTTCACCTCCACAGGCTTAACACATGCAGGGCATCATGCAGATATGTTTGAAGGGGCTACAATGACGTTCTAGGCACATTTGCTGCCCCAGACAAGAATGAGTAGTTGGTTTTATATGTGTGATGCTTTTATCTGTGAAAACCACAGATTTCTATGTTTAAATGTCTGGCATCAGTACGTAATATTGTTTTTATTAACAATTATTCTGTAAAGATGCATAACACTAACATTAATCATTTTAATCAGCATTAATCTGTAATCGGTATTAATAAGTAACAGTACAAAAATGAATAAGTATTTGAATAACACATCATTTCCAATAATATTTCCAGTTTATAAGTGCGATGCAGAAAAATATCCTTGATCAAAATGTATCAAAAATTCCCAATAATAGTCTAAATTAATCACTGCAATACATAAAAATAATAATAATAAATAATCAAGCAATCCAAAATTGCCAAAAATAGTCAGTTAATTGCTGCAATATAGAAATATTTGACTGTAAATCACCTCCAAATTAGCATATTATACTGATTTCTGAAGATCACGTGACACTGTAGACTGGAGTAATGATGCTGAAGATTCAGCTGTGCATCACAGGAATAAATTATATTTTTAAAATGGATTAAAATAGAAAACAGTGATTTTAAATTGTAATAATATTACAGTTTTTACTGTACTTTTGATCAAATAAATGCCGCCTTGGTGAGCAGAAGAGTCTTCTTTTTCCAGAATCGTGTGTGGGTATATGCATATGTGTGTGTATGTTGAATGTATATTCAGAATCCAGTGGGCAGAGCTATCTGCAGGAGTCTTCTCACACACATGTGCACACACAGCAGTCAGCTACAGGTAATCACGCTGCTCACGCACAGTCTGAGACATCAAACCCTCCCTCAGCCATTTTGCCCTGAACACACACCAGAGATGAGAACGAAAGCATGAACTCCTCATGGACCCCCCGTAGACTGTCTGCCTCTGATTCATTCAGACTCCCACAAACTCATTCATTTATATACATCTGTTTCATTTATTTATAAATGCATGCATTTGTCTGCAATGCAATGTTTCCTCGTGCAAATATAATTAATTGATTTTTCAAGTATATTATTTAATGTATCTTGTTTTATTGATGTTTAGATTGGAAAACAAGGCAAAAACAGTCCCTCTGTTTCACGGCACCCATGCTGCATTACCTGGTTCAG
Organism: Ptychobarbus kaznakovi; assembly: GCA_027422405.1. Classification (NCBI taxonomy): domain Eukaryota; kingdom Metazoa; phylum Chordata; class Actinopteri; order Cypriniformes; family Cyprinidae; genus Ptychobarbus; species Ptychobarbus kaznakovi. The sequence continues at coordinate 1,442,498 of CM049798.1, forward strand.
AACCAAAATGGTGGCGTTGTCCAATTTGCCTGGTATTAGTTTTGGCTCCACCCTGCCACTGGCATGTCTGTTCAGAAATAATCATAGCCTCACACCTCGTCCCTCTCTCGTTCTGTGTGTCTGCTCCATCTGCCGTGCTCTAGTCACCAGCTGGCCTGCTCTGTGGCACTGTATTCCCAGCGCTCATGGCAAACATGTGCGATTTCCGCAGAATCACCACTCGCCTTACAGCAGCATTTCAGGCATTGCACGCGGAGTACTTCATGATCAGGACAAAGCCAACGTGATTTAAAGTATTAGATTTACTGTAGAATAATCGTATAAGGGTAACACTTTACAATAGTCCAATTTGTTAGCATTAGCTAACATGAACTAACCATCAGCAATATATACAGCATTTATTAATGTTAGTTATAAAAATGTATTCATGTTAGTCTATGATGCATTAACAGATTTTTTTAATGTAACTTTAGCTAAGATTAATAAGTGCTGTAGAGGCATTGTTCAATTGTAGTTCATGTTAACTAATGTAGTTAATTGATTGTTAGCAAATGCAACTGTATTGTAAAACAAGTTATTCAGTACTATATACAAAGATTGTCAAAAAAGAAAAAGTACTTGAATATCTTGTAGTTGTCAATAATATTCCAAGTTAATCAGTTTGATATAGAAAGATTGCCTGTAGATCGAAAATAATTAATAATTTAATAATCAAAAATTGCCAATAAAAGTTAAAAGATGATCACATCATAAAAAAGCCCTGAAATTAATAAATAATTAAATAATCTAAATATTGGTAGTAATCTTCAGTTAATCCGTGAAATATAGAAAATATACTGTAGAAATTAATAATCAGTCAAATTATCTTAAATCGACAGTAATTGACAAAGTAAAAAACTGTGATACTAAAATAAAAAACTAATGATTTTATAATGCCAATAATAGTCAGTTAATCACCGCAATATAAAAAAGTTGCGAGTATATAATATAATCAAATAATCTTAAACTGACAGTAATAGTAAAATTCAATCACTGCAGTATAGAAAAGGGTCTGAAATTAACAATCCTGAAATTGCCACAAAATTGTCAGTTAATCATTGCAAATAATACATTTTCTGAATAAATATTAAATAAATAATCAGACAATCTGAAATTGCCAATAATAGTAAATCCGTATGATACAGAAAAATTATCTGACATTAATAATTTAATAATCCAAAATTGCCAGAAATAATCCATGTTATTGAAAGCTAATATACTTGACAGGTAGCATGTACAAGGCCACGTCATATTTTGCCTACAGGACAGAATCAAGACCTCCACAGTAACACATTATGTGACGTATATGTGACTGCGTTCATGTTATCTAATCGGTCTGTTTTGTTTGTGTATGTTTTATGCTGGATTCATCCATCATGTGCATAAGCAGTATTCAGCACATTACATTGCTGAGCTCAGAACAGGCCACATGGCACCTGTGACCAAGTATAGCCAGTGTGTGTGTGTGTGTGTGTGTGTGTGTGTGTGTGTGTGTGTGTGTGTGTGTGTGTGTGTGTGTGTGTGTGTGTGTGTGTGTGTGTGTGTGTGTGTGTGTGTGTGTGTGTGTGTGTGTGTGTGTGTGTGTGTGTGTGTGTGTGTGTGTGTGTGTGTGTGTGTGTGTGTGTGTGTGTGTGTGTGTGTGTGTGTGTGCTGCCCCAATTCCACATGAAATAGGTCAGTACTAACCAGCATCTGCTGAAATCTACATGTCCTCTGCATGCTAATTATAAAAGGAATATTACATCTCTATATAAGTCCCTGCAGGCACCGCCATCGACATGCAATCATTTCCTCTCCTGTCATCTTTCTAGATCAACAAGTAGTGTGCAGGATCTCTCCATTCACGAGACGTGTGCGCAGGAATCGGACAGGTTGAAGTGAAGAGGGTCACGTTTGAAAGGAAAGGTTAGCGGGTCTATTTGCGTGGGCTGTGAAATGAGGCTGGAAGCTTTCTCTTTTCTCTCTTTTGCTCTGTCTCTGATACAGACACAAACACAGAAAGGTTAAAACGGAGAGCTGGCACCCATCTGTATGAGAGGATGAGAGCTTTATCCGCACCAGCACTGACGCACAAGGGCAACTGAATCGTTGACATACATGGCGGTGCACTTGGAGAAACACATTCGCTTGACAATCCAGTAGGAAAGATGAATCACAAATGTGATCTCTGTGTCTCAGTTGTTTCTCCTTGAAAGCATAAAATGAGATTTCTCCTGCTTACATTTCACTACTGATTATATTGTGTATAATTGAGTATGTGACGAATAAAAAACCTTGAACCTTCTCAGATTTATCTCTGGAGAAAGAGATCTCAGGAATCAAACACGTGTGTCCTGTAGAGCTTCAGAAGGGATCCGTGAGAATAATGTCTCTCTGTGCTCAGATTGGGCCAAAGTCTGCAAGCCTTTACTGACAATATTGACTCATTTGTTGCTATTGTCATTCCTAGTCATTTTAGCACAAGAAACGTCCCAGATAAAGCTGATACTGTGAAGCAGAACTCTATAGTGTCCTGAGCAATCTCTGAGCAATCATTTATATTGTACTGTATTGTATTGTATAATATTAATTTCATTGCTTATATTGTATAAAATGTATATATTGTATATTTTTGTCATTTATAGCATACCTATATAATAAAATAATATTATGAATATATTATAAAATAATATACAGTATAATATTATACATATTTTGTTTTTACATATGTGGATAGTTGACGTATCAATGTCTCGGTGGAAAAATTACTGAAAGAATTTAATAAAAATAATGACCTCTAACATTGAAGATAAAGCTCTCTCGTGCTATTTGTAGCTCTAAGAATGAAGATACATTTTTCTCATGTTATTTGTAAGTTAAGGTTTCTATGTTTTTGCTGTCACACCATAGGACACAGTCCAATTTTATTTGACAACTACCCATGTATACATGCACAGTGTAGCATGTCTTTGCAATTAACTTTATACTAATAATATACATATTTCAATATCATATTTTATTTTATAAAATATATTTGTTATAAAACAGTATTTGCTATTAAATGCGTTATCCATAAATTCATGTCTTTTATAATTTATTTATTTATTTCCTCAGTTTTATTGACAGTTTTTGACATTTCTGGAATCACAAAATGAATCATGGTTAATGAATGTATTATTACATATAAATACTCACAGTTTATGTTAGCAAAACAACAAGGAAACGTTGTCATAAATGTTGGACTGTATATGTGAGGTTTTAAGTCAAAGAGGTTGAGAACCACTGGAACAAACTAATCTACTACACTTCACTAATCTGATTTCTTTACAATTGAGCCAGAATACTTAATGGGGGGGGGGGCGTATGACTTGGTGATTTTTATCCATTGGAAGATAATTAGTCTCTAAAGTGAACTCTAAAGGACAGGTGATTGGAGGAAAGCGTTTGAAAAATAAGAAGACTGATGAGAAGAAAATACTTTCTAGAGGCAGAGCATGTTTTTATATTGTGATGAGCAATTACAAAGACTAAGCAGATCAGAAATGTCCATGAATAAACTCGTTAATCCATTTAGATTTCATGGTGACTGTAACTTTTTCAGATTCAGAGTAATTTTATTCCTATCTGGTATTACTCATTAAAACCGGAGGGTATAAATGAGCATCACAACCTGTAAGAGTTGGTCATTTGGCACAGAAGATGACGCATATGTGCTGTCTGGATGCATATTTAGAGATATCACACACACACCCACTGCTTCAGTGACTGAGACGCATATATAAGTACACACACACTTCTGTGTGAAATTACACCCTTGTATTGTAGTCATCACCATCCACATCCAACCTGTTCTTTTAGAGATGCATTTAGTAGCTTCACCTTGAGAAACTTCGCGAGCACACACACCGGTTTTGCTGTAAAAGCAGCGCGCCGGTTCAAAACTGTCCAAGCAAAAGGTCAATCCCGATCTGTGTGTGCTGAATGAAAGGCCAGCAGGCTTTTTGGCATGCTGCAATATTGATGTATCTTTAGAATCTCGCGAGTGCCAAAAAGCACTATTTTTTATGGTAGAAGTTTTATTTATTTTGTTAAATTAATTTTACATTTAGTCATTTAGCAGATGATTTTATCCAAAAAGATTTTATCAAAATCAACAAAAGAGCAATAATATGCAAGTGCCTTAAGTCCCAGTTCGCTTAAAGCAGTACACGTAGCTGTAATGAGAGGGGTCAGGGCGTTGAGATCCAAATGCAGCTTTATTAATATAAACACAAGAGGAGATCAGACAGGCAAGGTTCGGTAACAATAACAGGTGTAACGTAGACAAGGCAGATTCATCAACAGGGGCAATGCAATGGTCGGGGCAGGCAGCAGACAGAGAGGATATCAAAAGGCAGGCAGCAAACGGTCAGAGTCGTAAAAACAGTCCGGGAAAAACAGGGAAAACACACTTAGGGTAAACGCTCGGAAATGTCAGACGGGGCTAAACAAGACTTCGCCATGAAGAATAAGTCCAAGCTTAAGCTGCAGACGGAGTGAAGCTTGTAATTAGTGCAAATGGATTGGTGACAGCTTTTTAGTGCAATGGTGGATGGGAAATGCAGTTTGGGTGATGTGCAGCTGTATTGTAAGAGATGTGGTGAGTGGGCGTGATATGAACCGGATTAAGTAAAGGTTTTTTAATTTTTTAATATACTTTATAATAAATAAAAAGAATACAAAAATATTAAGGCCTTTTCTGATTTTGAATTTAGATTTTTTTTTGTGAGATTATAAATGTATTTACTGTAACTTTTGATTAATTTAATGTTTCCTTGCTGAATAGAAGTTTTAAATACTTAAAAATCAAATTACCTAACACCAAACTTGTACACTGTAATATGACATGCTCATGTAATATTTCTCTCATTTGCTCATTAAACGATGCTAATTGTGTCTCTTTATTACCAACCAGTTCATTTTCTTGTCATTGTGTATAAAATCACGATATAATAATGCATTTAAGTGCTTGAATTGAACCCGAGTCTGGTTTACCTTTACCTATGCTTGTATACCCCATTTAAGTGGTAAAAAAACAAAAGCGTATTCATTGTTGAATTTACCAAATTCAGGATGAACAGGAATGATCCAGATGTGTTATATGAAATCATGGACTCGTTTCCTGTTTGTAATGCCCTCTCTTTTTGTTGGTTAGAATTAAAGAAAAAATAGGGTATGTATTACGTCCGCTAGGGTAAGACGCAATAAATAAAATGAAAAAAAGACGAAAGACTTCCGGCAGGCCGTCAGACCAAAAAGAACCCAAACAAATCAATAAATTATAAAGTAAATTTATTGTAAATTACAAAAGGGGAAAAACTACCATCATTAGTAGATTTCCTTAAGGGACCATATAGTCCAACCAACAATAAAGCAATACAATTCGTTTAATAAAATATATATAACAAGAAGAAAACAAGCATGATCCAGTGGTATTTTTCGTCAGAGAGACCCAAGGCCAAAATAACAAACAAAACCAATCTAAAAAGAAAGAACAATATAAATGACCTACCACAAAGAAAAGAAGAAAATAAATACAGTCAAGCTAACCTAACTACTCTTAACATAAACATCATGAAAAAATGGGGTTTAAACAAAAAGGCAGGTCTCTCCTACATTTCTACCACATTCCAAACTAAACCAACGATCAAATGAAACACTCAAAAACACATGTTTGGTCTGGCGGCTAGCAGGAAGCCTGGAGCAGTGCGACCGGCCCGAAGTCACACCAACTGCCTTCTGATGAACGGAAGAGGCGTTTTAAAGGGGACCGCCAGCTGATCACCCAATTACCGCTGATAGGCAGCAACACTTAGCCAATCAGCGGCGATCTGAAACTCAAAAAGAAAACATCCAGCAGAATACAAACAAATATTATAAAAAACACAAGAAACAACATCATAACGTAACAGTATGTATTAGTTTGACACAGTGTCAGTGCAGTGAAAGCATGGTGGATGTTCAAGTGCTTTTCCTGTGAGGCTGATGAGTCACAGATAGAATGATGGCATGTGTCATATGTAGGCGCTAGACGCCACACAGATGGAGCGCATGAGTGTCTCGCTCTCTCTCATTTCTTACCATTTATTTAAAGAGACAAAGACAGTCTGACTGTCAGCCCAGACTCAACACTGGGCAACAGCATTCACGATTAGGGAAAATGACGTCTCACTTGACATTTCGTATAGTGTCTTTAAATGATTTATAATGTGCAGCTGAAGGAATGGTTCACCTGGAAATGAATATTTCTGTCTCTATCTCATTCTCATGTTGTTCTAAATCGGCATCATTATTATTGGGGTAGTTTGTTTTTATTCTGTGAAACACAAAAGGAGATGTTTTGAAAAATGTCAGAGTTTTACATACAATGGTGATGAAGTGAATGGTGATTTATACTTAAGAGCTTAAAAAAAGAACACAAAGTCTCCATACAATGCGATATAATCAAGACTTCTGAAGTCATGCATTTACATGCATAAGGATCAGTCTGAAAGTGAAGTGTCTAATCGCTCATCACAATTAAAAGCACAACTTTTCAGTTGAATACTCGAAGATAGTGTATCTAGCGTCAGTGAAGGTCAGCATGCATTCATTCTACTTTTATGATGATCGTGTTTTGTAGCTTACCTGTAAAAATGACATGCGATGTTGGTAATTTGGAAAGCAGAGTCCTGAAAATTCTTCCTTACATCTCCTTTTGAGTTTCCAAACAACATGAGGGTGAGTAACTGATGACAAAATGTTTATTTTTGGTTGAATCATTCATTTAAATGCTTGTAAGAAGCAAAACAGTCATAACAATAACATTCATTAATTTGCCATTTTTCATGTAATTAATTTTTTATTATTAATTACTGTTTTAACATTTTGTAATAAATGTTGCACTGTTTGCCATGTTTGTGCAGATAAAAGCATATTCGGCATGAAAAGGTAGCATGTATTCTGATTCTTCTTTGTGAATAACAGTATTCATTAAATATAGAACAGAACATTTTTCCTAGTTCATAGTCCCACAGAATTCAGAAACATTTATGAATCCTTGCAGATTCGGCAAAATCGGTTTCAAATTTGACCTTTGAGAAAAACAATCCATTATTGCATCTCATTAGGCAGAGAGAGATTTCAGTATATCAATAATGGAATATAATATCTGCTTTACTACGGATTCCACTACAGTCATTTCACTCCATCATTGGAGAAATTTTAAGTTTTTTAATTACCAGCAATTATTCATAAATCGCAGGCTGTTATCTCCAGCTCTCAGAACCAGAAACATGTTTTTTTTTTTAATCAGACGAAACATTCACCCAAGTCAAGTGACATCCATTAACGTCTCAATCCACACGAGTGAGTCGATGAGTTTCTGTTCTCAGCTGAAGTGGTTTTGTGTTTATATGATTCATATGCCATTGTTCATTTGCAGTATTGCTCTTCATACACATCTAAAAAAATAAATAAAGAGCCTGAAGCACACTGGATGAATCTGTTCGAGAGCGTAATCGATCAAGTGCACTAATGTTATTCTCACTTCAGCTGAATTATCAAATCAAGTCAGATCTAAAGAGTATAGGACAGATTGATATTATCTATCAGAAATGGATCTATCTGTTTATCTGTCGGTCTATCTATCCATCGTTCTGTCGTTGTAACATTCTATCTCTATTCTATCAGAGCGATCCTAGACTTCTGAGGGCCTACGCAAAACTGTGTCTTTTACGGGGGGGGGACGAGACGTGACGCATTTTTCGCGGGACGCATTTGTCCGTGTTTCACTCGTCTCGATACCAGCGTAAGCAAAAAAACTCAAAGCGCTCGCTAAGGCATTCAAACCAGTGTTTATTTAGTCTCGAGCATGAGTGGGACTTTACCCTAAATGCACATTCACAACAATATTTACATAAACAAACTGGAAGGAATCAGCCCAAATTTTCACGTAGAAAAAGGAACTGGGCGGCGGTAAACAAAAGAAATAAATTAGAACAGAACCCTCAACTCATGTTATCAAATCCGCTAAACTTACAAAAAGAAACTAAAATGAAAAGAAAATCATCTTCCAAAGATACCCTAAACTAAGCTACTCTCACTAGAGAGAAATTACAGCAGGTGAGGCCCCCCTTACCTAGGTGTATTTAACAAGCATTCACTACGGGATGTAGATCCGTGATATTCTTATTTCCTCTCCTTCTCTCCCCTTTATATACAGCTTGCGTATTCTGCGTATAGGAGGATCAAAAACACACGCAAATATAGCTCTCACAGTATACAAAGTTAGCATTAGCTAAACAACACAATTTCAAAACAACTAGTAACAGACACAAGCAAGACATCTGCCACATTGTCTCAGCGACTTCCTTTTATAGATCCAGCTGGTCACTAATTAGGACGAGATAGATGATGTCATCTCCTCCAACGATGACTGGCAGGGAGCAGGACCAATGGCGTAGCACAAAAAAAAAAAAAAAACAACACAAAACGGCACCAGCCGTAACAATGGGCTTTTCCTAATACTCACACATTGCACTTGACCACTTGTCTACGTACATGTATTTCCTGTATTTGGCCCAAGTGTGTGAAGACCACAAGTGTGTGTAGAACTTTTCGTTACCCAATGGGACATGTGTTTTTTCAGAGCTTTTTTGGGGGGATTTTCAATACTTTGCATTTAAAATAAACGTCTAAATGTCTGTTCAGTACAACAGAACACACAATGCAGAAGCTAATACTGTTGCTTCTAATTAAGTGATAAAAAGCCGTTGCAAATGTAGTACAAAATGCACATACTCATCTTTGGACCAATAAAATGTGCAACACTTTGTTTGCTACCAAGTTATCTATTTAATTTTCACTGGAAAGTTTTCAACAAGATTTTGGCAAAAAATCTGACGATTTATTTCCAGAACATTATGCATGATGGGTTATGCTTAGCCTGGAATATGCTTTGGAGAGGTATTTGTGGATTTAGTGTGCCTTAAGGGCATTGTGCTTTGGCATTTTTGAGACCTGGGACTGTCTTGCACACTTACTTCCTGTTGCATGCACATGCTTTGAAGTGTCCAAGACCGCAAATGTGGATATTTGGACTGGTTCTATCTTTCTATCTATTGTTCTATCTTTCTGTCTGTCGTTCTGTTGTTCTATCTATTGTCATGTATCTTTCTTTCGTATTGTCCGTCCGTCCGCCATCCATCCATCTATCATTCTCTTAAGTCATTATTTTATCTATTCTACCACATTTATTTAATAGCTTTATGCTTAACAGTTGCCTGATATGTTTCTTTTTATTTATTATTCTCTTTTTTATATATATTTTTGCTCTGGGTGCAAAACATTGTCCGCAAGATCAAATTTACTCAATTAATCTCAAGCAAAGAATCATGAAGGTTAATCGTATCAACCCAGATCCATCTCCTCGGATCATTTCACTTGGATGGTTGCCGTCATGTGATGGAATTCGGTGGCCGTCCCATGTCACTTTGTCATTGTTGTGTCTCCTCCTCCCCTCACACGACCTTGTGACCTTTGAGCTCTTTCATGACCTCTGACCCCAGGTCCTCAGCGCTTGCGCTCACAGCCAGTGGGAACACAGGGTCTTCTGCACGCTCCGAGCACACACTCACACACATGAGAACAGGGGGAAGGGTGGGAGAAAACCTGCAAGTATTGATACTCCTCAGCAACCGAGTCTGTTGAATATCAAAACTGCGGCCTGCTCTTTGTTCGTCCGACAAATGCACTACAATTGATTAGAAGCTGAATACTAAGAGGAGCATCGGTCTTGAGTGAAGGCTTTCTTCTTCCCATGCTTTCGGAGTTCGAAGGGTCATGCCAAGAGATGGGTCGGTCAGTGTGTGAGAATACACCACGCTTAATTAATGGAGACGAGCCTGTGGTGCACAACATACTTAAAGGAATATTGTGGATTATTTTCGACTTAATGTCTATGGGTGCCATCTGTGCCATGCTGTTGTTTACCTCAAACAATCATTTGGACTCGTCCCTCAGTGAACAGGCGACGTGTTTACAGTAAAACAGAAGTGGAGGAAGCATAGCAGGAAAGCTGAAAGCACTTTGTATCTTTATCATATTGTTTTTAAAATAGTTCCTGTGGCTCAGTGGTAGAGCATTGCGTTAGCAGCGCAAAAGGTTGTGGGTTCAATTCCCAGGGAACACACATACTAACAAAATGTATAGCCTGAATGCACTGTAAGTCGCTTTGGATAAAAGCATCAATTTAGTAAAATAATCAAATTCATTTATATAGGCCTAGCACTTTTCACAATACAAATTCAAAGCAACTTTACAGAAAAGCATGATGTTTTATAATATCTTTTTTTTTCTCATGCCATATTGTCAGATTTAGCACATTGGGGCCGGACGATAATATCATTAGAGTTTGCAACGATACAAGCAGTGACGCAGTTGAGATGAGCTATATGGTATATATTGCCCTATGCAAGTATACTGTATGTAGATGAAGTTGGATATAAAGAGCTGGGGAATAATATAGTTACATTTTGCGACAACTGAAACAAACACAGCTCAGATTTTCTATATAGGAAAATATTGAAATCGATTTGGATAGCACTTTTCACAGTTCACATTATTTCAAAGCAACTTTACAGAAAATCACAAAGTTGACATTTATAATATCTGTAAAGAAAATGTATATTTACATACAGGAAAATTTATATCTAACAACTTTTTATTGTAATAGAATAGTATTAATTTAGTGCAAAAAAATCTAAATATTGAGAAAATAATGTAAATGAGGTTTACAAGAATGAATGAATGATGCATATAGTACATATTGTGTATTGTTGTACACCCAAAGCGCTTAAATCATGTGAGTGAACAGTTGGATGTACTTCTAGTAGTTGTGTAATTTGTTATTATTTGTATTATATGTGACCCTGGACCACAAAACCAGTCTTAAGTGTAAATTTTTCGACATTGAGATTTCTACATCGTCTGAAAGCTGAATAAAGCCAATAAGTGTATGTGCTCACCACACACCAGCTACAGGTGGAGAGGAGAGAGAGTCCATTGAGCCAATGTATGGCTCACCACACACCAGCTGTGGAGAGGAGAGAGAGTAGGACAATAAGTTTGGCTCACCACACACCAGAGGTGGATACAACTATTTGAATCCTATAGTGTTCCTCACCACACACCAGTGGAGAGGAGAGAGTCTCCGTGGTACCACACACCAGCTACAGGTGGAGAGGAGAGAGAGTCATAGAGCCAATGTGTTACCACACACCAGCACAGGTGGAGAGGAGAGAGAGTCGCCAATCAAGTGTTGTGGGTTCGATTCCCACACACCAGCTACAGGTGGAAAAGAGAGTCACAATAGTGTATGCTCACCACACACCAGACAGTGGAAAGAGAGAGTCAAATGTATGCCTCACCACACACCAGCCTGAAGGAGAGAGAGTGCACTGTATCGCTTTGGATAAAAGTGTCTGGTAAAGGCCATGTAAAGGCCAGTTGGGGATGAAAATCTACTCTTTACGAGAATCTTTTTAATGACCACAGGGTGCCTCGTTAACGTCTCAAAAGACGGTGCTTGTTGATATAGTGTCTACATATTGAGAAAAGACCACAGGATCACCCCCTGCTGGTCTTTCTCTTCCAAAGCAACCTTTTTTCCCAGTCCAAATGACCAGGTTCTTAGCCAACCGGTGCATATATGGCTACTAATCAAAAAATTAAGTTTTGATATATTTATGGTAAGAAATGTACCAAATATCTTCATGGAACATGATCTTTACTTTAAATGATTTTTGGCATAAAATAAAAATTCATAATTTTGACCCATACAATGTAGGCTATTTTTGGCTGCTGCTATAAATATACCCCAGCGACTTAAGACTGCTTTTGTGGTCCAGGGTCACATATTATATTAATAATGATTTAAGACTTTCAAAAATTGATGTTTGTTTGAACAGCCTGATAATTGAATTGTTATATACTTGCTATCTGTTAGCATTCCCATTCAACTCAATGGCAAATAACCCAGAATATTCCTTCAAGATCTCAATCACAGGCTGATATTTCAACTAGTTCTCGCTGGTGAGGCTATCAGCTAGAGAGCGCGAGAGCTCCTGAAGGACTAAACCATCACGACTGATAACCATGTCAGTGAACGCTCAAAGATAGAGACAGAAGGACGGAGAGAAGAGTTCGATTTGATTAAGCTCGCAGACACTCAGGATTTACAGCTAACCTCTGAAAACACGCATATATGGACGCCCTCACAAACACTTAGAGAGTGAAGCAGCCCTTCAGAGACTGTTAATGCTTATAGTACATCCCCGTGGGCTCTTCCGAGACAGACGAAGATTAGAGAGAGGACAAGTGTGACACATTAGAGTAAGAGAAAAGCTTAAGACGGAAAGACAAAGACATAGTACGAAAGGAAAGGGAGTTTGTGAAAGTGTTCATCAATGTTTGGCTTTTGTCATAATGGTGAAATACAGTATATATCACTCCCTATTTGCTTTTTTTAGTGAACAGTTTAAAGCCCTGTATGATTCACTTTTCTATATCCATAATGCACTTAGTGTACAACCAGTGTACTAATTTATTAATGCATTAGCCTAGTGCTAATGAGTTATGGATTTTTCCCCATTAACTCATCTTAATGCTTAGTTAAAAAAAAACGGACTAATTAAGTTGTATTTGAAATGACAGTTTGGTGGATGATTCAGGTATATATGTAGGTCTAACCAATGTTAATGATGAATTTATATTTATTCTATACGTAAGACGTTATCTCATAATCACTTCAATTGGAAGGTTTCCATACAGCATGAAATATAATAAACGAAATATTGTACAATGTAATATGTATAATGCAATTCTTTATATAGTTGACCGTTTCATCAGTATTTGAAATCACTATGAACAAATATGCTTATATTTAACATGATATATAGTACAATTTTAAATACATGCATGTATAAAACACACATACAGTGCATTATATCATACCATTGTATTGTTCATCATTATTTGAATAATTTATTATATTTAAGTGTTCTTTTCTTTAGTATTCCATTATTCATCAACGACCTGTCTATGTTTTGTTAACTCCTTTTCCACCATATAGTGCAATATGTGGCATTCACTATATAGGGAATAGTCTCCGAGTGAGTGATTTCAGACACAGCAGCACATTCTGATGAGACAGAGCTAGCAGAAGTTGAGATGTGGGCTGCTTTCTGAATCAAATGAACACTGGGTCACATGGGTATGCGTAGGTACCCTAATCTTCTCAAAACTCGCTGACCCTGCTCTTTCTGCTCTCTCTCTCTCTTCAGGCATGGCTCTCTGTGATTCTCCTTTGAGCTGAGGTTGGCTGCTGTGGCGTAGGGTGGTGGTGTCTTCAAATGCCAGACTGTCCTCATTAAGACATTCTCAGGTCTAGCGCGGTGGCTTTTCTCTCTTAGCGCCGTGGTGCAGAAGTGCAGTTCTTCCAGCAGAGGCAACTGAATCACTGGGACATTTTATTAATGCCTCAACACTCTGCACTTTATGGCCCATATCTGCAGTTATTGAAGATTTCGGAGAGCCATGACTCTTGAGTCGGTGTTGGGTTGAGCTGTTTTCTGTTGTTGCTACGTTGTGATTGTTATGTAACATCAGTGAGAAGCTCTTATAGAAGATATCTCAAAAAGATGGTTCATTCAATAAAACAGGTGCCATTTGTGTCTCTCATATTAGTCTAAAAAATTATACAAAAAATGAATAACTATTGTTAACTTTAATTTTGTATGATACAAATAATTATATTAATTCTTATATTTCCCCCCCCCTCTTTTGTCTTTATTCATAAAGATGTATTTTCTGTATTTTTCCTTGCTGTATTAGCAAATATGTCAGTTTTAATGAAAACAAGATATACAATATAAATGACATCTTTTGCTGTGATTCAGTGTCACGTGATCTATTTCAATATATTCAATACAATATTCTGATACAATATAATTTGAATCAATACAGAGGGATTTGTGTGCACTTGTATGTTCATGTGATGTTTTCTAAAAAGGAAACTGACTGAAAGTTTTGACCATGAACAAAATAAATGTATTATCAGGCAGAAAATTGCTACTAGGTAGCGTTTGGGCAACTCAGAGCTGCAAACACTCAGAGCATTTGCCTGAAGGAGACAGATTTGTTAGACTATTTTTCGAAGCCAAAAATATGTGCAGTTTGAACCTCAAGGTGATGGCAAGCGGATTCTGATGCTGTGGTCCAACTAATCGTCCTGGCAGGAAGATATAAATCAAAGTACTCAAGAGAAACGTGGTTTTACTCCTAATACAGGCCACTGTATTTCAACTGAAAATATCCTTACATTTGTCAGGACTGGGAATGCTGCCATATTCGGTTGTGGAAATGAAACCGTGAGAAATGAAAGATTGTTTTGACACGGATGAGAAGTTGTTAGAGTCTCCACAGAGCAAGTGTTATATCTATTGAGGATCCTTTCAGAAAGAGCTAATAATGAGGATGTGCTTCAGATTACGCAAATAATTGGCTGAAGAAACCGTGCTGTACATGTCCCCTTGATTTACTACTGTTATAATGTTATAATATATGCTGTTATAACAGCATACTGAACTCCAACTGTTTCGTGTAATGCAAACAAATTGAAATTGTATTTATGTATATATATATATATATAACGTATATCTTATATTCGCCGTTATATTCTCAAAGTTGGGTTGGGATGTAATACGCAAGCTTATTCTGATTGCGCGGATGTATACTGAATTGCTTAGGGGGCGAGAACGAGTGTAGAGGCTGGCAGTCAACAGATTGTTAACCTGCTATACTGGGCAGACATGGTATTGAAAGATTATGTAGTAGCAACTTTACATGGCCGCTCTTAAAAGAGAAATGTGCGCTAATGTTTTGTGTGGAAGCTTTTATAATAATACAATATAGCCTATTCTTTCGAGAAAGACTCTACGTTGTTAAATAACAACGAAACGTTGTGCAAACAGGATGTGTTTTAAAAGAAACTAAACTCGAATATAGAAAAATTTTTAGAGAGTGATTCAAAAAAAATATAGAAGACGTTGTGTTAAAAACATTAATCTGTGCAAACTGTATAATAAGAGGCTTTCAGAATATAATAACAAAAAACGACATTTTGGGTTTTTATTCAACTAATAAGGTGGGCAGTTTCTTACTTTTTTTACTGTAATTGCATTGCAAAAAAACAAAAAAACAACAACAACACGGGAGTGGGAGGGAATGGGAGTTTCTTCCGGGAGTGGAACTTTTCCTCCAGTTTTTTCGTGGGAGGACGGGAAGAGATTGTGTGATGCTAGTGAGCCCCTTCTAATGCGCCACCTTTGAGAAACCCGTTCTCAAAGACTCTTTTAGTCATTATTTGGGTAGCACACATATTCTGTCCTTCGGCATTCATAAATTAGATTAATCAGTTTCTTAATCAGATTAAAAAAATTAATCTATGCCCACCTCTAATTATATATATATATATAATATATTAATAATTATGTAATATTATTCAATTATTTAAGCATTAGAAAATAATGCTTTTATAATAATATAATATAATTGAGAATGTAGTTAAATAATTGTGTGTGTGTTTAAACAAGTATATAAAAAATTAAAAACTAGAGAGAGAGAGAGAGAGAGAGTTTTTCTTTTTGGCACCTGAATTGCATAAGGTGCTGTGACCAAATTGAAATATTTAATTGCTTTAGGGCTAGAGTTTATTACTTTGTTTACTTTTCAGATGTGTGGTTGTTGTGTGGTAAATTCTGACATTTCATGAAAATGGGCCAATTGTTGTAGGAGAGCAGATGAGGAAATATGACTTAATGTGAAGGTATTCTAGAGGCTTCAGGAGGATTGGTGGTGTTCTATGGTTATTTTGATTGTCCCTTCAAACGCGCACATACACAACATGCAGCTGTGACTCACTAGATCCGCATTAGCTCTGGGCTAATCCTCTGTGTGCAGGGGACCAGGGGACCGAGGCGGAGGAGCAGATTTCACTCTGAGGGTGGATATGCTCTCAAACCAGTCATTTCCAATTACACATGTCTTAGGCTCTTTTGCTTTCCCGTTCTCTTTCTCTTTCTTTCTCCCTTTTGACAAAAGACGTTTGCACCTTTTCTTCAACCTGAGCCACAAAAAATATGAGCCTTTTAAAGGTAATCTGTGTATGTTTTCAGAAAATATGATTTCTTTCCCAGCTTAATATGCTGATATGACTATAAGTAAGCCATTTGAAGTTTGATTACCTTGAGTGGATGCTGAGAATGTCATATACTAAAACTAATGCATATTTGGCCAGTTTGATCAGCATTAATTAATTAGGCTGACTAATCAAAAATGAATATAATTTGGAGTGTTTATAAGTGTTTACAAGTAGACTTAATGTGGACTTTTAACCTTTGCAATTAATTTCCGTTTTTATCAGTTTATGACAAAACATAACTTTGAGTGTTTAGGTGAGCGAATAATCCTTGATTTAATATTCACATAACTGGAAGGCAATTCAGATATCTAAAAAAAATAAAACGCTTAAAAATATATTCGGATGGAGGATATTTGGCTGAAACTGAAGTGCTTGAAATTCTATCCTAACGAATATTTTCACTTTTAATCATTTAAGAACATTTATTATTAAGTGCAGCAGATGAGAGACATGATTTTGAACATTTCAAGAAATGTAATGCTAACTGCACCATCACTGTGATCCAGGGAGGATCTAAACCTTCAGTAAAAATGAACAGTTTTAACAGTAAAAGACCGTACAAACGTTTCCTTGCTAAATATATGGGGAAACATTTCATGCAATTTTTCAAGTAAAATACTGTTAAATTCACCGTTTTTGGAAATTAAAAAAGCAAGTCATATTATAATTTACATTAGAAAATGTAAATTGACTTTTTCTCAGAATTTCCTTTGTGACCGTTATTTAAATGAAACCCCATCAAACATGAGCTGTTTCTTATTAGTTTTTTTCAGTTATGTACATCAGGGTTTATGTTACATCTTATGTTATTAAATGAATGTTTATTGCATTATTTTAGTGTTGTGTGTTACCATGATGGCATTTGAATGTGCGAATGACACCGTACGCCATTTATAAATTAGTATTTAGCTCAGTTTGAGGTAAAGCTACTTGTGATGAACTTTGATTCATCGTGTGTTTTTTTATTACCACCGGTGTCTTTTAGTGGTTGTCAGTGCTTTTAAAAAGATACAAATCAGATTTCCCTAACGTAAAATTAAATTATACGTTTTTTTTACTGTAAAACCTAACAAGGAAGATTTACGGTAAGGTTCTGGCAACCCAGCTGCCGTTATTTTATAGTAAATCATGGATCAATAATAGCATGACTTGAATGTAACATAACTCACCAACCACAAGAAATACATTACAGATGCAGAACATCCTGTGTTTGTGTCATATGAACATCTTATATATCCCGTCTCTACCCGGCCATCGAATGCTACTGTCATATAATGGTTTCCAGCACTCTCAGCTGGATGGTGGAGTCCTCTGTTGTTCTTCAGGGAGGAGGACAATGGCCGCTCCCAGCTCTCCTCCGTGGGAGGTTGTGTAGATCCGAACCCCGCTGGGGGGGAAATGACTTTGTATTCCAGAACTTTCCATGACATCTGCTTGACACCTGTTACCAAGATGTGTTGAATGTGACTTTCCTGTCGTATAAAACAAATCTGTGAAATTTACAGTAAAAATGGCATCTGGGTTGCCAGAACTTAACCCGTAAAAATGCAGTAGCAACATTTTTAGACTCACAGACTGAACTGAAATATACAGTTAAAAAGCGTATTATTTTCTGAATATTTCAATAACTGATGTAATGTTACTATACCAACTTACTGAAGCACTAAAATCTGTTTTAAATCCAAAAACACCGGGGATAATAAGAAAACCACATTATGTATCTAAGCTCATCACAGGCAGCTTTTCCACAAGCTGGGTAAGTATAGAAGGTGCAATACGAAACATGGCAAAATAAAGCAATAAAGAATAACTTAATGTAAGGTTAACATCAAACACTAACATAAAAAGAAACACATTAGTTTAGGAACCAATTCTCACTATTAACTAGTTGCTTATGCTTTATACTGCATTATACTAGCATATTGGCTGATTATTAGTACATTATAAAGCACATATTAATTGTGCATGACCATATTTTAGATCCCTTTATCTGAGCCCATACCTAAACGCAAAAACTACCTTACTAACTATTAATAAGCAAAATTAGGTTTATTGATGCAAAAGTTGTAGTTAATCATTAGTTAATAGTGAGAATTGGTTGCTAAAATAAAGTGTGACCAAAGAAGGAACTAACAATAAACTATCAAAAGTTTGTTGAACTAACAAAAACATCAAATGTGACACGTCACACAGGGAATTCTGGGAATGTAAATTTTTCAGATATTTTTGTAATATGACTTTCTATTTCATTTTCCAAAACTATACATTTAACAGCATGTCCTGTTAGATTTATTACCATTTTTACCATATACTAAAGGAACTTGCCATTAGCCAAATAACAGGTGTTTATCTTAGGATTTGTATTGTGCTTAACTGATAAAATTCTAATCATTTTAAACAGTGTAGGATGCACAACATTGTTTTAGCACTAGTTTGGTTAGGTTACAGTTATCAACTGGTAGCCACAACACAAGGTTATAGGTTTGAATCTCAATCATCATCTATCACCAGTCAGACTTGTTTGCCTTGTGTTTCTCCAGAGAGATTGGATAACAGTGCATCCAAAACGGCCATTTATTATCCTAGTTAGGATGCAGTATAGTCATTCAATCTTCTTTTAGCAAATGGCTTAATTTGTGGTCAGCAGGCTTATTTCAATATGACCGAAAAAAAGGAAAGCTCAAACTTTAAATAATAGACCAATTGAAGGAAGCAAATAAGCATCAAAGGCTATGTCTAAGATCACGGTCCTACTATGACCTTAATTAATATCTGAGAATGCCGAGTGCAAGTCTGCCAAATTTCTGGTCAGATATATTATCTCAGAGCTTTTGCTGCCTGCTGGAGGATCGTAATTACTTTTTTTGCCAGCGGCACAGCAGAAGCTCCTACACAATGGAAACGGAGAAACAACAGGGACTGTAATTTACATCAAGCCAGCAGATAACAATCAGGGTGTTCATCATTTGGAGAGGTTCTTTACTAACAGATATGTTATGTTCATTAACTACCGGAGAAAAAATACAATAATTTTGAAATTCTGACCCTACCATCTGAATGTCGCAGCAGAAATCGAGACTCATCAGACCAGGCAACGTTTTTCCAATCTTCTATTGTCCAATTTTGGTGAGCCTGTGTGAATTGTATCCTCCGTGTCCTGTTCTTATCTGACAGGAGCGGCACCCGGTGTGGTCTTCTGCTGCTGGAGCCCATCTGCTTCAGGGTTCGACGTGTTGTGTGTTCAGAGATGGTATTCTGCATATCTTGGTTGTAACGAGTGGTTATTTGAGTTACTGTTGTCTTTCTATCATCTCTAACCAGTCTGTCCATTCTCCTCTGACATCAACAAGGCATTTTCATCCACACAACTGCCGCTCACTGGATATTTTCTCTTTTTCGGACCATTCTCTGTAAACACTAGAGATGGTTGTGTGTGAAAATCCCAGTAGATCAGCAGTTTCTGAAATACTCAGACCAGTCCGTCTGGCACCAACAACCATTCCACGTTCAAAGTCACTTAAATCCCTTTCTTCCCCATTCTGATGCTCGGTTTGAACTTCAGCAAGTCGTCTTCACCACATCTAGATGCCTAAATGCATTGAGTTGCTGCCATGTGATTGGCTGATTAGCAATTTGTGTTACCAAGCAATTGAACAGGTGTACCTAATAAAGTGGCCGGTGAGTGTATATATATGCATATGCACCTTAAGTATGTTACATTATGGTTTTTACAAGTGTGTATATATTTTAATGTGAAATAATAAATACATTAAAAATAGAATTGCAGTACAGATCAATTATATTTTAATGTAAAAACTATGATTATCTTTCTGGACATCATGTCCTCACATCAACCCTGTGACTCTTTTATCTCATATTTTATAATATGACTGAAAATCTCCATGAAAATCTAAAAGTTCTGCATATTAATTTACTAATAGCACTAATAGCCTGAACATGCGGAGGTGAACCATGTCTGTCGTGTCATGCAGATCTTGCTTGTGGCAGTGTTTGGCCAACATATAATTGATTTAATTGGACTACAAACACTCTGGGATGAAATTGAATTAAGGCCGCTACAGTGGTTTAATTAAATGCAATCCTAATGTACTTCATTAAGAAGGCTGTGGCTGGCAAATTAGACAGTAAAACGGAATCATTCAGAAAGGCTCATGAAATCTCAATGGGTTTCTTAAATGATTAATAAATGGTATGGCCAAAGCTCATGTAAATATAGATGAGGGAGAAACGTTTAATGTGACTCAAACCACAAGAGGAATAAATGTGGAAATGGTTTGGCTTATTTTTCGACAATTGTCCCAAACTTATACTGGCTTTCTTATAAATGGAGTGGTAAAGTGGTGATCACAATATCTTAATAGTTTATCGTACAAAAATGAACAACAGTGTTCTTAAAATCAAACTATAGAAATTAGGCTATTTGTGGTACTAACTTATGATTATCATAAAAGCGTGTTTATAAATTCAGCATTTAGTTCTTAAACTTTGATGGTGGAATTTGGGCAGCTAATAATTCACCGCACAAAACACATTGAGGTCGACACAAACATGTCTATTCTCACTGTAAGTGAACCCGTATTTAATATTTAATTTGTTTTGTTAATGTTTTTTAATAAAAAGGGCACGTCATGCAACCCATCCACTTTGGCACTGGTGTAACTTGGCTTCAGTGCATACTGGGGTCTACAGAACAGCAAACACCCAGTAACATGCTAATATTGCAGGATTTTTTGCTTTGTTCAAAAAGAAAGGCCTGTAGATTTTGAAATCACTTTATAGCTCCTTTAAAATGGTGTTTGCAACTTGTGAAACATCTTAAACATGCAGAAAACAACATTGTAGTGCCTGACTTTCTGTGATGGCTGCAAGTTTTAAAGGCATTTAAGGAAGTATCTCTAAAAATATTACTATTAGCATTGTCGTAACATTATGATCAGTGTTTTCAGTATACGGTTCACCTGGTTATGTGGTATTGTTGTTATGCAACCATGCAGAACAATCATTTGACCTAATGGCTCCTATAAGATCTCTGCCAGTGCTATTACAGATCTCCTGATATGTTTAGCTGGCAACATATACTGTGGGTTGAAGGCATACTTTGGCATCCTGTAAGCGTAGCCCATATGGATTAAGAAAACGGGAAGAAAGATGACTCATCAGAACATGTTACGTTTGTTTCATTGCTTAGGTAGACTACAGCCACATTTTTCATTTGGGGCATAAATTGTTGCCCACATTGAAGCTTATCCAAATCAAGACATTCCTACTTAAACAGGAAGACACTTTCTGACCAAAGTGTATTTTTTTTTAGGAGTGGATTAATCTGAAATGCTTGATACCACAATAATAGACTGTCTGACGGCCGTAAATTGAGCAGAAGCCAGTTAAAACTTTGAGCTTTGGATAGTACATGTCTGCAGCATGCCTTAATATGTCAGTGAATGACTGTAGAGCATCTGAGGATGTTGCTTACATATCCAGTTTATGAACCCTGTACATTGTTTCGCATTGGCCTTGAAAAAAAATGCTTTCCGTATAACAGCCCTGACTGAAATTCCTGCTTTGTGGTGTTTATAACAAATTATTTGTCAAGACGGGTGCAGAATCGGTTCTGTGGTCATTTGTGAGGTTGTGCTTTTAAGCAGTTTAGCAAAAACTCTGTAAAATGTCCATCAAGGATAGATGCTAAGAGCCTGTGGGTATTTGAGAGCATGTTTTTTACTTGCTTTGAAACTTGCTAGTTGAATTAGTTTTAGAAACATGTCCGACTAAAAGTGCAGATGGTGTGAAAAGCATTGATATTACCATCACGGCTCAGAGCAGTTGACTGCCGATAAAGTCAGCAGGCCGTGACCTTTTGGCAGAATATGTTTTGTATATCTGTTTTGTATTAATAACACAGCCTTTCAAAATATTCTCATTTTCTGGAATTCAGCCTCTCAACTCAGCCTGAGAATGAACTCATCTCTCATAAGAGGATGTCCTCAGTGACTGGAGGCTGTTGCTAGACATATTTATAACTCGACTCGATTCACCTCTTCAGCAGAGAGTCTGATAAAATCACAAAGCACTCTGTTCATCGGGACTGAAAAGGTCAGAAAGGAGGTCTGTTGGTAAATTTAATAGCGCTCTCAGAGTAGACATCATAACTGGACTTTTCAGAATGTTCCAATAGAATGTCAAAGAAGGCAAAAGTAACAATTTCCTGTTTTTGGCTGCTCTATTTCTAATATATAGGTGCAGTTCTTAGAAAAATCAAAGGGAAACATCTCGCTTTCACAGACACTCAAAGTAAAGACTGTTTCAGAACATTTTTAAGTGATAGAGGCTGTTATAAGGATCGATAAAAATAACTGCAGCCCACAGAGTCCCATTAATGATTTTTTTTTTCATAATGTGGCTGTACTTCTTTTCCCATTCAATTTTCATCACAAAAGTGCATTTTATAATACTCTATAATCAAAGGCTTGGTTTTAGTTTAAAGATAAATAAACCATTTTTATTTCGGTCAGGTTTTTCAAGTTTCTTCCAATTGATTACACTCAATTCAGTCCAAGGTCGTGCTTCTTGAAGCACTACGTAAAATATTAGTAGCCCTGTACATTATTCTTCATCTCTACATCATGTTTCCTTAACGCATCATTAGTAGTCCATATGACATGGGCGTACTTTTCCAAGTTTTCTGAAGTCATGTGATATGAGTTTTTGTATTATAGAATCACATGGATCTTATGAAGAACATTAGAAGAGCATCTGATGGCAAGTAAAGCTTTGCATACATAACTTTAGAGCTAACGAGTGGAATGGACCTGTACACTCAAAAAAAATGTTTTGTCTTGTTCATTTTACTCCAATATTTGTTGTTAAAACAACACAGTTCACAGTTGTCAGTTCACCTTTTACTCCTTAATCACGTTCTGTACAGTGTACACACTATAATTCACTAAAATACGTGAGTGACAACCGCATTCGACAACTGTATTAACATTAAAAAAATACAGGTAGTGACAATCGTATTTACAGAAATCCTGCGCAGTGTGTACAGAACTGAACAAAGAAGTGAAAGAAGTCTTAGCACATTTTGACATGGGACTATAGTTGCACTCACGAGCACTGCGGTAGTTTTAGTGTTGCCAGATCTTCATAGAAAAAACCCCAAACAAACAAGGACAAGCACACACAAAAAAAAAACATTTATCTCATATCCGCAACAGACCATATTATTAACTCCATAAAGTGCCTATCTTTATGAGCTAAGACCAAACGACATGCCTAAGAGTGCTTGTAAATATGAGGACATGGCAACACTGCAAGACAGCGCTCTCTAAAGCAGCCTCCCGAGCATAAACACAACGCTGCACGTCTATCAGCGGGAGTTTAGTTAAAATCAATGAATAAAAAGTGATGATACCAAATTGCTCAATTCTTATTCACTGCTGTTCTGTACACACATGGAATGATAATTCACAGGACTCACTCCTGCATTTAAATGTGGTTGTCATTCCTGAAACTTGCAGTGTGTATGTGGCCAAAACACTATTGTATTGTGCTTAATTAACTTAAACTGTTTAATTTTCCACTATACTTAATTATCGATCGTTAGGCAAACGTAAAGGGTTTAATTTTCGCCATTCAAAAAGATGAGTATGACGATTTCCAAAGCATTTGATGAAGATGACATGAAGGAGGTGCCTAGCATCAGAGCTAGAAGTATCATGTACTTCTATGAATCATAATGACGATGTTGTGTCGACATTTACACACATACATACAGCGGTGTTCATTAGGGTCTCACTGTAAATCTGTTTAATTAAAAAAAAACATTTTTTTGAAAAGTTTAAAAAACCTTTTATGTAAAATGTTTCAGGAATATTAGAAAGTCTGCACTATTTGTATGATAATCAAACAGATTTATATCTGAAAATGTAAAAAATTATCATAAAAATACAGAATGGCTCATTGCCACTGTGCCAGTGGTTTGCCAGAGAAATGTTAAATGGCAAATTCATGCCAAAAAGGTTGCCGACCCCTGGCCTATAGAGCGAGGAAGTGAACTGTGCAGAACAATGACTCCTGTAAATGATTCAATCTGATTTGCCAAACACTGTGAAAAATTTACGTTTTCCCTATTGCTCATGTGCCAGTTATTATCCCTCTGCATGCCTGCATGTTGGTTCATGTGCCATAGGTTGCTGAACCCTTGGTATAGGCTCGCATTGATCTGCAGGTTACGATGTTCATCTCAAAATGAGCAAGAACTGTTATGATACGTTTATTTATTTAGTTAGTTACAAATTTTGCTTCATTAAATAAATACCGATATGTACCGAACACAATACCGATATTGTGTTCCTGTGGCTCAGTGGTAGAGCATTGCGTTAGCAGCGCAAAGGTTGTGGGTTCGATTCCCAGGGAACACACATACTGACAAAAAATGTATAACCTGAATGCAGTGTAAGTCGCTTTGGATAAAAGCGTCTGCTAAATGCATAAATGTAAATGTAATGTACAGTATATAAGACAGCTTTCCATCTGGGACCATGTGCTGCATTCTAGCTTTCCCTGTAGTTTTCCTGGATTAATTAGGATAGAAATTGAGAATTTATTCTAGCTGTTATACTAACTGTCAGTGGATTAGCATGCACACTGAGATGCCAGTAGCGTAGCTGATGCTAATTAGCATTTAAATTCAGTAAACCCAGTTAATGCACTGATGTTAAACTGAAGCTCTCTCACCTGTACATTTTAAAGCAGAAGTTATTAGAAGGGCTGACAGTTTTTAGTGTTATTCATGTTTTTTAAACAACAGACATTTTTTTCAGGCAGATTTGACAAACTCATGTAAAATGGATTGCTTTGGACTGTAGCAATAATAATATTATTTATAATTATTGTTTAGAAATATATTCGCTTTGCAATTATTGTATTAACAAATGAACAGAGTGCATTTTCCTTTTGAAATCGCAGTTCCTCTTGGCTAAGCCTAAATCTTTTATTTGCCAATGTGCACTTCCTCTTTGTGCACTACATTAATGATTATCCATGATTACATAATAGTCAATCAATTAATGAACACAAGCTGTTTTAAGCTCAAGCGGATGCATCATTAATGTCGGCCGTCTGTCTGTTACAAGAGGATAAAGAAAAACAAACTAAGGTCGCCAACAATCGGCTTTCTGTGAACACATTGTAACTTAAATCTGCAACAACAGGCAACGTCCTCAAAAAAACCCTCAGGGTTCAGACAACTACTTCAGTGTTTTAGTGGGCAGTGGGGGGAAAAGACTAAAGCGGGTCTGTTAATTACCTCATTTTCTTCGTCTCAGCGAATACTGATATATTTCCAAATGATACAGTAAGTTGATTGGCATATTATATAATTGATTTGATTAATTTGTTTAATTAATTGACAACCCTAGCCTAAATCTTAAAAGCCGAGTCATGTCTTTCTTTAATCAGATGCATTGGTGAAGGAGAAACACCAGCCAAGCGCTGTGAAACATCTGTTGAGTTAGTCTGCTTTGCCCCAGACAAGGGAAGCTGTCATGATGAGTTTGCAGTGATGGGAAAGAGGATGAACAGCAAGTATGGGAAACTGGAAATTCAAATCAAAGATGACACCAAGAAACATATCGTGTCTCTGGTTGGGAGACAAACGTCCAGAGTGGAAATTCAGCAAGCTGTTAAACACATGAGCCTAAATGTTTTGTCCTCTTACGCAATTTTTCTTCTCAAGTAACCGGACCCAAGCAAACCATAAATGTGTTTGCACATCTCAACAGTAGCAATCAATTCAAAATGTATTTCCTAAATCTATCAGAGTGACTGCATGCTTCATTTGGTTTCTGCACTTCCCGTCTGTCCATGGGTATGTGTCTCTGTTCTACATTGTTTCCAGTAATGCTGACACAGATGTTTTATCGCTGTAGATACACTGTGTATTTGCCAGGGGAAATTATTGCCTCAGTCTAAATTTGTCTTTTGCATTTGGAAAATAAATATTTCATCTGGCCTATAAGCGTATTGCCCCGTTTGCAAAATAATTGAAAGCACTAAGCAGAGTCCTAGTGAGTTTCCTCACAAACACTACTCATTTTTCTCTCGTCTGCTTATGCCGAGTTCACACTGCATGATTTTCAAAGTCATCGGATCGCCGTTGTTTTCACACTGCACGACTATCTGGGGTAGCATTCAGATGCTGCTGTGTTCACATTGTACGACTATCTGAGGTAGCATTCAGACGCTGCTGTGTTCACATTGTACACGACTATCTGCTGGTAGTAGACGCTGCTGTGTTCATTGTACACTATCTGACATTCAGCGCTGCTGTGTTCACATTGCACGACTATCTGGGGTAGCATTCAGTCGCTGCTGTGTTCACATTGTACGACTATCTGGGGTAGCATTCAGACGCTGCTGTGTTCACATTGTACGACTATCTGGGGTAGCATTCAGACGCTGCTGTGTTCACATTGTACGACTATCTGAGGTAGCATTCAGTCGCTGCTGTGTTCACATTGTACGACTATCTGAGGTAGCATTCAGACGCTGCTGTGTTCACATTGTACGACTATCTGAGGTAGCATTCAGACACTGCTGTGTTCATTTGGTATCTGCATTCAGTCGCTGCTGTGTTCACATTGTACGACTATCTGAGGTAGCATTCAGACGCTGCTGTGTTCACATTGTACGACTATCTGAGCATCGCTGCTGCTGCTGTGTTCAATTGCATTCTGGGGTAGTCGACGCTGCTGTGTTCACATTGTACGACTATCTGCTGGTTCACATTGCACTATCTGGGGTAGATTCAGTCGCTGCTGTGTTCACATTGCACGACTATCTAGCATCAGTGGCTGGTACATTGTACATTCAGCATCTGTGTTCACATTGTACGACTGCTGTGTTCACATTGTACGACTATCTGGGGTAGCATTCAGTGCTGTGTTCACATGCTATCTGTGCATTCAGACGCTGCTGTGTTCACATTGTACGACTATCTGGGTAGCATTCAGACGCTGCTGTGTTCACATTGTACGACTATCTGGGGTAGCATTCAGACGCTGCTGTGTTCACATTGTACACGACTACATCTGGGTACATTGCATTCAGTCGCTGCTGTGTTCACATTGCACGACTATCTGGGGTAGCATTCAGACGCTGCTGTGTTCACATTGTACGACTATCTGGGTAGGGTACATTGTACATTCAGACATTCAGCGCTGCTGTGTTCACATTGCACGACTATCTGGGGTAGCATTCAGTCTGTGTTCACATTGCTATCTGAGGTAGCATTCAGACGCTGCTGTGTTCACATTGTACGACTATCTGCTGGTACATTGTACATTCAGACGCTGCTGTGTTCACATTGCACGACTATCTGCTGGGTAGCATTCAGTCTGTGTTCACTGCTGTGTTCACGCTGCTGTGTTCACATTGTACGACTGTGTTCATCACGACTATCTGAGGTAGCATTCAGTCGCTGCTGTGTTCACATTGTACGACTATCTGCTGGTTCACATTGCATTCAGCTGCTGTGTTCATTGCAGACGCTGCTGTGTTCACATTGCACGACTATCTGTGGTAGCATTCAGTCGCTGCTGTGTTCACATTGCACGACTATCTGGGGTAGCATTCAGTCGCTGCTCATACTGCGCGATTCAATCGCAATTCATACTGCGCGATTGTCACTTGCGTGAACGAGCATCGATTTGCCTCCGATTTCGGGCATTTGTAGGCGATTTAACAAAACCTGTCGGCGAATGAAAAATCGGGCTAAAATCATGCAGTGTGAACTTGGTGGTAGCATTTTATTGAGCATTCAAGTTTAAATAGCAATATATAACAAAAATATCCTTTTGCCATCAAATTTATGCGTTTTTTTCTGGGTCTTTGCACTTTGAATGCACTTTGCACTATGACCATTCAATGTTTATCCGTCAAAGTATTACTTCCGTCTCAGAAAACAGGATGCAGGATAAATAATTAAATAAAAAATTATTAGATCTTGCATGCAAATGTGGTCAGTCACGAATGGGGCAGAAGTGATATCAAGCTTGAAGAAGCAGACCCAAGATGAAGATGAAAGCAACTCAGTTTAGAAACATTCTGGCACTTTTCTCTTCGATAACACATCATCTATAATTTATTGACCCAGATCTCGGATAACACTCCCCGTAAGTTACATGAGTATATATATGATTTCTATATTTTCAAGTTTATATTTGGTATTTTTACTCATATATATTTTTTATTCTAGGCATTTTCTCTCTAGAGCCAACAGCCAACCTACAATCACAGACTAATTGTCAGGCCTGTGTATTTGGCACCATTGATGAATGCATAAAAATCTAAATAATTAGTTGCATTTCTTGTGTACAAATAAATATTGTCAGCTCATTAGTGATGATTGAACAATTCTTTTCAGTCTGTGGCTTCTGTAGGCTGTGGTTTGAACTTGTAATGTATGTGCAGAGGTGATATTTGGCTAACACATGGCAGTGCTTCCCTCTTATGACAATTAATCCTCGTTATAGCCAGACTAATGAAATGATCCCCCCGGGAGATGCCTGCAAGTTAGTGCTTATGTGTTTGCATATCATTGTTCATCCCTGAGCAAAAAAACACCTCTCTAAATGCTAAACACACCGCGGTTAGTTGTAGTGCTTCATAATTTGTTGATAGATTAGTACATGTGGTCTCCAGTCTTGGATATATCCCAACATTCTTGTTTGAATTCTTAGTGAGGTCTTAAATTAATTTGCTAGACAAAACCTCTTTTATGATTTCCACATCATCTTACACTTTTCATTTCAGTAAGGGACTCATACACTCTTTAAAATAAAGGTGCTTCAAAAGGTTCTTCAAGCGATGCCATAGAAGAACCATTTTGGTTCCACAAAGAACCATTCAGTCAAAGGTTCTTTAAAGAACATCTCTTTCTTACCTTTTTATAATCTGAATAAACTTCTTTAACCACAAATCATCTTTTGTGAAACAGAAAGGTTCTTTAGATGTTAAAGGATCTTCTATTAGAACCTTTAGCTTCTATTAGATTCATTAGTTATGTGAGTTAATTAGGTGAAGGATTTGTTGGACTGATTAAAACCAAGTCTTCTGGATGATTCATTAAAATTGACTGACTCACTTGACTTGGTGAATCAGCTGCACAGCTGTGTGCTTCTTATGTTCAGCCTGCCTGCGAGCTAACTGCTTATTGCATGCATGTGATTGTGTCATGAATTGGCGGGTGGCTTAGATTGTAGCTATTGTGCTAATCTGCTTGTCACTGAGCCTCGTTTGCATAGATATCTATATTGCTTATGTGCTTCTTTTTTTTTTGCAGTTCTTGGTCCTAGCTAGCATCTATTTGTGTCATCATGATCAGCAATCAATTTTTCAGAATTATTTTCAATTCTGATTCTTCTGAACTGTCTGCAGATCAGATCGTGATTATCCCTGGAGTCATAGAAACTCAGAAATGTGAGAACCCTGAATTAATCATGCCATTATTGAGATCTGGTTTTCAGATGTGCGTCACGTGTGCCTGTTAATACTGAGATGAGCAATTGCAATTATGTCAAAACATCAAAACACATGTTTGTGCATAACACAATTGACTTCGCTTCCTAATGCTTCATTTATTACCTTTTGTTCTTTTTCCCTCCATTTTTATTTATGAGCTCAGTGCTTTTGTTCTTTCGTGTATTATCTGCAGTTCATTGTATTTTAATTCATACGCGGCCATTAAAGGTAATGGTGCCGTTTCTAATTGCCGGGTGTCCTGTGATTATTCTTGTGTGGAGGGATTTTTGAGAAGTGCTGAGGGAGAGAGTCCATTGACGGTCCTCTCAACTGACTGCAAATTTTAATCAGTCCACTTATTCTGCTTGCATAAATCTCTAAACTATGCTAATGCTATTGTAGTGCGTGTACGGCCCATTATCAACTGGCTACAAAAGGATGGGTGGTCAAACCAGAGGAGGAACAGCCACTAATATCTGTTTTTAGAAGAATTTAGAAGTATGTTGATAGACACGACATGATTGATAAGGTTTGTCCTCGAGGTCAGCAGCGTGTCACAGCAGTTAACAATAGCAATTCAATTCAAGAGTCAAAAGAGGAGGGTTATTGTTTTATTTTCCAGTCCATTTCTGTAACTAGTCCTCTTAGTTTTCTGAACTACGTGGAGAAAAAAAAGCTATGCAGCATACTGTTTTTATTTCTGAAAACAAGTGACAAGCAATTATATTTATGCACACTACTTCCATTAACTTTTACATTTTTGGTGTTTCTTCAACTTTTATGTCCCATGGAGATGTTGTTTTCTCTTATTGCTGTGAAGGTCACATCCAAACTGGCCTGGGAATTTTTTTTCAGGCCTTCATTCTTTATTTTGCTATTGTTTGCTTATCTCTTATAAGTTAATTATATTGAGTTTCTACAATATAAATCTATTTTAGAAACTTAATTTCCTGTAAAGCTGCTTTGCAACAATTGTATCGTAAAAAGCACTATACAAATAATCTTGAATTGAATTGAATCGTTAAAGTGGCTTTTATGTATTTTGGGATTGTGTTGTTTGACTCTTGTCCCAGACCCTGGTTTTCAATCTTAAACTTTTAAAATCTATCATAACAATAGAATAAAAAGAATAAAATAAACAAAAAACATTCTACTTTAAAGCGTGAAAATGAAAACATACTACTGTTTTACCCGTAATAAAGTTTTTTTCAAATGTTAGAGTACTTGTTTTACAAGCAAAACATGTCAGTGAAGAGCATACTTGAGATATGAAACGTGATATGTGACAAAAAAGCATGTTTAATATCTCTTGTGAACAGGATATTTTTATTGTCATTTCCAAACAAGCTGTAACTTCATTATGAAATTAGCTTTAACAACACTTAACAATGCTTTAAAGCTTTCCCATTGAAGATCTATTTTGGTTTCTCAAAACCACCTGTCAGTGAACCATTTTTTGTCTTAGTGTGATGAACATTTTAATCATCTTAACATTTTTCACTATGATGAACCTTCACTGCAATGAAACGTTTCCATGGATGTTAAAGGGGTCATATAATGCTATTTTAAAGATCATTATTTTGTGTATTTGGTGTAAGAGAATATGTTGACATGATTTCATGTTCAAAAAACACATTATTTTTCAAATACTGTACATTATTGTAGGTCCTCTATGCCCCGCCTCTCTCAAACGCTTCGTTTTCTACAAAGTCCCTCCTTCAGACAAGCACAGTCTGCTCTGATTGGCCAACTGACCCAGTGCAATGCATTGTGATTGGCCGAACACCACAAGCACAAGTCGGAAATGTAACGCCCTTCTCCATAATCACGAGTTTTAGCTTTCAAAATGAATGTAAAGATAGTTAATAATGTGCTTAGTTTTACCATCAGTTCAAGCCCGAGAGGGGAACAGAGTCGCGTGACACAGTAATGAAGCTCGTATGTGTTTGCAGTTGCAAGTGTTAATTTTGTCATTTTGTTGACGAAGACTATGACAAAAAATATTCGTCAACGAACCTTTTTTCTGTGACTAAGAGCAGACGTTGTTCAGACGTTGTTTGTGTAGCTCAAATTAATATCTGATGATAAAAACTATGGCTAAATTTATGCCGCGTCTTCGTTAAAAAGATGAGACGGGACTAAAATGTTATTTGAGGATTACCGGACATTCAAAATACATCCTATAGGTTAAATTAACTGTCTTATCTTTCAAAATGTGCGTCTCTGTCATTGGATAAGGGACTTTATATCTAGTCTCAGGATGGCAGCCGCAGTGGACGGAGAGGCTACTAAAACTCGAACTAGCGATCTGAAACAATGGCCTCCGCACCCGAAGGGTTCGGGACTGGGTGACAGAATTAGTGAAGGCGGGATAGGCGGAATCGCGCACGCTCACTTCTTCAGTTCTCATAAAGGGCACGATCACTTCTCAGTGCTCACTGCTCAAATACACTCACAGCAGTCCAAATTTACATCGTGTAGAGTATCTCATGTAAATACAGTCGGTTATGGCTTAATAAGTGAGCATAAACAGGTGGGTGAAAACTGAATGTGTGTCAGTATTACATGCATACCTTCCGTCTTAAAGGGACAGCGTTCCTAATTATATGTGTCATCAATGTTAACCAACAAAAGATGTTAAATAAATATATACTTGTTAAGTAAACCTACTCTATCTGAAAAATTTGTTTAATTTGTATCTCTACCAAAAAATTTAAATGTATTCCAGTTTTTCCAAATTCAATCCTTGATTCAAATTTATCATAAGCTTAATTGATTTGGTCTAAAGAGAGAAAAATGTATGACTATTTTTGTTTGAATACTACATATAAAATAGCTACCAAAATAAATGTTGGTAACTGCAGTTTGATTAAAAGTATGACTAAAAGTTGACTAAAATGCAATGACTTTTCGCCGATTAAAACTAGAGAATTTAAGAAGAATTTTTTATTTGTCACATACACAATTATACAGAGTATAACCAGCAGTGAAATGTGTTCTCTGCATTTAACCCATCCAAGTGCACACACACCTGGAGCAGTGGGCAGCGACATGCGGCGTCCGGGAGCAGTGGGGGTTCGGTGCCTTGCTCAAGGGTCTCACCTCAGTCGTGGACAATTCCTGCCGGAGCCGAGATTCAAACCCACAACCTCGGGTTACAAGTCTGAACGCTCTATCCATTAGGCCACGACTGCCCTAGACTAAACTAGACTAAAACTATGAAAGACTCAAATGAATAAAATGTGACTAAGACTATTAAGCATTTTCGTCTCAAGATAAAGACTAAGACAATCAAAAATGCCTGCCAAAATGAACACTGATTTGCACACAAGTGCGGTTGTGATGTGACCGTGTCTCCCTCTCTCACACACACACACCACACACACACACGCACACGCACACGACAAAAACTCTGCATTTGAGCAGTCAATAGCAAATACTTAGACTAATAACAAAACATACAGTCGCTGATTCAGAAGCACCAGATAGCAAAGTCAGAATTACCTCGTCTCCTAGGTTCACGAAACAGTCATCCATGAAATGCATTGCTTTTCTGTTGTAAGTAATCTTAATGATTTCTAAATGCATCTACTTTCTGAAGGCCAAATAAAGTGCATTTGCTTTACACCTAGAAACACACAGCGTCTCCCCGACACGGCTGCTTCAACACTACTGCGTTACTGAAACCACGCCTTCTTTCTTTGTGTATACGTTTGGGTGGTGTTATGCAAATATTTTCACATCGTGAAATAGACATGTGAGGGCGTGTTTGAATGAGCCGTTTTAGGAGGGCGTGGCAGATTCTTAACTTTTATAAAGAATATCTCTTTGGTTTTGAGACTTTAGTCTTTGCAACTTCAGGGATCTTATCTCTTAAGAGAAAGGAAAACTTGAAATCACATAATATGACCCCTTTAAAGGTCCATAAAACCAAAGAAGCCCATACAAACTTTATATCTAAAAGTGACGAGTCAAACTTCTGATTCCAAAAATGATTAAAATGTAATTTCCACCATATGCTCTCAAACACAAAACATAATATGATGTGGTGGCAATTACATTTATCGGTGAAGAAAAAGACCGAAATTGTTCTCTGCATGCTTGAATCTACACTGATAAACATTGTTGGTAGACATAAGAGAGTTTTCTGGGCCAAAATAGGCCATGGTTTAAGAAAAACTTTTACATAGTCAATAGCACTGAACGTCTTGATTCAGTAACATTCTTCAAGTGAAGCCATTTTAGAGAAGATCATTAGAATGCATTGAACATCACAAAGAACATACTCCGTCTTACATCAGTGACGATCAGCAAGTGGCAGATTATGGAAATGCTCGTGAGTGGCATCGTGTGATGATTATGCGTGGGCTTTTCACCTCGTTCCTCTGGCTCATTGAGGTCCACTTAGCAGCCTCATCAATCTGTTCCCAGACAACCCTTTCCACCCTCACTCCTGGGGCTCACAAGGGCTTTCTTGAACATTTGAATCATTAAGCCTGGCTTTCTTCTACCCTGCCGTCATGAGTCAAATCTCTCTTCAGCTTATGCGAGTTTGCACTGACACTGAATGGGGTTTGAGAGGGAGAATGACTTGTTTTTAACGGAAAACAAGGGTGTCTTCAAAAGCTGTAGAACAATTGTTAGAGGTGGACAATGGAGAAAGCTTAATTCAGATCACACAATGGATCAACCAGTTGTCTAAATCCAGTTGAGATCTTTCAATATGCAAGGCCTTGTTTGTGCAAACTGTGTTTATAGTAAATTTAATGGACAGAAAATATGAACTCAGAAACCCAAATGTTTTGTTGTTTTACAAATTTTCTTGAAACCCCCCAAAAAGAGGAATCATTAGAGCAGTATTTTCTTCAGATTTACATAAATAAAAGTTGAAGACATTTTCACTAGATGCAATACTAGAGATCGTAAATTATTTGTGGTCTTTATCCCTCTCTCTTTAACTCATCATGAATACTCCTTTTCTTTTATTACAAAACAATTAAACAAACTTTTTGGTGATGCTAAGAGCTTTTTGTTGATGCACATTTGGTGATGCAGGTTTGATGTTGTGAAAATACGTATTTATGTTATGTTTAAAAAATAACCCAGAGACCTGGCACATTAAGTAATAAGATCAAATGATTCAAAATCATTGTTAATCATTGCAAAATACATTTTTTAAACTTACAAAAACACATGCAGCTAATTAACACTTTGCAGGTGTGAAGCTGCTTTGAAACAATATGTATTGTGAAAAATGCTATTTACAAATAAACTTAATTAACTTATTTAAAATATATATAAATTGAAAGTGAACACCAGTTTTGTACAATATATACATGGTCATGACCTGGTGTTTTTGTGCATTACAGGCACAAGTACTTTTTTTATATATTTGTTTGTATTTGTCCTATTTTGTTCCCTGTTTCCAGAAAGTTTCAGACATATGGTCCACTATGGAGCTCAGAGAGCACAGTTGAATGAAGCATGTATGAAAGAGGGAGAATGTGTTTGATGGCATCTGACCGCCCATCTAAAGGCCCTGTGCTGAAGACCCAGAATCTTCCATCCCAAGCACACAGCAGGCCTGCTGATTCCCAGCCCAGCGGGAGACAAACTGAAGCCAAGACATTGTTCATGAACCAGCGAGCATCATGTGGCCCTCCTTCCCAAGAGCTCGTCTCCAGCCGAGGGAAGATATTCTGCTGCTTAGCATAATGCTTGTCTTCGCGGTAGAATGTGGGGGAGGTTTGCGTCTACTGTTGAGGAGTGTTCTTGTTTGATCCATCAAATTATAGGTGGACAATCGCTGTCAGTGTGCATTCAGTTCACGTCACACTCAATGAACGAGATTGCCTGTTTACACGGGGTTGTGAAGTGTAAAGGGTCTGTTCCTGTGTGGCTCAGTGGTAGAGCATTGCATCAGCAGCGCAAAAGGTTGTGGGTTCGATTCCCAGGGAACACATATACTAATGAAAATGTATAACCTGAATACACTGTAAGTCGCTTTGGATAAAAGCGTCTGCTAAATGCATAAATGTAAATGTATTCACAGCAAAACATTAATCATCCCAAAAAAACATTTAATCAAACTCTTCAAAAGTTTGTGTACCTGAAAGAAAGTGATTTTGTGTAAATACAAAACATTGTTTTAGCAACTTAGCACTACTCTGTAAAAATGATTTTATGAGGTTTTAGAAGAATATACTACTTTCAGTATTTCTACTTCAATGTTCACATTTAGTTCCATGTGTTGCTTGCATCTTCCTTTGAATGTAGGACATACTATTGTACTTGTACAACTACTCATAATATTGAGTGACAAAATAATTTAAGTACGGTTTAATTAGAATGTTTAATTAAAGATTAATAACTTGAGTGTTTAATTAGGGGCATCCTGGATATCAGCAACTAAACAGTTATTTTGCTTTCCTAAAATATGTGATTATATCACTAATTAATTATTGCATATGCTGTATGTTGTATATATATATATATTATTTTATGTATTTATTTATTTTTTTTTGCTATCCATGAACCCCATTATACCCAATTTGAATTGGTGTGATGCTGAAAGTACAATTAACCTTTTTATTCCAATTAATTTTAGATTAGAACAATTGACAAAATTGTCACACGACAACCGAACAAAATTATTTCCTAATTCAGAATATGATTAAAGATAAAGATTGAAGACCAAACATTTTCAATTTAACTCGCACATGAGCGAAGGTTCAAAGATTAGGATTTGAAGATTAAATCAGTAAAATGAAATCAAAATAGAATTCAGAGATAGTAATGTGACCAAAAAGAACTGAATGCACACTAAATCCCTTACTGGTGGATATACTCAGGTAGTGCCTCAAATGTGTAACTTTAAAAAGACCTTAGAGCAGAGCACACAAATACGAGCAGAGCCCAATGTGCTCTCACCCAGATATGCCTCAGTACACAGCATTAACAAGTAGGGTGGGTCTTCGTAAATGGGACGGCTGTAATATTTAACAACTTGCAGGTGTGGAACCAAATGGGTCTGTTTGTAGACTGCAGTGCAGCTTTGCCCCTCTGGCGTTGGTTCACATCAAAGTTGCTCGCTCTCATTTGGGCCTTTACCACATTAACTACAGTCCCTCTTCCTACCATCCACAAACACTCCAGCGACAGTGCTGCTCGTCTTTTATAGTCTCTTTCCTGTGTTTAGACAGCCTTTTATTTGCCTGTTAAAACAAATGAAGTAGGATTTAAGCCATGCTTTTGGTAAAAAAAGAATCACATAGCACAATTAATTTTCCTTGTTCATTTTGAGTGAGTAATGCTGGGAGTAGTTATCATATCTAACAACTTGCAACAAATTAAATCACCCAATTCTGAATGTCTCTTCTGATGTTGGTCCACTGTGAAGAGTATCAGATTTAACAACAATGTGGTCAGTGTTTTGTTTTGCTATATTCTTTACAATAAGTAGCTGGAATATACACTGAAGATACACAACCATTCAAAAGTTTGTGAGTTTTTTTATATATTTTTAAGTCTCTTATGCTTAACAATGCTGCATTGATTTGACCAAATATAGTAGTATGAAAATAACCTATTACTATTTTAAAATATTCTAAAATTTCATTTTCGACATCATTAATCCAGTTTTCAGTGTCATGATCTTTCAGAAATAATTTGAATATGCTGATTTGATGCTCAAGAAACGTTTATTATTATTATCAGTGTTAAAAACAGTTGTGCTGCCTCATATTTTTTTGTGAAAACCACGATGCATTTTATTAAGATTCTTTGATGAAAGATCAAAAGAACAGCATTTATTTGACAAACATTTTTTGATCATCTTTAATAATGCATCTATAGGAAAAGAGTGTCTGTAACCATGTTTAAGGGAATAGTTCAGCCTAA
Source organism: Ptychobarbus kaznakovi (assembly GCA_027422405.1). Classification (NCBI taxonomy): domain Eukaryota; kingdom Metazoa; phylum Chordata; class Actinopteri; order Cypriniformes; family Cyprinidae; genus Ptychobarbus; species Ptychobarbus kaznakovi. Next base: position 1,480,236 of record CM049798.1, read on the forward strand.
AATGACTATTTTGTCATTTATTATAGCTACTAAATCAAAGTACAATTAGACAGTCACATCAGGCTTGATATCCACATTTTCAGTAATAAACAGCTTACATTTATTTTTGCTTATCATGCAAAACTGTCATACTACTTCAGAAGACATGAAATAGTGAACACGTGCTATGGTATGTAGAATATAGACCACTTTCACTGTTTAGCTTGCTTTTCTGAAGTTTGACAGCATCATTCCCTCTTTTGCTTTCATTGTATGGAAATGAATGGCCAGAAAATGTCTCCTTTTGGTTTGGAATGACTAAAGGATGATAATTTTTTAATTGCCAGGCAACTGTACCTTTAAGTAGTCTAAATAAAGTTTTACACCATAAGAAATAAATAGCATTTAAGTCACTTCAGTTTCAAGCCAACTTTCACATCAGCCAATACAACCACAACAAAAATGACAACATCTTGTAAGTAGGTTTGTGCCCTTTATGTCTTTAATGGCATGAACCGCTATTTTAAAGCAAGCATCATTATCTCTTCCATGCACTGCTCTTTTTCATGTCAGTTGTTGCCACATGACCAGATATTTGTGTTTTATCTGCAGACTCTCTCTGACCTGCAGTAATGGACGCTCTCTGCTCTTGATCAATTAGCCTCCATTTTCCACAGCATGCTTTTATAGTGCCTCTAATGCATCTTAAACTATCACAAGAACATCACTCCAGGTCAGTGACATCTTCGACCTGCGATTACTGCAGACAGAGCATGGGTTTGAGACGGCTGTACATGTGACATGTCAGAAACTTCTCGACACATGCAGGCTTTACCCTCACGCGCTGTTCAGATTGATTTTTCTTCTACATTGTTTATCCGATGCCGTATGAAATATATATATGTGTATCCCGGTTGCTTCAAGTCGGTGAGAACGTGATTGGCATCTTCTGACCTTGGAATATAATATTTAAGTACCAGCTAATGATTGGAATCAGCAGGATTTGTTTGAGGTAAATAAAGGATTGCAGAAGGCTGAAGGTAAGTAAATGACTTGGGAGCGAGGAGAGACCACTTACCTTCTGTTCAACCTGTCAACATGCACAGCGTTTTGTGCAAGGGGGAGAAAGGTGGAGCTTATTTTCAAGAGGGAAAACAAAGAGAGAAAGCAAAAGAAATCACAAAAACAACCCTCAGGGCTTCTTGAAACAACAACAGCATGTGTGGAGAGAGGAGGACCTCGACAGTCGGTCCAATCGCATTGAGTTTGTGTATCTGCCAGCGTGTCTGTATCCGCCCGCTGCTGCAAACAAATGATCATCATTCGATATGTATTGAGCTGTTTGCAGCGTCAGGCCTGACATTGATTTGAGTCCGTACGCACGGCATCTATCTTTAATAAACTGGTTAGTCGGGTGGCATACAGACACTTTTTGTTTTGAGCGGTTTGGATTATTTGTGTTTTTCCTGTAAGCAGATGCTCACACATATGTTAGGGAGGATGTGCAGTCAGCCGATATCGCAAAATATACCCAGACGGGATGTTCAGTTAATTCTAAAGGGGCTTATTTTGCAATAATGACTGATTGACTTTAAATTAAATGGACTGCACAACTATTTGCAAAGAAATCAAATGCATAGGCATGAAATATTAAGTAAAAAAAAAGTTTAATTTTTGCGAATTTAATTTAGCAAGAGTGCATTAAATTGATCAAAAGTGACAGTAAATATTTTTGCATTAATGAAAACAAATTCTATTTGAAATAAATGCTATTCTTTAGAAATTCTTAGTTGAAAAATCCTGAAGAAATGTTTCACAGTTTCCACAAAAATAATCAGCAGCACAAGTGTTTTTAACATTGTTAATAAGTAATCAGCATATCAGAATGATTTCTGAAGGACCATGTAATGCAGAAAATTCAGCTTTGCCTCATAAATAAATTGCACTTCAAAATTATTCAAATTAAAAAATTGCAATAAAATTTCACAATAGTAATATTTTTGCTGTATTTCTGATCAAATAAATGCAGCATTGGTGAGATGTAAAATAAAACAAAAACAGTATAATCTTAATGATTAGGAAACTTTTATGGTAGTGTAGGAAGAGAACGAGATACAAGCATTAGCGTATATTTGGAATTGAGACTGTGTCAAAAATGTTTGACCGCAGAATCCCACAAATGACTAATTAGATTAAATTAAATCAGAAAACTGAAAAATGAGATGCTACAATGCATTACCTGCTGTAGTGGCACTGGTGGGGCAGATAAAATGTGCATTATTATTGTAGTAGTGGTATTTTTAGTCTTCATTTGTAATTCTTATTTGTTTTTCGATGCACATACGAGATCTGACAGAATGCTGTAGTAATTGAAACGCTGTTGTTTGCTCGTCTCTGTGTGAGAGATGTCGTACTCTTAAAGTTACAAAGGGAATTTGTTTGACTCTGATCAGGAAAAAAGCAACAAAGAGAAACGTTTTTTTCATCATGGTGAGGAACACAACTCAACGCTCAAGGAATGATCACTGCAGTCACCAGATCCAGTCCGTGTCCAGATCAGACGATCACTGCAGTCACCAGATCCAGTCCGTGTCCAGATCAGATGATCACTGCAGAGATCAGATCCAGTCCGTGTCCAGATCAGATGATCACTGCAGTCACCAGATCCAGTCCGTGTCCAAGATCAGATGATCACCAGAGATCAGATCCAGTCCGTGTCCAGATCAGATGATCACTGCAGTCACCAGATCCAGTCCGTATCCAGATCAGATGATCACTGCAGTCACCAGATCCAGTCCGTGTCCAGATCAGATGATCACTGCAGTCACCAGATCCAGTCCGTATCCAGATCAGACGATCACTGCAGTCACCAGATCCAGTCCGTGTCCAATCAGATGATCACTGCAGAATCAGATCCATCCGTGTCCAGATCAGATGATCACTGCAGACACCAGATCCAGTCCGTGTCCAGATCAATGATCACTGCAGTCACCAGATCCATGTCCGT